>JAXRKP010001601.1:62500-107500 GCA_037039925.1 Doris montereyensis
CCACAATTAAGGCCAGCTACAAACTGTCACAATTATGGCGATGTTTGTTGTAAAAGCTCATCTTGCTACACATGAGGGTAGTGTGGAAACTCGCAGGTTTCCAATATCTTCAGAAACTGCCTCTTCTCCAGGACTGTTCAAAGTTGTCCATGAAAAGATTGGCAATACATTTGCTGATTTGAATAACAAACATTTCAGTCTAACGTGGAAAGGTAAGATCAGGAATGGAATTCTTTTGACACCTAGATCTCTCGAGGCATGTCATGATTTTTAAAGAATGAATGCTTCTTTTATCATTCAAATGTGTTTACAAATAAAATGAAATGACTCTTGTTTTCAAGGCCTTTCAAGCTTTCTTAAAATAGGACTAGATCTAAACTAGGCCCCCAGTATCTTGAGTCTAAATGAATTTGACCTAAATAAGAAATATTTATAAGAAAAATGTGAAACCTTATTAAGGCTGTCACAACTTCATGCACACACTCACAGTATATACCACATCACACAATATACATATCAGTACCACACACACTCATACACAAATAAATTATTATAAACATTATATATATATCTATATATATATATATATATATATATATATATATATATATATATATATATATATATATATATATATATATATATATATATATATATATATATATATATATATATATATATAATCTATATAGATCTATACATTTTAATTATTTTAAGACTTTTTATACACACATATAGCCTACACATCTACCTTCGCCCATTCACTCACATGCATAGAACAAGAAGAAATGAGTTGGCCCTAAACAAAACATCATTTTATACTTTTTCGTTTGACTTAAAAGAAGAATCACAAAGTCAACAGAACAAACATATTTAATTAATCTTGTTCTATTTTTTTTGTGGTCTGTTTATATGTTTATACATGCCACTATCAGCAGTTTGTTTGAATCTTAGCAAAGCTACGTCCGGATGTTGTGTTCCTTAATAAGGACGCTTAACATACATTTTCCCCACTCTGCCCAGGTGAAAATGGGTACAAGAACTAGCTTGGGAGTAAAAATCTGCGTCAGACTAGCGTCCTGTCCAGGAGGTGATTATTATCACCTGTTCCGCTTCATGCTATTGAAACCGGGATAAGCTCCGGCTCAATGGGCTGTAACGACCTTGAAGGAACTTTACCATTGGCAGTAACCTTTAGGCTTTTTGTAGACTATTTGAATTTTGCCCTGACAGCCGGATGTATGGAAACAAGGTGTGTAGGCCTAATAAGCCTATGTCTTTAAGACCTTCAAGTGTTTTTTTTGTTGTTGTCTTTAAACCTTTGATACCATTGAATGCTAAATTTAACATTATGTTAGATTTGGTGAAAGGTCTTTATCTGAAAAAAACTGAATGATGCCACATATCTAAGCCACAATCCAGACCCTTGCTTTAGCTTGCAAGGCAAGTGCTGAACTTGAGGACTATCCACCCCTAGCTATCATAGTATTAACTATGGTAATGATAATAATGATATTAGTGCTAGTAATAAACAATAGGCTGCCAGTAATAATGGTAGTGTTCCTTCAAGGAGCCAAACCTGATCCCTGTCCCTAAAACTTGAAGCAAGATTTATGGCATTACATTAATTACAACATTCCCCTTGATGGGAGTTTAGCCTGTTGCAGTTTTACTCCACAGCTTTTCCTGGTACATGTACCTATCTGCGTCCGGGTCGAGTAAGGGAATATTATATACATGTTAAATGACGTCAGGACCTCATGACCCCAAGCTTTAATGATTACCCAGGGCCGCTGATGCATAACAATAATAATAATAATAATAATAATAATAATAATAATAATAGTAAAATAGTAATAATAATAAAAGTAGTAATGATAATAACAATGATAATAACAGTAACGATAAAGGTGATGATTTTTTTCTACATGTATTTAATCATTTTTCAGATTATGATGGTGATTTTATCTTAATGTCAACTGATGAAGAGATTCAAGATGCTGTGAGCACTCTAGGCAGTTCATCTCTCCAGGTGTTTATTCAAGGTATGGTACTGGCAATAATTGTATTATCACAAAAATTTGAATGACTACTATAACTTGTACTTATAAACCTTTGAGTTGGGGGCATGTTTTATAAGAGGACGTCAACGTTCATGCCTAGTTTAAGAGGAAAAAACATTAATTCAGCCTTAGGTTACATATACACTTATGAATGAAACTTAAAGTTATAGATATAGTCTCTTATTTTTTCTTGTGACTGTCTTTATAAATAACAAAATATAAAAATATCAAATTTAGCTTATAATTAAAGTTTTATCAATGTTATCTGCATTACACTACATTATATCCATTTGTATAGGGAATGTTCGTTTTTCTCCCTTGGAAATTTTCTTTTTACTGCTATGTATGGGTATTGAGGCAATTATAAGATTCCTCGTTTTGACATATATCTCCCACAATATTACGTAAGTCAGAAATATTTTGCTAAGATTTAAAATGTTATATTTTATTGTAGCTATAAAAGAATTCTTTCAGAAATATTTTATATTGTCCCATTGTTTTATAAACAATTTTATTAAGATATCTACTAAATGTGTACTCTGCCTGCTCATCTTTTCTTTTTGTAGGAAAAATAATTCTTCTCAAGTGTTAAAAATTATAGGCAATAAGTCTTATTGAAGATGAAGAATTTAGATAAAGCACATAATTATTGACTTGAGATTTTTCAACTTTAACCCTTTAATTTTTCAACATGTTATTATATTCATCTTTCAATAGTTGAAGGAGACAAAACTGTCAAGATGACGAATCTGGCAGAAGCCTCTAAAGCTACGGACAGCAAGGAAACGCAAAAGAAAACAATGATAAACAAGAAGAGGACGGAATGGAGTGCCAAGGATTTCCTTATTTTTCATTTCCTCCTGGGATGATGTGTCCTCCTCCTCCTCCCCCTCCTTCCTGCAACACTTCCATTTCCGTTTCATCCTTTTCACTGGCCAGGGGCTGATTCTTTTAAGGGACGATGGAACCATGGAGGCCCACACATGGGTGGAGGCATGGGCTCACGTGGGAGACCGATGGCTCCAGGGCCTTTTGGGATGAACCCTCATCGCGGCTTTGGGAAAAGAGGCCATCCCTTTGGACATCTACACCATGGAAGGCATGGTCATCATGGCCATCACCATCAGCACCATGACGGCATCAATGGTCACCATCATGGGAAATGTAGCCGCAGAGAAGGATGGAAAATTGAACTGAGGGTACTATAATAAATATCTTAACAAATATTTTGCATATTATATCTCTGTCTGCTTGTCTATCTCTGTCTCTTGGTTTGTGGGCTGTTGACGGGTGCCACTGGTAGATCCTTTTCTTTTCTTTCACTTATTCTCTAATCTATTATCTTGTTCTTTCCACCCAATTCACCCTGAGATCACCGCATATAATGGACAGGGTAAATTTCATTTTAACAAGTGTCTCCAATATGAAAACACAATTTATGATGTACAGAAAACCAGCTAATAGATAAAAAGAAAACCTTAAGACTCTGGGCTGTCCAGTGTTACTATCTAAACTTGTATATTTTGTGTCAATTAGTGGTAAATCTGTGCAATTCAGATAATAAGTACATTGGGGGGTAATATTAACATGTTCTGTATCATTGCCATGTTAGGTGTAAAGATATCAATGCCATTAAGAAGAAAACGAATCAGTTATTCATTGATTCTATAAAATGCGCCTCAACTGGGTTAGAAAGTCAGAAACGGACGCGACGATGTGTTTAATGAGAAGCTCAAAGATTTGGAAGAAGAAATGGATGAGACAATAATGGTCAATTATAGTGATAAAGAAAAGGGGGAAAAGTTTTACACTAAGGTTTAAGAATCTGAGAAAAATTATTATTCTACAGAAAGCTTGTTTTATTAGTATTATATGTATACAAGCATGATATACCCCGGTGATATCAATTACGATCATCAGATGGAGTCAGTGCTCGAAACTGAGGTTATGTGGGTAGGCATGAATGATACAATACCAAGTGTTAAATTATAATTATTAAAATCGGATTTAAATGGTGGCTTAGGTGAATGAAAATTCTACTTAAAGACAGGGAAGCAATGAAATTTCCCTTAATCAAACATCACTTTTTACAGAAAAATTTCTCAAATGACAACGATCCTAGGATCATTTAGAACAGTGGTTTCCAACCAGTTGGGAATTTTAAGTGGCCTGATTAGAGAGCTTTTGATGCACAAAGAACGATTAACACATAATGATATACTGTATATAGGTTATAGGATTGATTGTTTTGTACAATGCTCTTCTTTCTTTCTTTATTTATTTTCTCTTGTGCCGGTTGAATTAATTAAAAATCCTATTTCACATGTTTTCTTTTTTGTAGAATGCTGTTCCACATCTTCATAGGCGATGGGCCAAGATATTCATTCAGAAATGGCGCCAAGAAAATTTGGTAAATGTGACTACAACCACTAGTGACACTGAAACTGATGACGAACTAACCATAGAAAAGGCAGGAGTTCCAAAAGCCTACAGAAAGTGGCTGAATCAAAAAACTCCCCCGATGGCATCAGAAGTGGGGTGCTCATAAAGTGAGCAGTGACAAGAGTGGTGATGAAAATGACAAAGAGGATAAAAAACTCATGAAGGTTAGTGTAGTAATGGGTAAACATAAAATTAGAAAATTGTACTATTTGCTTTTATCAGAATAATTTTTTTTACTGTTCTCACAAAATGTATTTTGTTGCAGTCATGATGTCAAAGTATGTAACGATGTATGCACAGAGATTTGTTTCAAATAAGACATTGGATTCAAAGGGGGAAGGGGGAAAGTATTGTGGACTTTTAAGTATAATTGTTTCTCATTTAAAAATAAAATAAATAATATGAAAACATTAGCTAAATGAATAAATAAATAAGTAGGTCAACCCGTTTAATCATTTTACTATTCACAAATATGTGTATAGCAATAAAGTTCTCATTCAAATTTACAATATTGATCTAAATCTATATTAATTTATTATTCTATCTGTTTATCCTTCTATCTATAAACTTTAACACAGCTATCATATTATTCAGGTAATAGAGTTGTGTTGAGTCATTGAATTTTAGAATACTTGAACGTTAAATTCTGCAGCAATCTTACAGAAATGGGAACAAAAGAAAAAACACTTCAAAATCCAACAAAAACATGTTATAAATCAAAACCAAAAAAACAAAATGAAAAACAAATCGAGAAGAAAACAAAAGAAAGGAAAAGAGAACTTTTATGGATTTAAAAGCGAAGATATGTTATTATTTATTCCTCTTCAACTTTTTTTTCAGTCATCTGTCCCCAAAGATTTCCGAAAATGGACCAAGTGGTACCTTCGAAGACATTTTGGATGCCGTGCAGCTCCCAAGTTTAAAGGTCATGATGATGAAGGCAGCACATGCCGACAAGGCTGCATGGAGCAAGAGGGCATGTGGGAGAGGCGCAAGGCTGGCCATGTTAAGAAGCAGATATTGGCTGTAAGTACAATGTACTTTCCACATTTAGTACACTGTAACTTATAATGTCCTGTCATTCACAAGGGAAAATTATAGGGATGTAAAATGATAATGATTCAAAACTTTGAATATAAACAAAATAGATAATATTGCTGAAACAATTTTATTACTTTCTAAATCATCTTCAACAAATGGGAAATATCGCTGAACTGATATATCTAGCTTTTTTTCTATCTTAACTCCTTTGAGGGGGTTTTTGTTTTATTAATGTTTGATAATTGATTATCACTTTTGTCATCATAGAATGCATTTGCAAATTGCTTAGTCATCATAGAATGCATCGATAAATCACTTTGTCTTTATGGAATACATTTGTAAACCACTCAGGGAATACATTTGCAAATTATTTGTCATCAGAAAATGTATTATTTTCAAATTACTTTATCATCCTGGAATGCATTTAAAACTCACTTTGTCATCACGAAATACATTTGCACATCACATTTTCATCATAGAACATATTTATGCTTCAAATCATCATGGCATGCATTCCCAAATGACATTGTCATCATGAAACACATTTAGGCATGACATTGTCAGGATCATGTAACACATTTAGGCATGACATTGTTATCATGGCATACATTAGGCATGTCATTGTCAGGATCATGAAACACATTTAGGCATGACATTGTTATCATGGAATACATTTACAAATCATATTGTCATCATAAAACACATTTAGGCATGACATTGTCAGCATCATGAAACACATTTAGGCATGACATTGTTATCATGGAAGACATTTACAAATCACATTGTCAGGATCATGAAACACATTTAAGCATGACATTGTCAGGATCATGAAACACATTTAGACATGACATTGTTATCATGGAATACATTTAGGCATGACATTGTTATCATAGAATACATTTAAACATGACATTGTTATCATGGAATACATTTAGGTATGACATTGTTATCATGGAATACATTTAGGCATGACATTGTTATCATGGAATACATTTAGGCATGACATTGTTATCATGGAATACATTTAAACATGACATTGTTATCATGGAATACATTTAGGCATGACATTGTTATCATGGAATACATTTAGGCATGACATTGTTATCATGGAATACATTTAGACATGACATTGTTATCATGGAATACATTTAGGCATGACATTGTTATCATGGAATACATTTAGACATGACATTGTTATCATGGAATACATTTAGACATGACATTGTTATCATGGAATACATTTACGAATCACATTGTCATCATGAAACACATTTAGGCATGACATTGTCAGAATCATGAAACATATTTAGGCGTGACATTGTTATCATGGAATACATTTAGGCCTGACATTGTCAACATCACGAACACATTTAGACATGACATTGTCAGCATCACGAACACATTTAGGCATGACATTGTTATCATGGAATACATTTAGGCATGACATTGTCAGGATCAAGAGACACATTTAGGCATGACATTGTTATCATGGAATACATTTAGGCATGACATTGTTATCATGGAATACATTTTAGGCATGACATTGTCAGCATCATGAAACACATTTAGGCATGACATTGTAATCATGGAATACATTTAGGCATGACATTGTAATCATGGAATACATTTAGACATGACATCGTCAGGATCAGGAAACACATTTAGGCATGACATTGTCAGGATTATGAAACACATCTAGGCATGACATTGTCAGGATTATGAAACACATTTAGGCATGACATTGTCAGGATCATGAAACACATTTAAGGATAACATTGTTGTCATTTACAAATCACATTGTCAAATGGTGGACCTCAACTGTTGGCTGTTTAACTTATGAAAATTAAAAAAATAATGTAGCTCTGGGCACCTTTGATGGGACATGCATTGACATGCTCTGCTGAATTCACATGAAAGAAAATGTTTGCTTACTTATAAACAGAATTAAATTTTTATTGAATTTTTTTCTTTTTCTAGAGTACCAAGCAATGCTGTATAGATTTAAGCCAATATGATTTTTCCCCCTTAATTTTCAGAGCTTGGTCCCAACCAGTCATCAAATCTTTGCCAAGAAATACATCCATGATTGGCGGGTCCAAAGAGACTTGGAAAGCTTGTCAGCAGCCTCCGCAACCACCAGTGAGAGTGATGAAGGTGGGCCTTGCTTGGACGAAGAGGTAGAAACCGTACCCCAGGACTACGGCAAGTGGCTAGGAAAATTTCTTCCTAGATGGCATCAATGGAGAGGCCTAGTTGAGAAACCTGAGGCTCAGGAAGAGAAAGGAAGCACAGGTCAATTCAAGGTAAGTCTCTTTGTTGTTATGGAACTTTAGCATACATTTAAATAAAATTTACTACTACTACTACTACTACTACTACTACCACTACCACTACCACTACTACTACTAATGATAAAAGAAATAGTTCTGCAGTAGGCCAGTAACTAGTAGAGAGGAAATACGAAATTGAATATGAAGGCCTAATAGGTAGAACAGAGACAGTTACAAAGACAGAAAAGTTTCGGGCAAAACCTTTCTTCCTCAGTCACAAAATAATGATACAAGCTATTTGTAACTGTCTCTGTTCTACCTGGTCCTATTAGGCCTTCATATTCAATTTTGTTTTCCTCTCTACTACTATTACTACTACCACTACTGCTGCTGCAGTTAGCTCGGTTGGTAGCACGCTTTCTTTTCATGACGATGGGTGCCGACGCAGAGGTCACGGGTTCGATCCCCATCGTGGCAGGACTTTTTCGATATATTCCTTGTATTTGTCTCGTCTTTGTTCCTATGGGGCTTTCATATTGTCTTATATCATTACCTTCACTTCCGACATGCCCCTTGCCTCACTGTTTGTCTTTATACTACTACTAGTACTCTAACTACTGCTACTGCTACTACTTCTATTATAGTGCTATTAGCCCACATATTTATTTCTACTTCTATTACTAGCATTACAAATACATGTACCGCCACTACTACAACTACTGCTACTATCTCTCTATCTTTTTCTGTCTGTTTGTCTGTCTGTCCCCCCCCCCCCACTCACTCCCTTCTCTCTCTCTTACTATTGATTATCAAAACATCTATTTAATTTACAGGATACTGTGCCAATGGACTTCCGTGCCTGGGTAAAATACTACCTGTGCAGGCAGTATGGAAGGCAGAAACCTTCTCATTGCTGGAAAAAGCGGAATGAAGATGTTGACATCATGAAATACAGAACATGGCTCAAGATGTTCAAGGAAAAATGGTTGGAGACGAATCAGATGATGGGTGAAGACAGTGAGAACTTCACTGTGTTGACCAGTGGTGATGAGGAGAGATTCCAACATTTGTCCCATCTGGTGATAAGAGTGAGCTCTTGTTTTATCATCATTTAATTCATCTGAGGCACATTAGTATTTCTCATAACAGATCCATCATGTACAACTGTTTCAAGAATTAATATATTTTATGATAAAGTACATTTTAGTTTAAAGTGCAAGCTTACGTCACTTTTGGTTCATGATTGAACATTATGTTGTTTTCACAAATTACACATTATAATGTCGATACCAAATTTCTTGTTTGGAGGCAAATAAAGGATTTTGAAATCTGATTTATTTTATAATGGTTTGCTTCTCAATAATCTCAATTGTTGTTTTAGAATATTTCCTACAATTTGTATAGTTATTTTTTTCCCTCAATTTCTGTAAAAAGTTAAAAAAATCATGTACATGTCTATTGTT
The DNA here is from genome assembly GCA_037039925.1 of Doris montereyensis. NCBI lineage: Eukaryota > Metazoa > Mollusca > Gastropoda > Nudibranchia > Dorididae > Doris > Doris montereyensis. Next base: position 71,780 of record JAXRKP010001601.1, read on the forward strand.
ATATACCTAATGTCATACAAACCACCTTTTGTTTCTTTACTTTTGAATGCTTAATCCCTTAATCTTTAGGTGGAGCCCCAGAGCAATCTTTTAAACGACTCCGTCTCAGCGATGAAGAGGAAGGAACACAACAGAAGAGTGTTCAGTTTGATTCTGCCACGTACCAACACCCAAGGGATGGCAAAAAACAGCAAAAGAAAATGATGAAGAAGATGATGAAATCGGTGATGGACTCTGATGATGGCCCTGAAGAGATGGAGATAAGGAAAGGTCGCAGAAAGGTGAGACCGTTTTCATACTAATAACCATGCAAAAAAAGCAAAGTGTACGAAAGGGACCGCCAGGTCAGACATTCTCATGTTTAGGTCTATATACAGATGATTTACCACATGGAATATTAATATGGCTAATCTGATATAGTGATAGAGATTTTAGGACAGGTCAGAGTGTAACCTAGAAGTTTGAACATACTTAGAATCATTCAGTTTAGGACAAAAACAGAGAAGATTATACTCGCGATATATCAGTTTATTTTTAATAAAAATTGTAGACTTGGCATGCATACCTACTGCTCTGAAACTCATTATTTTATATTATATTCAATGTATAGTCAAAAATGTGTCCTCTGCCTGAAATGATACTATACGATGTTAAAATAAATACCCGAAGGGAAAAAAACATACAATAATGTGTTTTCATAAATACGAAAAAAAATTTGAATATTTCTAGGGGTGTTATTAAAACGATTTTTTTAAAAATTTCTCTCAATCCAGCATCCAATCAATGATGAATTTCGCAAATGGGTGTGGCTAGAACTGGACAACTGGGATGGACAGAGCATGGCAGATTCCTCAATGGAAGCTCAAAAATCTTCTCAGTCTGAGGAGGTTATGGACTTGCCTGTTCATGTGTCCCAATGGATGTTTAAAGTCATGAAGAAACTGCAGAAAAAGAAAGCGAAACAGGAAATGAAAGCGGCTAAACGTGAAATGAAAGTAGTGCAGAACATGGCAATGGCAGAATTGAAAGCTGCAAGAAGGGCTGCCAAATCTCAGCAGGGAAACTGAAGGTCATTTCAAGATGGATTGACAACTGTTGCTGCCTGAACTATTTCTGTCGACAAGCAAATTAATTTTTCTATATGAGGAACAATTTTTATTATTCTATGTACTGTTGTGATTTTAATTTTTGTAAGCACAACTAAGTTGACTTATTGATTGCATGATTTTGGAATTTGTATGCTTCCCCTGTGTGGAATTTGATAAATGTGTTTCTTACTAACACTAAGGAGGTAATCTGTATAATATTTCACAGCTACATTGTTAGATTAAAAAGATCAAATCCAAAGGTGATAACGTTTCTTAACACTTGTCGTACTAACACGACCGCTTGCGACCCAATATTTTACTAGTCAATCGTACTGATGCGAGCGCATGCGACTGCTAAGTTACTTCAGCAATGTATGGATCTACTACAGTTAGCTTCGTTATTTTTGCGTTTTGAATAGTTCTGAACAAAGAAGAAGCTTTCCGTTTAGATTGCTGCTTGAACTGTAGCAATCGACCGGAATCTTTAGTTACTACGGTTTTTCGTAGTTTTGCTGTCTATTTCATTGAAAATGACAACAATGGCTTTCCAATTTATGGAATCGCTCATCAATGCGACTCAATAAGACAATCAAGAAACAAATCCATATGCGAATTCACACCTTTTGTTTGCTATGTTTTTTTTCAAAATTTTCCACTGAGGTAATCTGTTGTATCATCATTGTAACTTAAAGTATAAATATACTCATATGTCCTTGAAATAAGGTCAAATTAGATTTCATAATAGACGCTGAATCTGAAATGACTAAAACCGAAAATGTACTGGAGCTTAAAATTACAGGAGCAAAGTGGGCTGCTATCTTTAAAATTTTGTGCTATGCTACAGAAAGATATTAATGCAACTTCAACAGAGCTTTTTGATGCTCAAGACAAGGCATTGGTTTGAAATTAATAAAATCGATGAGAACATTAACATGTTGTTTTACATGATTTGGGATTTTTTGACATTATAAAAATGAACCCGTTGACTTTCACATTATCAACTTTTTTATACGAAGAAAAGAGATATGTACAGATTGTGAAAAGTATAAATACATGTTTTTCAATATAAGTTTTATATACTTTTTGTACACTCCTGGTTCATTAATGAGTGAAAGATAGTCGGGAAATCAAATGTTTTGTGTAAATCAGTCTTGTCACTGGTTTTGGCACACATGTAGTTGGTTCCTGAATGGAATTCTCATTCATATGAAGTTAATACCCATGCTTTTTTTTGCTTGATTGTTAATGAATGCTATGGTTTATTGAAAACAAATTTGTTTTAAATCCTGTTGTTGGCCTGATTATAAAGCAGGGATAACTACTTTGTGTAAATTTACACTTTTCTTTGTACCATTGACGATTCTTTTTGTTTTTTGGTGCTACCAAGAAGTGAATGCATTATCTTTATTAATATTATTATAAAATGTGGATGAATGAAAAATATAAAGATTAATATTTTAAACTATTTTAAGTAACACATTTATAAGTACCAGGTAAAGAGTTTAAAGGTCCTATGTTTTACTACTCCATTTTATGAACTAGAGACATTATGAAATAAATATCACTACTGTTTGGATGAAAACATACATCATGGATCAAATTTTATATTCATTGATGCAAAAATGCACGAAATCGAAAGTTTGGGGTGTAATATCTATACATTTTTCATCAAAACAGTAGAAACGTAAATATATAGATATGACTTATGATGACAATTGCTTTCATTGCATTTATTGCTCTAGATGATATTTAATCAGATCTACTTAGCTCAATGAATATATTCCTTTCCCTGAAAATCTTTATTGTAATGCACCCAGAGCTATGAGATGTTGGTGTAATATAAATGTGCATTATTATTATTATTATTATTATTATTATTATTATTATTATTATTATTATTATTATTATTATTATTATTATTATTATTATTATTATTATTATTATTATTATGTAAGTGTACTCTTTTTAACAGTCATTATTATGTCTAGGCTTCCTGTAGTAACAATAGTATTTCTTATAAATTATTTTTGTATTCTTGGGAAATAAATACTGTTGAGAAGGAAAGTTCTTTGTTTTTTCTATTTGATACTTTGCATAATTTGTGGAGAAATGAGCTGAATGGCTGATTTCTTCAATGAGACCACAGCTTAATTAAAAGAGCAGAAGAAAACAACACACACACTCACTCACAAATAAATTAGTTTTAAAATATGTTTTCACAACTCACCATGAAGATTTCTATCCACCCATAGCCAAAGATTTTTTTTTTTTTCAGACACTTCAGTTGGCATATCCAGAATTTTCCTGTCATATTTATACACTCACACTCTCATGAAGGCATCTAGCTCTATCTTCCTCACATAATGAAGGTGTCAATGACTCCTCAATGAGAACCATTGTCACAGGCGGAGAGGATTTTGTCAGAGTGCTATTACTGATCTGTTTAACAATTCTAAACTGTGTGCTAAGGATTCTGGATGAAATGGCCATGGGCGACATTATAATATGCATTGACATTGAAATTTAGGCTATCATCTTGAACCATCTTTTACTTGTACACAGTTTTCGTTCAAGTTCAAGGTCAAGGTTTTTCAAGACTTGCAGGTTCATTGAGTTGAAGCTTATCTCACTTTTCATGTAGCATACATTCCTTATCAATATCACTCATTGGCAGTCACATCCTTCACTTTTCAGCTAACACCATGGTGGACAAGTGTTTAGAGTACAGCTAGATGAATTTTATTGAACTTGTTTTTCTGAATTGATTGTGAACTATTTTTTACCATGGTGGATGCCATGCCTGTGTAATCAGTCAAGTGTTTGAGGGATAAATCTTTGGGTCGAGCCAATCTAGCTCACAACCACTTGGTCTCAAGTCTGACTGTTCACCACTAGACAAGTGTCATGACATCACTTTCTTCATCCTATCACCACATTAGATTTTCTTCTATGTGGTGTCATTGGCCTAGTGGTTAAGTTGCTGGACTTGGGATCATAGCGTCTTGGGTCCGAATCACAGCAATGCTAGGTATCCGACCTTGTGTTTGTCGGGAAAGACGCGTAACACGCATTTTCCCCACTTGACCTAGGTGCAAATGGGTATAAGTATAAGCACTAGCTTGGGAGTAAAAACCTGCAACAGACTAGCTTTCTGTTCATAGGGGGATTATTACATGAAGAAACTTTACTTACACTGTATTTTCTAGTCCTTACATTCATATCATACATGTTCCATGAATGAAGGCCAAAATTAAGTGTCAAGTGTACTCACTCGTCACATCCTATGACTATCATTAATAATTAATATATCAATATATATGATTATATATATAGTATTGTGAGCAGATAATTAAGATTAAAAATAAAAAAATGAATGGAGACCAAAAAAGCTCATTATACTCTCTACATCTGTTCCTCATTCTCTTGCCTTCTTTCTCCTTTCATCCTATCTCCTTTCTTGTGTGTTCATTTGTTTTCACAAATTGATTTTTCTTCTGTTTTCTGTTATCAAAACTTACATCAAACATAAGCTTGTAACATATTAATTAGTACTATGCCACTAAATTTTTGATCATAGTGCATAATCATTTTCCAGTCCACTTCAACTTTATTATTGTATCTGAAGCCAATGGTTTGTGCACCTGAAAATGTCACTTGCCAGATTTACTTGTCCTGTTTCCAAAGCAGACGTCCCAGTCATACTTCAATAAAATCAATAATTTAAGTCGGCATTGAGCACAGTCATTCATCAGATAAAGTAGGCCTTTACGCCCCATAGAGCCGGAGACCCAGGTTTCAATAGCATGAACAGGTGATGATAATCCCTTCCTGACCAAGGCACTGGTCTGACGAGGTTTTTATTTCCAAACCAGTGCTTGTACTAAGTTGTACCCATTTGCATCTCGATAGAAAGGGGAAAATGAGTGTTAGTTAAGTGTCTTTCCCAAGGAATATAATGTCGGTTCTAGATTTGCTAGGATTTGAACCCAGAACCTCATGATCCTCAATCCGGCAGCCTAACCGCTAGGCAACTGATGCCACACTATTTATAAGATATATCATATTGTTAAAAACAATTAAAAAAACATAGATAAATGAATGAAAACCAAATCTTACATTTTTACATCGATTTGCAATTCTACTTTATTTCCTCAAACTGAGATTAAAAATTCATGCAATAGAGTTGTAAAATTTGATGGAATGAGAATTATTGCTTTGCTAATTGAAACAAACTTTAAATTTAAAACAAGATGGAGACTAAAGACTCTAACATTTTTCCCCACAAAGTCGGATACCCAATGAATGAAGTTTTAATGTGTATTTCTTGGATTCTGAGGCATCAGAAATCTCCTTCTCTGTAAATTTGATGGTACAATAAACATGTACAACAAATGAGAAGAATTGTCCTGAATTATAGTGATGCATGTGATGACATCACAACAAAATTGTTCTTTAATCCTGCCATTTCAATGAAAATGTGATACAGCGAGATGTGAACTTTGTAAATAAATCAAATATATAAAATACATCTAGACAACAAGACCATATCGATGCCCACCATGAATGCATCTATATTGAGGGAAATTAACACTTTTTCTATATAGTACACCAATCACATCCCTTTGCCTGTGGCCAATTAAGGGACAAAGGCATCATTTTGAAGCTCAAGACTAAATTAATTTAAGGCAAAGGCTTTCCTATGTCTTTGAGGAGGCAAAAAAGACCATTTGCGTGTTCAATTAAATGAATTTGTTGTATTTTCCATTATATATATGTCATACACGCAAAGTAGCATAATAATCTCAAACTTAACAAATAAAACTCATGAGGTATAATCGCACTGCAAATATGGTAACTATACACTTGTCAATAAGACAAACGGGGTAAAAATGACATAAAAGAAGATACATAGTCACTGTCCTTATCCCATCATCATCAAGTTACAGGTTCATGTACTGGCCTATGCACTTTGTACAATATTAATATGCTCGCAAAAAATATCCCTCTCTTTTTGTCATTTGATTTTTAGAGATATGAAAGTGTATCTATCTAAGGGGCAAACAAAGATATTACTTAAACGGTGTGCCTTATTACTATATTTCTTGAGAAGTGCGGATTGAACTTCATCTTTCTTAAGAGAAAGCAGCTACAGCCACTTTAAGGCAGGATACTCGGCCACTGAGATTGTATTTCTACATTTAATGTACACAAAATAATCTTCTTCTCTGTTCGGGATTAATCTCTTTCAGTCTGACAGTGCCAAATAATTTTTTAATCAAATGATCCTGTAAAATAGTACATGTGATAGCAACAGGGAGCAAATAATTCAATACTTCTTTTTGTTCAGAAATGAAAAGAATGTTCATTGTATCCCAAACATCTTGATAAAAATTTGTAATGTCAAAAAATTTACTTAGAGGATAATGATATGATAAAACATCAATTTTAATGCGTGATAATCATGAGAGGCAATTTTGACATGACTGGTTTAGAAAAAGTTAAAATTTAAGGACACCCCCCCACATCATTTCTGATATGTGCATAATAGCTGGGATGTAGACAGAGACTTGCTGAACATAAAAAAAACGTTAGCTTCGTTGAAATGTTCCTACACTTGTCTTTATAGATTAAATGAGAAATCTGTTTTAAAGAATTAAAATCAGTACAGTCCCACCCGCCCTAACGACCACCAGCAATCAACCGCCTTGCAGTGTTTTTTCTATATTTTGTCTCTCTTCATAATGACCACCTGTCGAACATGACTGTGACCATCTAATTTGACCGACCAATCGTCTTGATAACTTGTCCATAATGACCATTAGATACATATTGGCTCCACCCACTTCACTGCTTGATCGACGCTTGTGCTGTTGGGGCATAACCAATCATTACCATTATCATCAGTCGATGTCTCAAGACAATTGAGGTGTAGGCGGCTGGTCATCACAGTGAGACGACCAGATTGATGCTCTAGATTTCACACCTTATCACTGTGTCTGGCCGTCCAGACGCTTTTGTGCAAACACATGTGAGAAGAATGGATTGCGTGGCTTATTGTGAACAAAGTGCTCCCACTCCTTTTGTTTGCATTCCTATGACCACTACCATTGACTGCTGGCTGACTAAAGCGGCTTATGAAGTTTTTGTATCAAGCTACAAAGGACCGGTTTACATTGTTTTCTACGTGCTTAGGTGTCATTGGCAATCATTGTCTGCTTTGGAAAAAAAATTCCCTGATTACGTAACCATCTTGCATTGCTGTCTACATGCTTTGCACAGACTTCATGTCTGCTTGATTGAGAGACAAATCCCGCTCATCATGATGAAGTAACATTGCCTTACATGGTCATCTTATCCCCCAAAAGATGGGTATAAAATGTGGACTGATACACATTCTCTATCACCTCAGAAAGGATCGGTTTTTAAAAAGATTAAGACGAATTCTATCCACCCATATTATAACCTGCCCAGAACGACTGCTTTGGTCTATGATCACTGATGGTTATAATGGACAGGTTGGACTGTATTATAAATCCTAGCCCCTAATCCCTCCATTGCGTATACATTCCTAATAGCACTCAACATTAAAAATCGAGTATGCTCATTGCCGCCCGTAAGCCATTACTACAGACATATGAAAATGAAAGATTGTTTGTTTCATTGAAGTTTACCCCATCCACCATATGATCTCAGGGTGAATTAAGAAGAAACAGCAAGATGGAAGGTACGTGAAGGAGTGAAAGTAAAGAAGTAGGACCTACAAGGAGTGCATGCCAACCACCCACACATGAACCTAAAAATTTAATGCTAATTTTTAAAAAGTATCGGCACCAACCACCCACACATAGACCTAAAAATTTAATTCTAATTTTTTTTTAAAGTATCGACTGTTCGAAATAGCTTTAGCAACATTGTAGATTGTAAGTAAGGACAATATATGCAATATATAAAGAACGAATTATAAGCTAAACTTTCGTTTTTATGCAACAATGGGGAGGATAGGAAAACATTTTTAATACATGTATTATAATAATGTTGTATATCTCTTTAAAACAAGCAGACTTTTTCATTGCAGTTCACCGAGTCCACCATATGTAGTGATCTCAGGATACATAATTAATATAAAGAGGAAACAGCACGATGATAGATATATGAAGATGAAAGAGTAAAAGGAAAGAAATAGGATCAACCAATATTGCCCGCTAACGACACATTTAACTTTAAGCAAGCAGATAGAAGACTGTATATTCTAGGATCTACAGAATAAAATATCTTTTTCCTTCAAGCAACAAGTAAAGACAATGAAAAGCTTTCAAATCACTACAAACAGCAACCAAAGGTGTGGCAGCTTGACAAAAGCAAAGCTCCAAATCCAACACTAACCATGTAATTTCCATAACATGAACAGACATGTTCATTCAATTCATTCATGCCAATGTATAGCCAAAATTACTTGAAGCTGTTTAAAACCATTAAAAAACAAACAATTCAACATAAATAAAAACAAAAGGAATCCCAGGTGTTGAAGGAACCAAAATAATACAATAAAATAAGAAAAAAGCCTCTTGATCAATCCCATGATAAAAATAAAATACCAACAAACAGACCCAAATCCCAAGCGTTACTTTCCCCTTCAGGCACCTAGTCATTTAAATTAGCCAAAAAGAGGATAAAAATGAAGGAAGATGTCCCAAAGGGATAGAAATAAATTAAAACAAAAAATAATAATAATAAAGACTGAAAAAGGCAGAAATCTTCATATTATTAACCATGTTTGATCGAAAAGCAAACATCAGTTTAAAAAGAAACTACTATTTACAATTAAGTACATGAGACAGTGCAGAACAAAATACTTCAAAACATGACAACAAACATCAATGTTATGAACATGACCAAAACAAAGCCTACTTAAACTCATAGAAAAACCCTATAAAATATGATAAACAAAATTAATTTGATCAACATCAGTATCTTGTCTAGAAAGTAGTCTTATTTGACAAAAAGAAACGGAAATAGAAACATGTACACAAGTGATATGAATAAAGTAGATTCTTGCTGACGATCAGACACTCAAAATTTAAAGTTTTAATGTTAAGACCATAAGGGTTTTCCGTTTCACTTGTTTTAAATGCAAAATAAACAGCAACTTATCCTGATAAAATGTATCAAGTTTTTAAATTTTATTAATAATCACACTTGTGAATGGATTTGTATATAGAGTAATTACATGTATATCTTAACAGCTGAGTAACTTAAAAGTACATGTATTGCAGAACAACATCAATCATAAAGTGACAATCTTTTTTATTTATGGTAATAAATTGTGAAATAAAAGAACACATCTAAAGTAAATGCAATTAAATAACCTTTCTTGTTATATTCAAAGTTAAGAGAAATCATCTCCAAGAAATTGTTCAACCAAAAGAAATTTCAGTAACAGACTAACAGTACCTATTTGAAAGAATTTCACAAGATATTTTCCCAATTGTTTCAATTTTCAGTTACAAAGTACACGTATTTTGACCCAGATCATCTGATATCTATGCTAAAACCATTACCTTGAGAAAGTTTTGTATAAAATTTTCATTAATTTTTGTATAGATCTTTCATTTTTATTGGATAAATGGATCAAAATGCTTTGCATAAAATCTACATGCTTCAATTACGTCAATAACTGTGTTGTATTTGGTATTTCTTTCTTAAAGATGGTCAGCAAGAAACAGGGATGTAAAATGGCAAATGAAGAAAAATCTGAAAGTCTCTGAAATGTAAAACTTTCAGACACCAAACACCTCCTGTACCGTATATAATCTAACACTCACAATAACTGCACCATGCAATGCCATGTGTCTAAACCTTCCTGATGTAACTAGAAAGGAATTCGTCATTACAATCTTTAGTTAACAGCCATTCCCATCTGAATTGTTCTTAGAAGTTAGATCAATTACATCTACTGGCGAATCCCCATAAATAAACCTAAGCTTTTGACAGGTCATCCCAAAATTATCAAATTGTCTAGATCTAGAATGTGGATCTTCGCTAATCTAGATCTAAATCTAGTTGTTTGGAGACTTGCTTGTTATAGCAAAATTCCCAATCAATGCTGATTCTATTAACTACCAAGTAGATCTAGAAATCTAGATCTAGCTCTACTAAAGTCATTTAAGAAAATGGGTGCGACAAATTCTAGACCTAGACATCTAAATCTACTACTAGGTTCTATTGATCTCTCATAGTTTCTAGGCATCTAGATAACCATTAGTCAATAGTCTTAGATCTAGATATATAGAGATCTCACTAGATCTAGATATATAGAGATCTTACTAGATCTAGATTAAATCCAGATCTATTATAAAAAGCCTGTCTATCTAGAATCTAGATCAACCACGTAGGCACATATTTTCAAGATTCTAGCCGACTAGAATCTAGAAATATATACTAGATCTAGATATCAATTTCTCTAGAACGCTGAGCAAGACAGAGTTTTAATCTGTTAACAAGCTGTATGTGCTGATGTAATAACCCAAGAATTCCTTGTGGCCAAAACATATAGCCTAGGACTGTGTCAAGCCGTCGTAAGAAAAAACTAGATCTAGATTGGAAATTTAAAGATTTATAGTCCTGTTGTGCTTAACCACCTGACCTATTCATAATAGCGACGATAAAAGTATTTTAGTAAAAGGAAAGAAAGGAAATTTAAGAAAGTAGAAAACCTCAAATAATCTGAAATCAGAGAAAATCTGAAAGATTCCCTGAAGAAAGCAAAATGACACAACTGTAAAGACGAATATGATACATTTCCTTACACACATGATAAAAGAGTTACAATCAAAGGAAAGAAAGTTTAAGACATAAACTTCAACAAAGCAACAACCCAAAGTTGTCCATCTTTATATGGTATTCATATCACAGGCTCCTATGCTTCCCTATCGCTGGAAGGAAAATGACTCAAAAAGCACAAATATTGCAAAATGATCTTCGCCATAACCAGATATATTAAAACAAAACAACAAAACAAATTGTCGGTGAAACTGTCTACATAAGTAAGTAAGTCCACATGCTTTTTTTGTTTCTTTTATAAACATTGGAGGTTTTGAACTGATAGAAAAGCTCTAGTTAGGACAAATGGAGGGGTCTTATCTGTTTACATCTTTCAAAAAGTCCAACAGTCTAACAGTGTGAGCCCATTTTGGGCACACCAGATTTTTCCCCCCATTCACAACATCCTAAAGACTAAAATAGTCTTCAGATTCTAATCCAAAAGCATAGCAAAATGTTTGCAGTGCTATTTGATGATTTATTATGTTTTCTACTTCTGAAAAATGATGTCAGGCAGACTTATGTATTTAGGCAGTTTTACAGACAAAATATTACACAGTGAGTAGATCAACATCAACTGTTTGTTAAAGGCAAAGCAACGTTGCCAGGGGCAGAGCACCCATCAGGAAGATTTTCCTCAGATTCAGGCACAATCTGCTTCTCTCCCTGCTGTTGTTCACTGCCTGTAGAAGAAGTGGCGTCTATGATATCAGGCATAAGGACTGTTTGAGTTGGTGGCAATTTGTCTGTATCAATACAGACGTCCTGCACCATTTCAGGGGATGTAACTTTCTCAAAAACCTGTATGTTGCGGACTGGCTTTGGTAAGCTTCAGTTCGTTAATCAAACGCTTCACTCCGACCATCCACTGACTGACCTGAGGAAAGCAAAATATGATGTGAGCAGACAAGCCTACTTTCTGTGAAAAAATTGACAACAATAGCATCCATCTTCTCTATCATTTCAGATATGCAAGATGTCTTTTTTCTTCTTTGTACTTTAGAATTTTGAAACCTTATTAACCATTTCAACCAAATTACAAATCTTAAAGTAATAATTCTCACATTTGGCAGGAATATAAATGAAAAGTGAAGGTAGAAATAATATGTTGTCGTCTGATGTGAAGTAAAAAAATCAAAAAAATCATGTAAATTATGTGAACAGTGTTATTATTTGAAGGCAAAATTAACTCTCTGTCTACCACATTAAATACAAGGTGTGTCTCCCAGTGCCACAACATTTTCTTAGCGATTCTAAAAACGAGATCTAACTTACTAATGAAAAAAATCATAGAAAAAATAACCACACAGCTTAAGACTTTGAAACTTCAGAACATTGTTGTATATTTACTTAGTTTTCAAATTGCAAACTAACAGTACAACCAATCATGAATAAAAAATAAATTCATATCATCAACCAAAACCTTCCGCTCCCACCGGTTCAGTTCTATTTTGTGATTTGGTGCCATATCCCATTTTTTTTTTTTTAGGGCCCCTCACCATCTCCAGATACATCTAAATCTTTTTGATCATCTAAAGTAAATTACAATTAACATCAATTACATTAATCCTTTCTTTATCTGATGAACATGCAGGGCCATCAGAACCAATTTCAGAGTCAACTATGTCTGATTTAGTGCTAACTGTGTATAAGTAACACTCATCCTCATTCACCATTGTGGTATTGATTAGCTGAAATATTATTAAAAATGGCAAATGGGGCATCAAAACAACTTTCCAATAGGGGCATTAATTTGGAAAAGTAGTATTGATCATGATAGCTAGGCAATTCTATGATAAAATTTAGCTACCTCTGAAATATGGTCAACCATCAGAGAAAGATGTAAAACATCAGCTTGTTTCAAGTCATCATTCATTAGAGCTGAAAGAAGAAAAGACATGTAGTTAAAAAAAAATGAACCAAGCACTTCATTGATTTTCAGCGACATATTCAATATTTTTTCTCATTTATATTCTTTTCAAACAAGAGCGGAAATGTGGGAAAATTTCTGCACATAAATGAATCAGATTGATGTATATAACAATGTTTGCAACAGTACAATATATAACTATTAAACCATCAGAGGCTCTGTAGCTGGACCTAGCGTTGTGAGCTGGTAATCATGATGACACTAGTTCAAAGCCCCACGGCTGGCACAAGTGGGTTTTTTCCACAACGTTGTACTCTTAGGAGAGGTACTTCACTCTACTTTCCTTACTTGACTCAGGTCTGAATGAGTACCCAGCTATAGGTAGAGAAAGATCTTGTCAGAGTGTTAGTACTAAAAGCCTAACAGGTTTGTGTACTGTATGCTCCCCCAGGAGTTGAGAAGGAATTTGAATGAAATGACCTACTGTGGGACAAATGATGTACAGTCTGTGAGCCTGCACATGTATGGGGATAAAGAAAAATGTATGAAAAAAAAAACTAAAAGTTCATTAAAGGCTGGACAGCCTATAGGGTGAGAGCTCATCCTGGTTTCTATAGGTGATAAAACATTGCCTCTTTTACAAAATGCTAGTTTGTCACATGTTTCACTTTCCAGTAGAGGCTGGTATCCATTTTGCAACTGGCTAATGTGATGGACATGAAGATTTACCTCAGGACACCATGGTCTCAAGTCTGGCAGTCTAATCATTAAGCTACCAAGATCACAAAGAATATATAGACATGGCTTAAAACCATGAGTAAATATGAAACACACCTGATGCCAAACAGCCTAGTTTGACCTTTGCCCCGTCGGACAACTTATTATCTCGCCACTGGTCATCAAGAACACCCAACTTTTTCTGAACGTCCTCTCTGGCTCTACCCTGGAGAAAAAACAACAAACAGCCTATATATGAATAATTTCCACAGACAGTTCACTCGGATGAGAATAAAAAGTAGAAAAAGATGTTCATTCTCATGAAATTATTCAATCTTTGTCGGTCTGTCTTTCTTGGTCTCTCCCCCATTTGTTCTCCATCTGACCTTCGCATTTCATTTGAAGTTCTCCATCACAAAACATGATATAGACTTTAATTGCAAAAAATATGAATGCCACAATATTTCATTTTGTAACTCTACCGATAAACAGTTTCTGAGAAAAGTACATATGTCTTATTTAAGTCGTTATCACTGTTAAACATCCTGTATGACGGTGACACACTAAGGTAACAATTGTTCATCTGACAAATCGTGAACATGAGTAACACATTCTAAAATTTGTCTTTGTTTCGAAATATTTCGCATTTTGTGATGGAACCCTTCCTTTCTTCACAGTATCACATCATATACTATATCCTCTTCTTCTGTTACTGCGATGTCTTTACTTTTATTTTACAAAGAGCCATGAGCATATGACATATATGTGGGCAATATTTTAAAAATAAAAGTAACTAAAAATACAGCCCGACAAGAAATAAATTCCTCCTCTTCTCTTTTGTCTTTTACCTGAATGCTGTCTTTGAGCGTATCGACTGTTTCATGCAAAGTACGCTTGTATACTTGCGAAGGGCATCGGTTGAATCCAGCTGAAGTCGTTCCAGAAGTTCTGGAAGGGTTTCTGAATGTTGCGGATCTTTGCCAGCTGAGGCAAAGGAGGGTGGCAGTGAACTTGAAATGATAGGGGGACTCATCTGAGGAACCAGCAAAGGCACGGGAGGATTGATGGTAGTTGAAGCGGCGGGAGGAAGGATTTGGATAGGTGGAAGCTTCGGAGGGACATTCTCAGGACTCAGCAACACACCTGTGAGGGAAAGAATACAAGCATATCGTCTTATTTGTTATATATATATAAATGTAAATAAAAGCTTGTTATTGCCCCAGTGATATCAAATACGATTATTAGATCAAGTCAGAATTCGATACTGAGGTGACGCAAATGAGCAATGCAACTTATTATAAAAGCTACAGAAAATGGCGGCTTAGGTGAATCAAAATTCTATTAAAAAAGATGAGAAAACAATGAAATCTTCCTTAATTAATCGTCCCTTCTGGTAGAAAATGTTCACAAACAAAAATGATATTGGGGCGATTTAAATCCTATATGCCAAACATAGATACTTGTAGTGGCCTTGCAATAGAGCCTTTAGCCAACAAAGAACGAAAAACTCACAATTAATATATAGCTCCACCCCCCTTTTTCTTTCTGGACAGGCCTTGCTTAATTGTGTGTGTGAATGTTAATCATGGTTATATTATGTTCAATTGTGTTATATGATGGTGCAAGTGAATAATGTTTTGAACGACATATTATGTGTAAACTTATTGTATTAAATGTATTTCGCAACATGAGAAATGTAAATCAAAAGAAAAATTGCCTTCTTTGGACAATAACGATTTATTTTATTATTATTATATCCTGAATATGTTCCGGAGATTTTCAATTTCCCGGAATTAAAAGAGGCATCTCTGATAAAAGTCAAATTTAACATGCCTGCATTACCTGAAGAGCCCTCAGTACTTTCATTTGAAGAATTTGGCAAAGGGGCAGTGACAGAAGCCAAAGGGTAGCTCACTCTCTTGTTTAAACGAGTCCTTGAAGCTGTGCCTGTGCTGGCACTTGGGTTGTAGGAGAGCAAAGGTGGGTCGCTCCAACCTTCCATTGAGCCTCCACCTAAAAAAACCCAAAAGGACAAAGATAAATAAGAGTGTCAGTGCTTTCAAGTGTTTTCATTTTAAAACACAGCTGATCAACAGCCTTCAATATAGATCTTAATTAACCTGGAAGAAGAATGGGGGAAGGTAGGGGATAGTGATAGTGTGTGCCCAACTACTATGGGAGTCCTTCCTCTGTCTTTTTTTTTTTATTAGATCTAAAGTCATCTAGAAAATGCTGGTTGCTGGATATAACAAATAATGGGGGCATAACGTTGGTCAGAAGACTAACTGCCACATAATTATTACGAGACTGCATTGCAAGAAATGACAAGAATGGCTTATTGTGTATAAAGTAGTTTCCCCATGATGTCCTCTCCTCAAATGTGAGTTCTCTATACCCTGAGTTCTAACAGTTTAAATCACTTTTCGAACCTCAAGATTCCATCGAATAGGACCAATGCTATTTTTAGCTAGTGACAGAAGGTTGTTTTGCTAGGGGCTTGGAAGACCCCCAAACAGGCTTATTCATATTAATACATCCACAGCATTAAGTTAATCTCTTACTGGCGTAAAGATCTAACACATTTAAGTAAGTAAGTCTCATAGTTGTCAATCGTTGTCAACTCATAAGTTGAGACTTGGGTAACCAGTGGCAGAGTCTCGATTTTTCTTGCCACACGGCTGAGTCTGTATGGACCTAGCTATCCATTTTGCTGCTGGGTCGACAAGAGGGCCAGAAAATGTGCCCGGACCTGGGATCGAACTTGGGCCTCATGCGTGGCAGTCAGCCGCTCTACCATCTGACCTACCGGCGCATTTATATGATAAAAATAAGTGTATACAATAAGAGGAGCCTGTCTGTACGATGACACCAAACACTACTCAAAACTGCACGAAGACAAAAATTAGTTTTCTGAGCTAAAACCACAAATGTCCAGTCCCACACGCTTTTTCACTCCACCTTTTACCCTACAGAAGATAATTCTTTGCATGATACATTATGTTCTTGAATGGGCCTAAACAGGATATGGGATAGAAAGCCGTCTAGATGGTAGTAGGACTGGGAATTGATCCCTTTCCGGTTGATCATGTGCAGCAAACGATCAAGGGACCTTCGTTTAGAAGCCTAGTACAACGATGGTGATTTTACGTGCCCCTCTATGCACATTGTCTTTTTCGCATAGGAACACAACATTACTAAAACAAGAGATAGAGAAAATAATACTAATGGCACAGATTTAAGTAGAGTTCAAGAGTTCTCAGCTACCACTCTCATCCTGTCCCATATTTCGCGAAGCAATTATCGATCGATAAAGACACAAGTTTGCACTAGTCTAGTGGGGAGGGGAGAATTGAGATCTTGAACGTTTTCATGGTGTGTGGGTGCGGGTATAGGTTCTGAGTGCTCATGGATCTTAGGCCGGACACCTACTGAAAAAACCATTGTCGACAAAAACGCATTATTTTTGGTTAGGTTTTGTTGCTGTTGTTCTGTTTCCATTTCCCCTCTCTGTATTGGCAAATATTGACCTATACTTATCGCATCATCCTCGTCATGTAAGCGGTGAAGTTTATCTGCTTCAGCAGAATGACACACACGATAAGCCCAAAATACATAAAAAGGCGTAGAATCACAGAATATTACAGAAAAAATGAGACAAAAAGTATCGGTTTTCATCCCTCCACACGATCTGGACAGTGCGAGTCATCAACGGTAAGGCATCTCTATTAGACAGAACCGGGCAGCTATGGAACGTTGAGTCACTGGCACGAATCTTTCCAGTTACTCCCTTGATTGAAAAAGCAGACTTTAAAAGCTAATGTACTCGCCTCACAGTGGTTTGCTATCTCTTAAAGTCATATATATCTAGAATCCCCTGGTTCTTAACTTTAACCCTTGTAAGGCTAAACTGCGACTGACCTCAATATCGATAGATTGTTTCGCTGTATACGAGGCTTCTGCTATGCTGGCACCGATAGTTTCTCAATCCGCTGACTAACCATTTAGTAAGGTGACATAGCAGGCAATTCATTTTGTTATTGTCATAGTGTTTATATTGCATTGTTTACTAACAATTACATCTATTACAGCCTACTTTTATTAAACATGAAAAGGAATAATACTGCAGTTGGCCCATTACTAATGAAGAGGAATATGAAAGGTATAATACTAATAGATAGAAAACGGGCAAGGACCGAGAAATCTTTAGTCTGCCCGACTTTCAAGCAACAAGGAGACATAGAAACAAAATAAACATTAAACAATGCCAGACGAAACTAATAGAGCCATTGGTGCAACGACCCATCGTGCAATGTTCATCAACAGAGCAAGCCTCATTCACAACAATTACAAAAAGAAAAGACAAACAGAAAGAAGAAAACGCAATACAACTGCCATAAAAAAGAGACAGAGAAAGAGGAGGAAGGGATAGAAAGGGAGAGAAAGAGGAAAGGAAACAAAAAAGAGACATAAAGAGAACGAGGAAGATAAAGAAAGATGAATAGAGAGGACAGAGAGAGAAGAGAGAGAGAGAGAGAGAGAGAGAGAGAGAGAGAGAGAGAGAGAGAGAGAGAGAGAGAGAGAGAGAGAGAGAGAGAGAGAGAGAGAGAGAGAGAGAGAGAGAGAGAGGAGGTAATAACATATAGAGAGGGAGGGGCACATGGCTGCATGGTCAGGATTTACTCCAGTCATTCAATAATAGCGTAGCTGGCTGTGTCGGATTTTATGTAGTAGAGTTTCAATCAACATTTATCTTTATTTCTAAAGAAATGATTTTCATTCTCACATCTAAATAAAAAGATGGAACTGTAATACTAATACTAAAGGAAAAGTCCAACCACCTTTCGCTAATGCCATGACCTAGTTTCATGTGCATAGGTAACACATTCCCATGATAAAAGAAACAGGCCCCCCAGTTTATTGCTTTCACAAGTGTGTATCACCCCAGCTGCGGCAACACGCTCTATCCCAGACCTAACACCCTCCCCAGGTACATGCTTCCCATGCTATTGAAAACGTCCTCACTACCCTATGTACATCACTAGTATCACCTTCTTCTCCTTTACAATGATATGAGTGACCATTGTTTTGTATTCTTGGCTGTTCCCTTCCTACAGTTCAATAGTAATCCACCTCCTCCCAAACAGCCTCCACCTTACGCAATCCAGTGGTTTTTCACATCTTCCTCTCATTTCTGGATGTAATTTTCCTCCTTAGTCCTTTCTACACAGTACGAAGATAGACTCTTGTAGCTTCTAATGTCTATATACTTCAAATAGCCCCCTTCCTCTTGCCCAGATACCACATGTCATCATGACCATGTGAAATGGGCCTGTTTGAGAGATCAAAGCCCCTTTGTTGCTGGTCGCTGAACTCAGATGACAGCTTCAATTTTCCCTTGTACTTTCAACTTCAATCTCTTCATTCTTATGTGAAAAAGAGATGGAGATGTATTTTGACTTGTATGTGACGCTTGACAATATAACCATCAACATAATACTCCCACTGATTGGTCAACCCTGAACATGGTTTCTTTCTATTCACTGACGGTCACGCCCTCCATTTAGGCTGACTCATAGGTGCGCAAGGTGATTGGCCACTGATATCTTTTATTTATATATCAATCCCTATTTCTTGCTTGTGGGTGGTGCTTCTTACAAAAGTAATTGACATCTGTCCAGAAGTTGCGTTGGTCATACGAAGATAAGAGTCTTTGGTTTTGTCCACTTTGCAGAGGATCCACAGCCTGCATTTGAGATAGAGCTCCTGTGTGTTGTATCTCTTTAAAAAGAAATATATCGAGTGTGTGTTACTAACAGTTAGACTCGGAAATGAACTTTTACCCCTTTAGAAAAATAGAATTTCTCTGTTCAGCGTGGCGTGAGTTGATCAGCATAATTGGTCAGTATAGAGATTAGAGGCATTCCCAAACCCGTCTTTTGAGAGCACTGCAGTGAAGTTATACGGGACCCGCCACTAACGCTTTGTCTCACTGGAAGGTCGGGAGTGAAGCAAATGTATGGGACCCGTTGTTAGCATAGGTGTGCTTAGAGTGACTAGCGGCATGCAAATATACGGGACCCGTATGAAAAGGGTTGACATGGTATATAGATCTCTAATACTTGTAAGAAATATAAGAACATTCTTTTCAAAAGAGGGAAATGGGGATGGACCATTTTGTGAAACCTGCCATAAGGGAAACTTGGGACATTCAATGGCATTAACAAATTAAAATCATGCATGCTTCACAGTCAATTGTCAAATGGGTCATATTAAATATTTTTAGATATTTTTAACGTTATAGAATGATTTATTGACACTAATATATAGGTTCTTTCCTTTACATGGCCTTTACTTCTGGTCCTTCAGTAACCGTACTGACGTCACACCACTCTAGATCTAGAATAAAAAATAATAACAAATCTAGACTACATACTACATAGATCTATATTCTATGTCTAGATCTAAATCTAAAGGATCTCGATTCTAGATCTCTAAAATCTAGACTATCTAAACTAGCTAGAGCTAGAGTAGAGTGAGTAGCTCTAAATTTTAGCTTAGTTCCAGAGCTATAACTAGATCTTCATTTAGATGTAGATTCCTGATCTACAATCTAGTAGATCTATCCAGATCTAGATGTAGATTCTAGATATAAATTCTATATATATATATCTAGATCTATCTAGATCTAGATCTAGATGTGATGATAAAAATAATAATTTCTGTATCCATATACTGACGGTATTTGAATTTGTTATAAATCAAATGGCAACAATTGTGTTCAATGACAAAATATTGATGAGTTTTAGAAATTGTTTTAAATTTGAAACACACAGGTTTGTTTACAAGTTCGCCAACTCACCAGTGTTGGAGGCTGCCATGTTTTATCACGTGACCTTAGATGAGTTCAATAAAAAACTAGGAAACCACTTCCGACAGTTGCAATATTATGACACAAACAATTTAAGGATTTGTACGGAGTAAAAAGTTGTCTTAACTTTCCCCAAGGAAACTGCTGATAAAACGTATTGTAAAACAATACAGATCTAGATCTATGGCAATCATTCATTTTAGTTAGAAGCTCTACGAGTGGCTCCCTATTTGCATCACATATCATTAACGTAGAGGTGGGAGGAGCAGTAATAGCCGACCTCTCAACGTTGGTTCAACAGGCATCGCACACGTCGAGAAAATGCTTATAGTCCGGAGAAAGTCACAACACACTGAGTCCCTCTGACTGGACACTGAATTGACTATCGTTGGTGGAGTCAAGAAACACCTGTGGTCGTCTTGACTAGTGGAACATAGAACTTATTTATTTCTAGCTTCTTCGATTGTTTTGCTTGGATCTTTCACAATATTCATGGTGATTTAGATCTAGATCTAAAAGTAGGAATTGTCTTTATTTTGTTAGATAACGTAGATTTTAGTGCACACAAAACCAAGTTCTCGATCACTTAGACTCTAGTGGTATATTTACAGCCAACCCTGTGACTGTGACAGATCCAGAATTAGGCTACTTGGAAAGTCAGTTGATTTGACATAGAAGATTAATAAGTCACACCTTCCTGTTCCCGTATTTAAAACTAGATCTAGATCTTCTACATTTTCAAGTCCATGTGAGTTTCTTATACTATACTATACTTAAAAGTCAGGTACTTATTACAGGTTTTTCTTGCGTTATGATAGTTTTATTATGAAGCGGGTGTTTTTATTAGCTGATGGGCCAAGTTCTTATGGTGTCAGTGTCGCTCTTCTCTTCGTGGTTTCACTCATTCTTGTTCACGGATGTACTGCCGAATCCAGCCATCAAAGGAAAGCTGACGATAAATCGCTTTATAGTGATAGTAAAGGTGTAAGAAAAAACAACAAAAACCTCCAGCCAAGTAAAACGGAAAATTAGGTAAGTTGAGAGGGTGAGCAACACTTGGGAGGAGTTCCATAGTCGGGACCATGTCATATTTTAACTTTTAGTATCTATCTTCTACGCTTGGCTGGGATGGAAAAGACAGGATGGGGAGGGGGGCGGGGCTGTGTGAAAGGGATGGTGATAGATGTTAAAATAATGGCAGGGTCTCGACTATGGTCCTCTTTCCCAATGGGTTTTTTTAATTCCTATTTTTAAAATTAATTTAGTACTACTAGATCTAGATATCTAGATTTTGCTATTTTTATAACGGAGTGACTATTTTCACCGCACGGTGAAAATATCATACCAGGTTATTATCACCATACGGTGATAATAGTTTGGGAGGCTATTTTTACCGTATGTATCAGCCAATCAGAAGCCGGGAAAGAAACTGTGACTGGAGGGACTTCATTGTATCTTTTGAAATATTGGCCAAAAGTTTATTGTAATAGTCAAGATTTGACAAGACAAGAGAATTCACTAGAGGATGGATACTTTTAGACAATAAGTGTCGTATTTTATAAAGTTTGTTCAAAATCATACATTTTTCTGATGATGACTTGACTTCTAAAGGAAAGATCTGAAACAATGAACACCCCGAAGTCTTTTACAACGTCGTCGTTAAAAGGAATTTTACTATTGCCAAGGTTGATTGGCATACAATACATACATACACACGCATATATATCACACACACATACATACACCTCTTCGTTTGCACTTGACAACTGTCAATCCCTCTCTTCTCCTCTCATGCTTCTGTTTCCTTTTCATTCTTCCACTATAATTCGTATAAAATATAAGAAGTAAATAATAACAGCATTTTAAAAGTAAAACACATAGAAAGGCAAAATATCACCATGTAAAATTTAGGTATTATAAGTTATCTAAGGGTCTAAAACGCTCTAGGCAACATAATATAATAATGTGACAGTGCGGTGAAAACAACCTACCAAACTTCACCTCACCGCACGGTGAAAATAGCCTACCCAACTATTATCACTGTACAGTGAAAATAGCCTACCAAACTGTTATCACCGTACAGTGAAAAAAGCATCGCCCATTTTATAACTTTCACAGCTTTTAGAGTTTCGTACATTTCCTTTGTCGTTTGTGATGCGTCTTTTGAACCATGTATTAAAAAAAAAGAAACTGGCATTGATCCGCTTGACTTGTAAATCACTTTTAAATTTTCTGTTTTAGGCCTACATAAAGTAAAATTTAAGAATGTAAAAAGCAAAGTCAAAGACAAATTATACATAAAAGTGTCCACAAGATACGATTGCTGCAAATTAAATTTGAATTGTACAACTGTTTGACCTATTGATGACCATTTAAGGTGTATTTTTATGTACAAGTTATCATACTGAAGTGCTTTTGAACGATCAATGATAAAATTTTATAGACTGGATGGTTTTAGTTGTCCGTCATATTTCGGACCTGTAGAACAGGACTGACTTGCCGTTGGTATTGAATATATAATCCTCATTCTGTAATGAAGTAAGTGAGCCGAGAATCTCCATATTGGCCGCAGGGTATAGAAGGTGTGTCTAGCTTTCTTGATGCCCACGCTGTCGAGTTTTATAACAAACTTTCAACTTCTTTCTGGCTTGGATCGCCCTACCAGGAGATGAATCTCCCACCGGCATAGCTCTCAGGGTCATAGATACACACAAATCTTTCCAACCAATGTCAAGGTTGCACTTCTATATAGGGGGATTTTGTCTGATACTAAAGATGGCAAATATTCCAAAGAATAATAAGCTCTAACTGCTTTTTAAAGTTTTTAAAATATATGTGTATGAAATTTACATTTCAAAACAAAAATCATGTCAGACAATATTATTTGATTTGAAATGTAACTCATGTAAAAAAAACAAAATTATAATGTTGATAAAATATAAATCTATATTTATATAATATATATTTATAATAATTAACATTATAATATTTTATTACTTTTTGGGTGTTTTAATCATTAAGTTTTCTAAGCACTGGTTTTTCATTTTGTGTACAATATTTATAATGATAATTTTTCTTTAACAAAAATCACTTGTGATCAAATTTTCATTTAAGATCCAATGTAGGGTACCACCAGCAAGTTGTATGATTGTTTTCCTTTTAATTCTTAAAATAGTCTCAACTTTCTTAATTTCTATCTTCTTGCTTTTGAGTGAAATTGTTTTATCTTGCCTAGTCTGCCTTGTTCTTTTTTTTTTTTTAAATTCTTTTTTCGTGTGTCTTTCGTTTTCAGTCTTTCCAAACTCATGAATAAGTTTTTTCAAAGGCTTATTTATTGATATCAGTGTTTGATTACTTTCATTGTGCGTTTTCTCACTGGATTTAGATTATTAAGTTGCAAGAGAGGCAAAATTTGCCCATCTATGTAAATTCTCGAATACCTCAGATTCAAATGTCACACAATCATATCCATAGAACATTTAAGCTTAGTGAAAGTCTCTAGAGTACTGCATTTTGATAGTTGTGTTGGAAGATTGTTCCACTCTGTGACAATTTTGGGGAAGAAACTGTGTATCATGAGTTAGACTGTGTCTGTTGTATGCATTTTTAACAATGATAGCTAGCCTCTTGTGTCTTTGATTTTTCTTTGAAATAGTCTGGAATTGTGACTGGTATTATACTGTCTCCTTTAGTACATATTTTGAATATTTATGTTTTAAACGGTTGTGCCACCTGCATATTTCCAATGTGTCATTTTAGTCTATGCGGACATTCTGTCACGCATCTTGGTTCTCGGGATCGACAGTTTGTGGCAACTAGTGCAGCTCTCCTTTGCACTTTTTTCAAATTTTTTTTAATTCTGGAGGGGAGGGTCCGTGTTGCACTAGCGTTCCAAAATAGGCCGTACTAGACTTATGTACACTAGTAATGTTATTTCTTGTGGGCATCATTGTAGATTACAGCTCTAAACCTAAGGGGCGTGTTTATATACATTTGCTTTTTGTTATGATATAGTTTATAGTGTCTTTGCTATTTTGTGTATGTTGTAGTACATGGTCGTGCATTTTGTATTTTATATAATATTATATTGAATGTGTTTTTATCTTTTTCCGATGGTGCACATTTTGCATGCTTTTCCTTTACCTTCTGTCTTTCATTCGTGTTTCCACTGTCACCTTACACCAGCACTGCTAAACGTTACTTAGCCTGCAACGCTACCTGGCCTGCAACGCTAGCAAGCATTCAGTTTTTGGTTGTTTTTTTGTTTTGTTTTTTTTTTCGTGTCGCGCGTGACTTGCCTTATCCTTACTGACGAGACCTAATCGTTTATTATGATAATTGTTGTAGGCTAGGCATCCGCTGACCAGCCGTGCCAGGAGGTGGTCAAGTACTTTTTACCAAAATTCAGTCTTTGGATAGAACGAAATGCATGCATGTAACCTATTTGTTGTCCCGTGATTGGTGGCTGACAGACACTGGCCACTCGCTTGGTCGCTGAATAAAAACGAATGTGGATGGCTCTTGTGATGTGTCGGGAAGGGGAAAATGAGGATGGTGGCCAGAAAACATAGTATTGTACTTGTAATGGAGTGGTGAGCAAGCTTTCTTCAAAGGGGACAAAATGGTCGAGAGGCTTCGTTTCGTTGAAATCCACCCCGTCCATCATATATGCGATGATCTCAGAGAGAATTAAGAGGAAGCAGCAAGATGAGTGAAAGGAAAGAAGTAGGACCTACCGGCGGAAACCGCCAGCCGCCCACTGGTGGAGAGGGGCAAGCCCTCCATGAAAAGGGAACGAGACATCCGATTTCTTCTCTTCAAAAGACAAAAGTGTATATTAATAAAACACAGCCTGTGTGGACCTGAAAGCAACCTCTCAAATACAAGCACTGGTCCCCCCCCCCCCCCCCCACAAATCACGGCAAATGGTGGACCGGGTAAT
The DNA here is from genome assembly GCA_037039925.1 of Doris montereyensis. Lineage (NCBI taxonomy): Eukaryota > Metazoa > Mollusca > Gastropoda > Nudibranchia > Dorididae > Doris > Doris montereyensis. The sequence continues at coordinate 97,084 of JAXRKP010001601.1, forward strand.
TCAAATCAAACAAACAAACAAACCAGTCTAATGAAGATTTTCATCCCAAAAGTTGCACATGTTTTTGTTTTCTACGTTAAGTGGCTCTGTCTCTCTTTATGATGTAATGAAAACGGTTTGCTTCCTCTCACCTTCCATCTTCAATAAACTCTTTATTTTACGCTGAAAAACACGCCCTTTCTGTTTCATAGAGACCTCCGCGTTTTCATGACACCACGATGGAGTGTGTTTAACATTCACAATGCCTCCCCATCTCTCTACACGTTGCGGTTTATCAGCCACAGTAACAAGGAGATTTATCCAGTCTCCTGGGCGTTGGCTTTGTACTTTGTGTGTGTGTTGGAAACGTTTTATACGAGTAGGCATGACTCCATTACCAGTGCTGTCGTAGAACTAACTGGATGCTTATAACATTTGCGTCTTAACCACCCCCCCCCCTTTTGCGTATAGTTTTTTGTTCCTTTTTTATGTATATAATATATAATATCATGATGTTATATCACGATTGTGTCTATGTTCTGTCTCCATATGCGCATATTTGAATGCATGAACACATCGGTTTAGACATATTTTTCGTCTTTCTTTAACTAAGACAAGGACACAACACATACAGCTCTAAGCCCGTAAACATACATACATCCAAACAGAATACAATCTTAATTTATTCCAGTGTACCCTCTTTGTGACTAATGTGACCACGCCAATGAAACTGTGATCCACCACCTTTTGGAAATTTCTCCAAACTGAAAGATATGCACGACCTTTCAGAACCTGATTTCCAGAACACCTTGTAGGGAAATCTCCAACAGAAGGAAAATACGTGTAAACATACCATCACATGGCATTGACCCGAAGGACAAGACTGAGTGTCCTTAGGTTTATGGATCAATGACAACAAACGACCTTCCACATCATATTATATTTTACCCTTTATCTTCGTTCTCGTCATCATTCTTGTCGGCCACATTTTTCTATACCTGTGTAATATTGTTCATATACCCAATGTTTGTGTTGTATAGCACTCGTTCATTGCTTGCTCTATGATTGTCTCTGTCTTTCTTTCCTCCCCCCACCCCCGCCTTTTTCTATGACTGTCTCTGTCTGATTCTCTCTCTCTCTCTCTCTCTCTCTCTCTCTCTCTCTCTCTTCTTTCTCTCTCTCTCTCTCTCTCTCTCTCTCTCTCTCTCTCTCTCTCTCTCTCTCTCTCTCTCTCTCTCTCTCTCTTTCTCTCTGAGGAGGAGGAGGGTTCGGTAGACCAGAGGCAAGGTGTCGGTCTCTGAACCTAAAGGCCGTGGGTTCAAGCCCGACCCACGGTTGTGCGAGCTTTTTCGAGTGAAATCTACCCCTCTGATCAATGTATGTGATTCGACACCTAGTAACTCTCTCTCTCTCTCTCTCTCTCTAACTCTCTCTCTCTCTCTCTCTCTCTCTCTCTCTCTCTCTCTCTCTCTCTCTCTCTCTCTCTCTCTCTCTCTCTCTCTCTCTCTCTCTCTCTCTCTTTCTCTCTCTCTCTCTCCCTCTCTTTTTACAGACTATGGTGGCTCGACTACTTTCCATATTCATGGTTCTAGTTTTTCCTCCACACTAATAGAGTCTAGTGGAAACGTCAAATATCCTTCTTATCTCGTCTCGCTTTTGCATTCTGTCTATCTTTCCTTTCCCATCCCCGTCCCTTTGCTTCCCTCGCTCAGCCCTTTCTGATCTAGATCTACATTGTGTCAATCCACTTCCGTCCTCCCTCGCTTCATTTCTTACCCGCGAAGAACAAATTAATGGTTAATGATTCCATCACCTCGAGCTGAGTTTTAACGAATGGAATAACTCGAGGGTTGGCCACTCGCCATTCCAGCGCGTGAGAGGGAATGGCGAATTATGAAATGTCATGCTCTAGCGTCTGAGAATTCCACACCTGCCAAGAATTTCAAATCGTTTCCTTTCATCGTCTTAGTTTTTCACGTGACGATTCTTATCAGTTTTAAATAGCACTCCCCTACCCCTCCTCTCCACCCACGCATTTTACCCCTATGGCAGGTGGCATAGAGCTCAAGGTCATGGCTTCATACCTTGACGAATGGACTCAGTTCCCGACGTGTGTATTCTAACGAGTGATTGTATTTACTTGAAAGCTTTTCACTAGTCAAGAGAAAATGTTATAATCTAGTCCCTCCCCAACGCTATAAATCTGCTGAGGTAAGCAAACCCTAACACTCAGTTTAGCAATGGCAGTAAATACTTCTTGTACTTGAGAATAGTAGGCCATATATAAGTAAGTATTCATTAAATGCGCAATGGAGTAACTCTTTATTGTTATGTGTATTATTGACTCACACTTACCCTGCCAACCACATTTGGTGATCAAAGTGTGAGTTAAGAGGAGAGAATCAGGATCAAAATCACATGTAAAGAATGGCATCATCTACCACTACCTCCTCACCGGGTCATCGTTTATGCTATCTTCATTTGTTAACTGGGTGTTTTTCTATATATACAATAAAAAGTTAATTTTATATTATTGCGATCACGTGTGGTTACTTGTTTGTTCGTCCATGTCCAACAGAAGCGATGTTTTGATGGTTGGGGTAATCTCAAACAATGCTCCGATCGAAATCGCTGTGAACTGTGAAGGAATTGTCACGCGCGTGTCTTGACTTGACTAGGTTTGAGTAGGGTTTTTTTTGTTTTTTTTTGTTGAGAGCTAGCTGCAAGATCACTTGCAAAGCATCAGCTAATGCTAATTGTCATTTTTTGAAATTTCAGATTTATAAAGTTGTTTACTCTCTTTCCTTATTGCATCGATAAATTTAATTTATATACATTTCGCACCTTCAGTGTAAATTTTTGCCTTGATTGATGCTTCCTTTCATTCATTCTCTATCATTTCTTCTTTCTAGACCCAGTGAGATAGATCTAGTCTTATATGTATCCTATTTTTTCGTTCTTGTTTCCCATACTCACACGTCTCTCTCTCTCCTTTCTTTCTTCCCTGCCTTTTTCCTTCCCTTTTTTCTCTCTCTATTTCTCTCCTTCTCTCTATCTCCTTGTCGCCTTTTATAACTTACTTATTTTCACATAAATTGTATTTCATTCTAGATCTGAACCTTTCACTCGCTCATTCTTCACACCTCTGCTACGTTTCTTATCATCACTGTGTTTTCTTTTTTTTTTCTCCTTTATGTTTTTCTTCTGACATCACATTGTGTGATGCCTGAGGTTGTACTTAGATCTAGATTCTAGATATTTATCGTTTGTTGTCTGACGAAGCGTTATACCTGAAAACGTCACGTGTTTGTTCTGTCTTTATTAGTGGAGTTGTCACTTATTGTCATATTTCGCCTGCAAGATCAGTCTACCAAGGATAAGAACACTGTGTTAAGTGAATGTTTGCCCGTCTTTTGCGTGTGCGTCTTTCAGTGTGTATCAAATTGTTGAATACTCCTGTTTCCTATGTAACTCAAAGGAGCCAATGCGGGAATGAAGTGAAAAGTGATAAACGACAACAAATGTTACCCCTTCAAGGAAAACAGAACGAATGCGTGACGCTTGGTTGAAATCCTTCGTGGACAGACAACATGCGAGGAATATCTACACACTTCTCTCTCTCTCTCTCTCTCTCTCTCTCTCTCTCTCTCTCTCTCTCTCTCTCTCTCTCTCTCACTCTCTCTCTCTCACTCTCTCTCTCTCTCTCTCCCTCTCTCTCTCTCTCTCTCTCTCTCTCTCTCTCTCTCTCTCTCTACCCACTTTCTCTGTGTCTAGATCTAAATCTACCATCTAGCCTTCTCTGTTTTTGTTCTTTTTCGTTTGACCTTTCCATACCCCCTTCTTCTTTTCCTTCTACTCATCCTAAATAAGTGTGTCTATCACTGTCTTTCCTTTATTTTGGTGGGTGCTACCGGTAGGTCATACTTTTTCCTTTACTCTTTCACTTCTCTTTTGTTTTGCTGTTTCATGTTAATTCACCCTGAGATCACCACAATGGCGGACGTGGTAAATTTCGTTAAAGAAACAAATCTCTTTCTTTTGTTCTCCCCCTCTCTCTCTCTCTCTCTCTCTCTCTCTCTTCTCTCTCTCTCTCTCTCTCTCTCTCTCTCTCTCTTCGTCTATTTGTTATTCTCCTTTTTTTCTTCCTTCCGACATCACACTGTGTGATGCCTGTACATAAGTGGGGACATTTCTCGTTTGTTGTCAGACGAAGGGTTATATACCCGAAATGACACGTACTTGATCTGACTTCCTTCGTGGAGTTGTCACTTATTGTGGGGAACTGGGTAGTCCAGATGCAGGTGTCGGGCTTTCAACCAAAAGCTCGTGGGTTCAGACCCCGACTGGTTGAAAAACGTTCTTGATTTTTTATCCTGAGTAAGACCGACCCCCTCCCCCTCCCTCCTCCCCTGGTCCAGTTGGATCAACACCTAGTGGCACTGGAGACAGACGATAACAATGGGGTCCCATGTATGCACATCACAGCACTCTCTATACGTTAAAGATCCCTTGGCTGTTTTCAAGACAGTCCGGGCAAAATGAAAAATCCTACTTAAACTCCCGATATATCACTTTAGTTGTGGATGTGGGTAAAATCGAATGAAATAGAAAAGTCACCTATTGTCGTTCCTCACTACTTGTTCTGTGTAGTAGACCCTCTGTGTATGGTATAGTGCGGTTTAAAAAAGGGAAGGGGAGAGGTTGAATACAATCTTTATGTGATTATTATTGTTATTATTATTATTATTATTATTATTATTATTATGCGTTGAAACCCCACTGTTAACGTAGCGAAACTTCTGGATTGAAAAATAATTATAGTATGCACTAGTTGCTTGATGAAATGAAGCATCGCAGTGTGTACATATATATTTGTAATGTAGTGAACTTCGAAACGGTTGCCATCTCCAAAACATGATTCACCATCGAGCATGGTCACGCATGGTTGACGCGATGTTGTGTTTGAATTCAATGAATTATGTGTGCCCTTTGTTACTCACATTCTTGCCGAGGTTTGTATTGGCCGTGATAGATAATATCATCATCGCGCACGTATATATGTGTGTATAGTTATGGTGTTTCCTAAATTACATTCTTGTGGTTAGGCTGTCGGACTGGGGATCAGGAGATCCTACGAGTAAAGCAAGCATTTCCCCACGTTACCCCGGTGCAAATGGCTACAAGCAATAGCTTGAGAGTACAACTTTGCGCCAGAGTAGCACCCTGGTCAGAGGCGATTATCATCACCTGTTCCGCTTCATGCTATTGAAACCGGGATAAGCTCCTGCTTTATGGGCCGCAATGGCCTTGAAGGAACTAGATGGAATTCTCTTCTTGCACCCTCGCACGAAAGCTCTCATGGTTAACAGCAATCTTTCGGCCTCCGCTACTGTTTTGGACAGCCGGCTAGAAGTGGTTAATTTTTGTTTTCATCTGTGGCTTGGTATTGTTCTTTTCTGTCTTGTCCCCCACTATCTTTCTTGCTCTTGATGTTTGCCTCTCATTATTGTAAGTTTTTATTATTGTTACGTGTCTCTTTTATGTGCACGAATCCCCAAGTTTATTGTAAATATTACAGCGTGTGGTTGATGGATGCTACTGATAGGTTCTACTTCTTTCTTGCATTCTTATATATAAATATATATATATATGTGACACACACGTCTTTTCACATGCTGTTTTCTCTTATCAATCCACCCTGGTATCACCGATTATCGTGAACGCCAACAAAACGAAGGGAGAAATTAGTTGCTAATGTGAATGTTTGTAGCGAAATGCTAAATTACGTATTACAAAGGCAAAGCTAACCTTCTAGCATTTCGGAAGATGTGGAAAATATCATATATATGGAATGCGTACTTTAATAATGGGGGTGGGGGAGGGGGCAACAGAGAAACAGAGATTGTTCACTGGTTTTCAAAGTTGACACAGAATGAAAGAAAGTACATTGTGTATTGTATCATCGGTACTATGGGGTCGAGATAGAGAGACAGACAAGACAGGCAGACAGAGAATGGGAATGAGTTGGCAGGATGGATGAGATTAAAAAAGAACAACTTCGACAGTTAGAGGCGAAGAGACAAGGAAAATACTGGCGCATGCGCACACGCACAAAAAACCCCAAAACAAACCCCACAGACAAATAAAGACTAAGATAGGGCGGAAGGATAGTTAGAGGTAAACACTAACCAGGGTACAGGGTCCGACCAGAATCGATATACTGTTTGCCATCTGGGTTAGATGAAGCAGCTCCGGCCTGTCCTATTTGCATGTCGCTTTGCACAGTGTCTTATTTCTCTCTCGTTTTCCGTAGGATGTCCTTTTTTTGCCTTCTTTTTCATCATTGGCATCGCTTTCACCGCCGTCATTTATATCATTATTATTGTTACACATCGTTGGTGTAGGCGCTTTGAGAGTGATGTTCAAATAACCCTGAGACCACTGCTTACGGTGTATGGGGTAAATTGCATCACTTTTCTAATCCTGATATTGATGATATTATGTTTTTGTCTTTATTTTCAGTTTCTCCAAAGCCCATGGTATTAGGTTAATTCATCGACTTTTGTACATTACGTTAGTTCTTTTAGTATTATGTAGGTCATCTCATTTTTGTCTTAAAACGAAATGTCGGCTATACTATTAAGGATGAGGCGAAGAAGACTGTAAAAGTTAGAGAGAGAGAGAGAGAGAGAGAGAGAGAGAGAGAGAGAGAGAGAGAGAGAGAGAGAGAGAGGGGGGGAGGGAGGGAGTAAGAGAGAGAGAGAGAGAGAGAGAGAGAGAGAGAGAGAGAGAGAGAGAGAGAGAGAGAGGGAGGGAGGGAGTAAGAGAGAGAGAGAGAGAGAGAGAGAGAGAGAGAGAGAGAGAGAGAGAGAGAGAGAGAAGAGAAGGAGGGGTAGGAGCTAACTTATCTTTGATATAATGCCAGAGGAAAGCGTTACATTACAAGCGATGTAGATAATGTACTGTGTCGACATCTGTTTCCAGTTATTTCAGTCAATCATCAGTTGCCAGAGCAGTTCTACCTTTTGTTGTTGTGCTCATTGTTCGCCACAGCACTGCATTCCTTCCACTTTAGGTCGGATTGCACTGTGACGGTCAGTCGGATGGTTCACCATTCCACCTACAGTCTAATAGTGTAGTGTCGTCTTATCTGTTCTCTTGTAAGGCTCTCACCGTGTCTTTAATGTCCATTTGTATCTAGTAGCCATGGTTGCAGGCATGTAGTGTATTTGTATGCTTGTTATTATGTGTGTATGCTTGTATTATGTATGGATGCTTGTATTGCGTTTGCATCATGTATGGTATATTTGTATTGTGTGTATGTATGGTGAGCGGTTGGCGAGCGATCCTGGTAGGTCGTACTCTCGTCCCGTTCAGTCTTCAAAACGTATCTTTTCTTGGTGTTTCCTCTGAATTCACCCTGAGATCACTGTGTATATGGTGAACGAGGTAAATATTAATGAAGCATTCAAAGAAACGTGTACCTTTGTGTATATATGTTATGTAAGTATGTTTGTATGCATGTATGTACAGTGTGTATATGTGTGGTATTAATCTATTCATAATTAATGATGTGTATATATGCATAATGAACGACTTCATACCATAATTACAGTGTTCACGCTCACCAAGCGAATAGCAAACATCGTAATACTATATTTATAATGAAGGCAAAATCGATAATGTAATCGCGATAGGCTTTCAATCAAACATCCATAAGTTATGCAAAGTATTGGAACAAGTAAAACAATAGTACATTAAGGATGGACGTAACCATATATATATTTTGTAAGGGGGGAATAATTTGAAATATTTTCGGTGATAAGACCCAAACATGACAACGTAACAAAACGTCACGCTTTTTCTCTTAACCCTGTGGACAATTAAACGTAAGATTAATAAGAACGAACAATTTTGAATTTGTCTTTGTTTGTGTGTTCAATCGTCTCTGTAGGCTAGCATAATGGATGAGCTGGCATAATGTGAAGGCTGGTATTTTAGATTGTTTTAGGTTGATAGAAAATGAAATCAATAACGGGACCATAGTCTGCTGCCTGGCGAGGGTGTTTAAAGTTTAAATGAAACAACCCGACACATCAGAAACTTATTATCAATACGATCGACCTGTGTGTTGACACATGTATGCCAATATTGTTGCACTGTGGATTAAATGGAACCTTTTGTAGTTCTGTCATATATGGACAATTCTTTTGCTGGTTTCTCATCGTCATTATTTTCCTCTTTGTTTTCTTTGTTTTCTTTTGTTGTACAAAATGTTTTCTTTCTTTAAAACAGCCGCCGTTTTTCATGATTCAATGGCATTGCTGCTTGTTTTTGTTTGTAAGGGATATTCATTCTCTGAGGCGTTTCTCCCATTCTGATTTTCCGAGTGAGCAAATCAGTAATCGCTAATAGTAGGTCCTATTTCTTTCCTTTCACTCTGTCACTTATCTTTCATCTGGCTGTTTCCTCTTAATTTAACCTGAGATCACCGCATAGGGTGGATGGATAAATATCAACCAATCGATCAAACTGGTAGCTCCTTAGATTTAATTATTTCCCATCAGATCATTCGTTTCCATCTGATATCTGTAGTTAATCTTGTCTTTTGTCTCCACCATTCCCAGTCCACTTTTCCTTCACTTCTTGCGTTTAGCACCGCAATAATTGTGGGTTGCATTGGTCAATCATACTTTTTCTTTTGTTTTCTTTTTCATATATTCTTTTACACCTGTCTGCCATCCGGGTGTTCGTCTTAATTCATCCTGGGGTCACCACATTATATAGTGAACAACCTGAAAGCCATTCACTCATTGTCCTTTTGTTATACTACCGCCGGCTTCCTCCGGGGATCGATTTAAGTTCATGGTATTTCGTGTCACCGGAAACCGTCCAGCTATGTCAGTTTACGTCAAGCCTCGTTGTTTAAGTTGTTGTCCTTCGAATTGATTTTACCCACATCCAAATCTAAGATGGTGTCGGGGGTTTTGGTAGGATTTTTTTACTTCGCCCGGAACGCCCTGTTAATAGAGTGCTGTGATCTGCACACGGGACTTCCTTTTTAACGTCCGTCTCCAATTGGACAAGGTGGCGATCCACTTACCTGGATCAGGGGGAGGGGTAGATTTTACTCGAGAAAACTAACTGTTAAATCTGCCGGGGCTTGAACCTACGACCTTTTGGTTGAGAGGCCGACTCCTTGCCTTCCTCGACTACTGAGCCCCCCCCCTTAACTTTTGTGTCAAATGTCTGTAATGGGGGCGCCGGTAGCTCAGTCGCTGTAGAATCTAGCCACCACTCATGAGACCCGAGTTCGATTCCTAGTAGGCAAAGCGGGCATCTTTCTGGCTGTCCTATCAACTCGGCAGTGAAATCGGTCCCACGGTCTGTTCAGACATGGGGAATGTAAGTCGGCGTGGAAGTAAAGTGAAATTATCACGTTGTGCTGTCTGCTTAGGGAAAAAACCCGGGACAATATTCTACTGATTACCCATACTATACGTTTCACTTTGAGTATGGATGCTTTACTAATCTGTAACTGTCGTGCGACTGGTGTGCGACTCGGCACAGTTATTTCCACTTTCAGAAATACTTGGAGACTCAATGCACCCGTAACTTGAGTTGACGTGACAACATTCAAGTGCACTCTGTCCAATGGCTCGAAGGGTGCATCATCTTAATGACAAGTCAGTGACATTCCGCTCTGTTTGCACAAGCAGAGGCGAGTGTCGCATAGACAAAGCAGGAGCGATGCGTTCAGCGGCGCAAACGACACACACCGCCTCTGACCTTCATGGTGTGAGCAGTGCACAAGTTACAGTAGACAGTCGTTTTTAGCGAGTTTCCCAGCACCATGTCACACCCCGGCCTCATTCTGCCCTCTATGTCTATCTGTCTGTAGGTATCTATTATCTAAGTATAATATATATTATATATATATATATATATATATATATATATATATATATATATATATATATATATATATATATATATATATATATATATATATATATATGTCAGTCTCTGTCTGCCTGCCAATTTACTTATTTATAAATATATTTGATCTAAACAGACTAACCCACACAACAACATTATACAGAAACAGCAAACTGTACCTCCCTTAAAGCCGAACAATAAATAAACGAACGACAAAGCAAAGATCATACAAACCCCCCCCCCCCCCCCCACCCCCCTTTTTTCAAAGAAGAAGAAGAAAAAACCCAACCAATACAAAACAAAAACACCACCCGCCCCTTATAAAACAAATATGTACGTGTGTGTGTGAGTGTGTATGTGTGGGTTTGTGACAGACAATTAAGTAATTGAGTAGTTTTTGTCTTGTAGCAAGGTTTTGGAATTGAGACGAGTTCATTAACTTTACATGTGCAGTCAGATCTCAGTTTTATGGCTCCCGTGACACGTGACGCTGAAATCA
>JAXRKP010001602.1:0-62500 GCA_037039925.1 Doris montereyensis
GTATTCATCTTCATATCCTCTAAAACACCATGCATCTCATCTGGGCCCTGTAAGATAATTGGAGAGAGCAAAATAAGAGAGAAAAGAACAAAGAAAGCATACAGTCATGTAGTGCAAGTAATTAGAAATTTCAAAAGTAACAATCATCACAAATCCATTATGGCATATGGATCCGAAACTGATGCTCTATGAAGCGAAACAGGTGAAATACATTATCTCCCGAACAAGACACTAGTCTGTCCTAGGTTTTTTACTGTCAGGATGGTGCTTGGTCTCATTTATTATCTCAAACAAATAAGGAAATGCATGTTAAATGTCTTTCCTAAGAAAACATTGAAGAAAAGCGCTGCCAGATTCAAACCCACAATCCCAAATCCAGCACCCTTACGATAAGTGACTAGAAGACACGAAAAGAAACATAAGAATCTACTACCATCATTGGTAAAAAAGATACAAATGATCTGTGAAACTGTCTAAATATGTCTGCCCACCTAGAATGTTTTCAGAAACAAAAACGCCATAAATCATCAAGTAGATGCAAACAAACATGTTATGCTTCTGGAAGAAAGAAGCAAATTGTTCAAATCATGAGTAAAAGTAGCTTTCAATTAGTCCAGAAGAACTCAATATTTATAAAGATCAAACAGTTAACACCATTTGATCATTTTAAGGACAAATCTCATATCCCTATATATCAGTAGACCTATCCTGTTTAGGCAGTTTCCACCAATGAAGACAATACATTTGGTATATGATAAAATTTAAATGCTGATGATGGACAAATGGCCATTGAGATAAAGAGTTAAGTTATTCATTCCACAAAATCACGTCCATCTAACAAAGAAATAATATTCATCACTGGGATACTGCTTTTAAATATTGTCCTTCTTAACGTTAAGGTAAATGCACCACTACTACATTGTGGCCAAACAATTACCTGCATTTAAGACATTAAATAATCCTCACTCAAAATTTGAATCAGATAAAGTGTATGAAGACAAAACAAAAAGCGTATATATACATATATACATTTGCTCATAGCTACTAAGTTCATACTAACCTATTAAAGTCTTCTACCATCAATGACATCACAGCTGACATTTTATCCAAATGCAATTACAAACTCTTTCTGCCCTCATAACTTTTTTCTTTGTCATATACCTCAAGTCTTTTGACACCAAACCATTCCTCTTGTTTTCCATTTTCAACTTGTTGCTTTTGTAACCCACTGCAAGACGACAATGGGTCATTAACTCTTTCGGACGTTGAGATTCAAACATTTCTTCTTCAAATATTCTAAAGTCTTTCTTAGCCTTGGCGAGCAGAAATTCCCTTTCAAGTATAAAAGTTTCTCAAAATCAAACAACTTAGGCTTAGGCATAGATTTGTCTTCATCACTGTTCCAAAGGGAGTCATTCCCCATGCGAACTCATCCTGTAAATAAGATTCTTTGGAGAGACTTTCCAACTTTGAACGCTTTGTCAAATGTGCTCTCTGTCCTGGAGGAAGGAAAATCACACATTTTGTGCTTAATCGACAAGAAATAAAAACTATTCAGACTTCTGAACTTTTGCATGGCCAACTTCCCAGATTGTCACATGATTTATGTTAAAGATGATTACATAGATTACATCTATCTCAAAAAGTCTTCTCTTGATGTCAGAAAGACAAAACATACTACCACAACCTAATGCCATTTTCAATACTCAACTTGTTTGTACGATCCACTGCTTGATCATAAAAAAGAAAAGAAATTTCATCAGTTTTATGAGGCTTTCGTAGGTACTATAGTTGTATTACCAGCTTTTCTTGAAGCATTATTTTTAATAAGATACAAAAATAACAGTACACTTGACACCAGTTGAGTTTTATTAATAGATATTGTGTATTTCCTCTATTGTTTCTGCTTAGTGTTTAAATAAAAATAAAACATTTTCACTGAGATGCAATTTCTGATGTCAACTTGAAACTACAAGGCTATTAATGGCACTGTGCAGTGCTGGCTTGTAAAATTTTAACAAATGTTTTATGATAATATAGAAAATTTAATGATATAAACTATGATACTAATCCAACTAAACAACACACAGATATATTAAATGTACCAGGAACACCACTGATAACTTGAAGCCCAGTTTAAAATTTTGATCTTTTTCTTCACATTTTTAATTCGAAACAGACAAGGCAAAGCCAAGTTACTGCAACTAAATAAAATGAGCACACATCTCATCATAAAAAAGCACATACCACAATGGATAAAACGTTGATCCATATCCACACAGTTCATTGGTAACTGTTATTATTGTTATGATCATCATCTTCATTACCATCATCATCATTATTATCACATAGCACTATAACTACTATGCTGTTGCTACTACCATCATGACTACTGATTACCACTAATTAAAGCCATGAAGGCTAGAAATGTAGTATTGTCTTAATCACCACTACATCATCAAACCCATATAAACAGAGTGATTTTTTCCCAATGTTGTACTCTTAGGAAAGATACTTCACTTTACTTCCCTCACATGACCCGGGTGTAAATGAGTACCCAGCTATAGGTAGAAAAAAATCATGTGAGAGTTAGTATAAAGCGTCTAACAGGTTGCTGTACTGTATGCTCCCCAGGGAGTTGAGAAGGACTTTGAATGAAAGGACGTGAAGTCGGTGAGCTTGCACTGGTGCAGGGATATGGCCTATGAATCAATCTTGTTACTACTACTACCATCACTCCTACAAAAGAATTCTTTTCTTTTTGTTTCTATCCTTAATTTGTATGTTCACAGAATAATTTTCACTCTTCATGCCCGCAAATAAATAATTTACATCAGTCCCACAAGAGTGTCTTTTACACTAATTTACGTTAACTTTTCTTAGTAATTCTGACTGTTAGTGTAGAACAATTATGTCTAGAGATTGAAACCATTAAACACACCGACCTCCTGCTTTTGGCCCATCAAAGAAAACTAATCCCATATGAGAGAGTTTCGACAAGACAAGCTAAGGGACAGGGACTTCTTTCACTTTTACTTTAAAAATTTTAATGGGTCATTAAAGTATTTCTATATTACTGTTACTATTCTTTACAAGAATTAAGTCTAGATTGAGAGAATATCAAATGATACTATGACCATGATATTGACAGACGATAGATCAGATTATAGGTCCAATGCTAATACAGTTGAACCTTTCTAATCGGGAACTCTTGGTGGATTATACTATAGTCCCGATTTGCCGGGTTTCCCACTTTGCCAGGGACCTAGGAATTTTAGTTTTTCTCTCAGCAGTTTGAGGTACCTAAGCCCTTCTGTGAGTGGTAAAATGCAAAAATTAAACGAACAAGTAGCCACAGGACCAGTTGATCAAAACAAAGATGGCATTCATCAGAGATGTCACTCACACTCAATCTTCGTTTGGACAGCAGATCAAGAAGGTATAGTGAATTGTTAAGTCTCCTTGCGTGTCCACCCTTCTGATTGTCGGGTTAGGCGGGCAATAAAAGACTATGACAGTGCATAGGTCTGCTTTCTATGCGCCGCCCTATGTCAACACCATACTGTATTGCTAGATGAACAAGCAGGGACTAGCTCGACGCCTGCTGTCACACCTTTGTAGTGGATATCTGGTGTGTCTGGCTTATGGTCACCGTGAACTGGCACGTATGACATCATGTACATATTATGTAATATATAACACGTACAGCACCAATATGTGTAATAATCAATGTTTTGTTAACACGGAAACCAAATTTGGATAACATGTGCTTGTTGGATTAAATAAATATTCGGGAAAAGGTGATGATAATCAATGCAAGCCCGTGAAAAAGTGTCCAGATAAGCCGTTTCCCATTCAGAGAGGTAAAACATATAGAAAAAATTCCATTCCCTGAGATTTCTTCCCGATGGGCCGGGCTTCCTAAATCTCCCGGGTTCCCGATTAGACAGGTTCCACTGTACATGTACAGCCCTACACTTTATAAACCTTACTAAATGCAATATTTGCATGGTGCCAAATACAATGAAATCTGATGTTTACCACCTCATAGTCATATTCTTTCTTTTTATAATCATTAGATGTCAGTTTTACCCCTGATACATAAAGTATAAACATCTTTGTAGAAAAGAATAAACTTTCTTTCCTCATAAGAATGAAAAAATCAATGTATTTGTTTAAGTTTCACAGATAATTGTGTCAGTGAGGGTACCTTATTTTCTTTTTGTCGTCTGATAGACTCAACTGTTTCTGATCATCCTGCTTAGATTTTCAAAAGACTCAATGGAAAATTCAGCTTTTTCCACATGAGCCAAATCTGTTTCTGCCAGTCTGAAAAAATGATGGGTTACTTTTATGTATCTTTTAAATCCTTTGGAAAACTCATTGACAGTGTTTTAATATGGACGCATTAATAAAGAACATCTTTAATTTGTTTCATGTGTCAAATAATCTTTTGGGAGACAAACAAAATTTAAAAACATATCTCAGTGATGTATACCATATTGAATATCATATATAAAATGACTATTAAAACCAAAATTCACTGAACATATTTCTGGGCATAAAAGTCTGCAATATATAAAATAAGGAATGAATTTTCAGAGTATTGTTTACAATCTATAACCAGCAGGTATGGTTTTTGTACAGCTGCTGCTCAGCACTCACTTAATATCATCATTAATCGTTGTCAATTCCCTATGAAGAATCTTTTTCAAGCATTTTCTTCTTCTTTGGCTAGAGTTGTCATCCACTTGATTCATTATTTCTAGATGAAAATGAAACAAGATCGACATTAGACATTTTCAATTACCCTCCAAACATATAAATTGTAGAAACGGGAAGAATTTTTCTGGATTGAATGAATGGGATAGGTAATGCGCTGTCAATTTTAAAATAACTGAGGTATGACATTTTATACGATATATAGTAGAAAGACAAAATGAAAATTTTCATATATATATGCATATAGCAAGCAAGATTTCTACTTTCTGATTTGTAAGGAAACCCAGTAAATACAAAGCAATTTATATATGCTCACCTTCCTCAAAGACATCTTGGTTGAACACATAATCCCAATTTCTCAAATCTGAGCTTGATCATCAAGGGAAGCCTGTTGGAATGAGAGCAGTGTCCACATAGAAAGCATCATTGATGGTATTCTCTACTCAAATCCCCAGCTTTTGGCACTGTCATGTCAGACGCTGCCATGCTATTTTCTTGCTTTTTTCGACATCATTGCAGCAAGAAGGTTTCCTGGACAAAAGAATAGCAGTAACAATAAAAGAAAATTACTGAAGCCACTACATATTATTATCATAGTTAAATATCGTAAAAGTAAGTGATTCAATAACCTTTAATTTACATTGTGTTGTAGACAAATAAACAAAATAGATACTGGACACATTGAACCTAGCTCCTCCAGCTGTTCCTAGTCGGTGTCAAACTTCTTTCATGCCAGACGCGACCAAATAAATGAGACGATTGACATATTTACGGCTTCATTCTTCCCTAGTCTTTCTAATACACATTCTCCCCCTCTTGTTTTGATTCTAAACTGGTTATAAGTTTTGACCTACAAACATTACATTATAGATATTTAATATTTTGCCTATTACATAGTAATAATAATAGTTCATTTATAAAGCTCACAAATCCATCCAAGTGCTCTAAGGCTCTGAGAATAAAATTTATTATGTACAAACACAAAACAAAAATTCATAACAATATTGTAATGAGTAAAAAGTAGTAAAATTACATATTATAATCACAATAATTTGATGAAATGGTGAATACAAATTTTTGCACTGACTTATAATGGAAATTGTTTTTTATCTAGTAAGTAAAATACTTTAAATTCATATATGCTTTATTAAATAGATATGTTTTGAGCTTCATTTTGAAAATGTTAAATTTCATGATGATCTCACATCTTGCCTGAGACTATTCCACAATTTTGATATGTGTGGTGGTGGGGTGGGGGGTGGGGGGGGGCGGATATCATTCAGGGGGAGCTTGTGTTTCAGGTTAAGGGAGCAGGTAAGGGATGGTTGATAGATGGTTAACAATAAAACACGTATGTTCCCCCTAGCTACAAAGCTATTGTGGCGTTTCCCTAGCGACCTGCAGAACTTGCTTCAAATGGTGGGGGGGGGGGGGGTCATTCAGGGGAACTTCTGTTCCAGGATAAGAAAGCAGGG
The DNA here is from genome assembly GCA_037039925.1 of Doris montereyensis. Taxonomy (NCBI): domain Eukaryota; kingdom Metazoa; phylum Mollusca; class Gastropoda; order Nudibranchia; family Dorididae; genus Doris; species Doris montereyensis. Next base: position 6,198 of record JAXRKP010001602.1, read on the forward strand.
TAAGGGATGGTTGATAGATGGTTAACAATAAAACCTGCATTGCTGTTCACCCCTATTGCTATCGTTCCCACGACGAGCCACCTGCATAAGGGGAGGCGGGTTTGTGGGGCGGGAAGTCGTTCAGGGGGAGCTTCTGTTTCAGGTTAAGGGATGTAATAGCTGCACATAGGAATCTATGAATATCAAGGGAAAGAACACAAAAACTTTGCTTTTGAGATTTTTTTATCTTTTTACAAAATTCCAGCCATTGGTCTTCTCTTTTTCTTTGTAAGTTAATCACAACGTTAATCAATCATTATACACAAACTGCGCACTTTTAATGTAAATTATGTAACATGGACTGGTAAAACTGGTAAAACTACTAAAACGGTTACAAATGCTCCTAAATAAACGATGCACCCGCACTTCTCAGTAACATCATGTCTCCATAGTCCGATGCTACCTCAAACTACATGGTTGGTTTCAGTCTCAGTTCGATTAACGATAACATCTCGGTCCGGTCCCAATTCACTGTCACATTTGAACGGTTTGTGTACATAAATCAGTCAGTCTATCATCACTTGTCTCACTGTTCGTATTCTGGCCGTTGTCGTCAGTCTTCAGCCCATCCGTTGTCGCAATACTGTCACACGATCTCTTATTGGCACACATTGAACCTAGCTACTCCCACTATCTTTTTATTTTACTTTTTTTCTTTATCGCCCCACAAAAATCAAGCCTCAACTTTTTATCTCACCCCGTCAAAATAAACCCTCTTTACTATGTCCCTTGGTTGGTACTCCGACTATGAAAGTCCTTGCAATTTCTAATTACTCAGAATCTAGACTGATACTGATCTAATGAAATTAACAGTTAGCCGTCGTAGATACAAATCTAGATCATCTAGATCTATATCTAATATTATATTACACTGTTGCACACCAATTTATTTCTAAGTCAAAGACCCTGGTCACTCTCACTCCTACTGGTATAATGGATCTATTTCAAACAGAACTTCAACAGAGAGAAATAAAAAACGATTCAACGAGTTATAAATTATTGTGCTTTATTTTCAAAGTTCGATTTCTAGACATTTACCTACAGGTAAAATTTGATTCTCTATTAAGTAATTTTCTGCTGAGAGCGAGTTTTTGGTCCTCACTCACACAGTTGTAACAACCTCAATGTTGTCTAACATAGATCCTTATTAACTTCAAATTAAAGAGAGCATAGCTGTTCGATGTGATGCCATGCACTTTATATTGACATAAACGATCAGATTTATGTAACTCATGAATTTTTATGATTTCCCTTTCTACCTGCTATTTTGTCACCGGCGTGTTAAAAGATTGTTAAATTGGGTGTCAACCAAATCATGTTTTGAATTATTATTCTTTAATTTTACACACAACAATTAATACGTTTTCTGAAAGAATAAATATATCAACTGTTGGAAAAGAGAGAGGAGGCCGGGGCAACAATGATTGATGACACTATCTAGACCTCTTCTCTTGGTTTGGTTTGATTTGTTGTATCTTCTCCTTCTTCTTCTTCTTCTTCTTATTATTATTATTATTATTATTATTATTATTATTATTATTATTATTATTATTATTATTATTATTATTATCATTATTATTATTATTATTATTATTATTATTATTATTATTATTATTATTATTATTATAATTATTATTACTATTATTATTATTATTATTATTATTTTCATTATTATTATTATTATTATTATTATTATTATTTTTATTATTATTATTATTTTTATTATTATTATTATTTTCATTAATGTTTTTTTAAATATTATTATTATTATCATTATATTATTATTATTATTATTATTATTATTATTATTATTATTATTATTATTATTATTATTATTATTATTTTCATTATTATTTTTTTAAATATTATTATTATTATCGTTATTATAGTATTATTATTATTATATTATTATTATTATTATTATTATTATTATTATTATTATTATTATTATCATTCTTAGTGAATTGTTTTACTCTTCAAAGATGCCATGAGGATGTTTGAATTTAAAATAAAAAGTCTAATATTGTCTGATATTTTGTTATTCTTATGATCATAGTTTCCAACATATTCGGCATTCCGGTTCATGTAACAATGAATGCTAACTAAAACAGTAGAGAAGCAGCAATTACACACTATTCTGTGGCAGTAACCAAACAAAGGCTCCTTTGTATTACAAACAAAGGTCACTACCTAGGCTAATGTCGGTACACGTAGCTACCAAATAGGCCTATGGTATTATTTTTTAACATAGAATCAATGTATTGATGCGCAGGCATGGTAAGTATACTTCCGGCCTGTCGGTGACTTTCGGTCAGTCAAGTTCAATCATGGGGGTGTTTGGAAGGTATCCGAGAGAATACAACCCTAAAGTACACGGTCCCTACCTTCCCAGCCGTTACTATGGCAAACGTAAGAAAAATATTTAAATTGAGTGTTGGTATTACTATTGTGTATCTAGATTTCTAGGTCTTGATTTTAAGTCTCGATCTTTATTTGATCAGTAGTAGATCTGACCCCAGTCAGTCAGTTGTGAAAATTTCAGATACATTTTAGATCTAGAATCTTAATGAAAAGTTGAAGTTAAAGAATAAGCAAAGGTAACGATTGCATAGAATTTTGTTTCTTGAGATATGTCAGACCAAAATTATTTCTCTAGGAGAATTTTTAATTAAATTATATCGAGCTTATAGATCTAGATCTAGATTAGATTCAGGAGATCTTAGATATTTATTGGGTTTTTAAAATTTTGAAACTGGTAGATCTAATCTAAATATTTCAAAACAGTCCATGTCTAAAACTAGTACACCAACTTAACAATAGAAAAGTGGCTCACTCAACCAGCTTAATAATGGCTGCAATACGGCAGGTTTCACAAAATGATCCATCCCCATTTCCCTCTTTTGTCAAAATGTAATGTTATATTTCTTACAAGTGTTAGGCCTATATACCATGTTAGAACCTGAGGATTCTAAATATATGGACATCCAAAGACAAAATATTCCGCAAAGTTGACCAGACAGTTAAAAAACAAAAATTTCATGATTTCTCAATAGTCTTACACAAGATGAACTACGAGAAAATAGCTCGACACAATATTACCGTTATTAGATCCCAGATCAAACAAAAAAAATTATTGTTCAAAAGCGTTGTAATTTAGCGCACCCCTGCTGAAAGCCTACAGAAATGATTTTGGTATCAAATTACTCAGGTAATAAAGTTCTTTCTAATTGTAACAATTGTTTTTCCATTGCTTACACTTGAAATTTTGGTTTGAACTACCTACTGACAGACGTGTGAACGTTTTTAAATAAACAGTAACATTGAAGGATACATAGTAAAGGTGCAGATTCCAAAAACAATCCTTTTGAAATACCATTTTATTTTTTACCTTGAGATTTCATGATCATTGGCACATATGAGTGTCCTGGTCAACACCACTATGTCAGCCATTTCATTCATCATTTTATTATGGTAAAAACATCCTGACTCACCAATCAACGAAGTAACACCATAGCAAGCATTTGCTATTTAGAATCTTTGCAGGGAAATACAGTTCCCTAGCAAATAATAATAATAATAACCTTGGATATTAGGTTAACCATTAGCAGGTTTTCAATGCTTATTTCAAGAAAATTACTGGAGTTTGTTAACAATCTTCTATATTTCATTTGTTTATATTTATGTTCAGACGAATCCGGTATTGATTGATTGTTGGAATATTGTGCAAAGATATGGCGCGATCTCATTTGCTGTTTCTTTGAGGATTTTAGAGGGGATGTCATCTGGTCCTGTTGCCTTATGCGAGTCTAGTTGTTTAAGTTGTTTTATAACCCCTGGTACAGTGATACTAATTTGTTTGATTTCAGAAATTTCCTGCTACTTTCAATGATTGGTAAGTTTGGGTCCTCCCAAGTGAACACACTTTTGATATTGATCGTTAAGAATTTTTGCTTGTTCTTTGGAGTCTGTTGTTTCTGTGCCGTCTGGTCGTTGAAGGACGCTTATTCCTGATATGTTTTTACGCTTTGATTTGATGTAAGACCAGATGTGTGTAGCTTCTATTACTGAATGCATGTCAAGATATTGGCAAGTGTGTCTGGTAATCTCACTGTGGCTCACTATTATCACAAATTTTTTATTTGTTTTTATTTAATGTCCTCTTCAGCGTGGACACACCATTTGGACAGGTGAAAGTAGGTGAGCTTGTGCCTGGTTTGGAAGACTTAACAAACCCCTGAGGGACTGTAGTCTGCAATTCATCGAGGTTTGTTTTCATATATTTTATTATAAGTAGACGTGTAAGAATAGTAAGATTGATCATCACAGCCATGGGCTAAACCCAAAAAAGGAAGATCAATATACCATACATAGTAAAGGTGCAGATTCCAAAAACAATCCTTTTGAAATACCATTTTATTTTTTACCTTGAGATTTCATGATCATTGCACATATCGAGTGTCATCAACACCAATATGTCAGCCATTTCATTCATCATTTTATTATGGGTAAAAACATCCTGACTCACCAATCAACGAAGTAACACCATAGCAAGCATTTGCTATTTAGAATCTTTGCAGGGAAATACAGCTTCCTAGCAAATAATAATAATAATGACCTTGGATATTTAGGTTAACCATTAGCAGGTTTTCAATGCTTATTTCAAGAAAATTACTGGAGTTTGTTAACAATCTTCTATATTTCATTTGTTTATATTTATGTTCAGAAGTTGCTATACTGGACCTCTATGTCTAATTTAAAACTCTTTTCTCTTTTGGGTGCCAAAAAAGTTGTTGCTCGATGCCAGATTAATTCTATCTCACGTAAGAATGATACATTTCAAAGGCATATAACTTTGCTAAGCATTGATTGCTTATCTTTCGATGCTTCTGTTGGTTGTTCTATGCCAAACGCCACGAAATGGTTGTGGAGGGGGCATTTCCTCACAATTTTAATAGTATTAAAATACGAAGCTGAAATTGTGAGGTAACACCCACAAACCGAAACATCTGTGTTTGGTGTAGAGCGACTGAACGGGAACATCGATGAGTCCGATTGGCACTCTGAAGTTATTAACCCATCACACCCTAAACAGCAAAGAGAAAAGTCCAGTCCTAGACTTAAGAAAGGGGAATAACTGTCCAAAACATAGCTGCTCATATTTTTCCAATTTTTAATTTAAGACACTTCCAATTGATGATTTTAATTTATATTATCATTATTTTTTTTACACTGATATTTCAACCTAAATTTGAATTACACCCTTGTATCGACTTCCTGATTTTGTCGGTGCAGGCAATAATCAGTCTACAGACAACATAAAAATGACAATCGATATTGACATACCTATAGACCAAGAAAATACTGCACCCTGGAACAATCAAAGCCAATTAAAAGCATTCTCTTTGACCAATGAAATCCTGCGCACTGGACCAATGAAAGCGTATGCTCTTTTTACCAATGAAATCCTGCACCAATCAAAGCACAACTTGGTGATCGGGTATGATTACCTTCGGCTTTTTGTGGTGGTGTCCCTTATTTTATTGGTTGCTCTAATATATGGACAACCTCTTATATCGACAAAATTTGGTGGTCCCAGTGATGTTGATATAAGAGGGCCACAACCGTCGACTGTGTACAGCGTCTCGAACGAACCGACGGTCAGATGTTGCAATGGCTCTGTAGCGACCGAAAGTCGTCAACATCCTTAATACCCAGAGATGTCACATCGAAAATCTGAGAGAGACATCTTAGATGGTACGGGTCACGTACGCCAGATGCCGCAAGATCGATAACGAAGAGAATCCTACTCTCAAGCACCCGTCCTAGCCCACGCGGAAGACCCAAGAAGCGTTGGATCGACAGCACCAAAGAGGACATCGCGTCATCAGCTGCAGTCGGATCGGTTGACCCGTTGGACGGAAAGGCCTGGAGAGCGGCCATCAAAATGGACGCCGTCGCAACCCCTCTATCGAGGGAATTACGCGACGTTAAAGAAAGAAAAGGAAGATTCACTAAACTTTCACATGAATGCAAACATTTACAACATCAAGCAAAGACATCAAGAAACCTGATCACTCTACTCATTGTTTCAAGTGTAGACATCTGGTCAAGTTTTAATGTAACGACTATTATCACTTAAACCGTCTTCTTCAGCCAAACTATTTTCACATAACAACCCACAAATGTACGCATCCAGGAATTCAAAAGGCCATGCTTACAAATTCTTTATCTCAAAAAATGTTGTCGGATTTCCATGCAGTGAAACAGGTCACGCTCTAGGGCTGAACAAACACTCTCCAGTGTGGTGGGGTATAGAAGAGGATGATTTAACCAGACATGTTGCATGTTAGGGTGTAGTAGATTAAAATGATCCATTGTTGCCTTTACACGAGGGTACATGACCCCAGAAACTGGCATTGAAAATTATATAAAATGGGACTTTCATATTGGACACCTTTTTTATCTATATGTTTATTATTATTTTTCCACAGGTTACTGGCGTTGGGCAACTAAAAACCTCCATGTACGCCAATCAGGCTTTGTACCTTTTGGCCAAGTTGCAATGGTCATGTCAATCTTTTTCTTCTGCATGCTATACAAAGAGAGAAGTAGTTTTTTCTTGCTGACGAATTTTGCACATCTTCTTGTCTTCTTTTTTAATTTTAGCTCCACTCTTTTTTAAGTCATAAGCATTTATGTACAATTGAAACTGAGGAATACACCTCAGGGAAACAATTAATTCTTTTTGCATAAATTGGGCTTGATATAGATACCACAGACCAACTTTTCAAAATGCTCAGAGAGTAAATCCTGTGATATATTCAGCCAGACATTGTAAATACAAGAACATCACACTTTATTTCAACAAAATCTAACAATAAATAACCAAGATATGAATTTTTGAAGTTTTATTTGGACTTGTAATATTTTAAGTCCGTTTTCCTGAACAGTTTCGGTAGATTTGAACGTAAAATAAAATGATAAACTAAAATGATTAACAGCATATAAACTACATAAATTACATCTATACAAGGAACAGTTATGGAACATACAAAGAAATTACTTGTTACATTCTAAATCTTATAGAATATGATGCCCTAAGAACTCAGAAAATTATTTTGGACAGACAAAATTGCTCAAATTACGTTTAGCCAGAGCCCAAATACTAGTTTTCGCAACATCATAACAGATATTTGAGATCAACGAAACGGTCAAAATTCATAGAATCCGTTCAGAACGATGTATAGACAATGTCCAATTTTTAAAGCAATTTGTTCATTACATTTTAATTTTATGATATGATGAAAGTTGTCTCCTATGCAAAATTGCTTATTTGGTAAAAAAAACAGAATGTTTAAAAATGTAACAAAAATTATCATAAATTGAGAATCAGCAAAGCTACAGAGTTGAATAATTTATAATATATTAAGCTCTATTCATTCAACTAATGAACAATTCTGTATTATAATTTTTTCAAGTAAGTCAGTGACTTTCATTACAGGCAATCTGGAAAAAAAAGGGAAAATGTTGAAAATTGAATCGTGGAATTTAACTATAACTTTGGAACCGTCAGCTGGATTTGTTTAAAACATAATACTATTGCTAAAATGAAAGCCAAAGGTAGATTAAATCTGCCTTTACTATTAAATAACTTTTGATAAACGTGCGTAGATGGTCTTTATCTTGCCTGTCCCTTGGACGTTTTCGCCTAGACAAAACTTTCTGTAGCTGATCTTGACAAGATCTCAATCTAGATCTAGACTAGGCCGACAGTACACATAGATCTAGAACTGTATCCAGTCTCTCCGGATATTTAACATGTATGCCTTGCCTGTATTATTATTTTTATCATTAGGGCCTAACATTTTTATTATTACTATCAATACTATATTATTTTTGTCATTGCTTTCCTTCTGACACTACACTGCATATTCATTCATAGTATAGTATTACTTTAGTATACACCGTCACCCTAATCATACTCGTACAGATGTAGAATCTATTGTAGTTTCTAGGCCTATCGAACTCTAGTAGTAGTAGTAGTATTTTGACATGTCGCCGGGTACTAAACACTAGATCTACCTGCAGTAAGTGTTTGCAACGCTATTACTATCTTTTCATTTACATCAAATATGTATAGTAACAGTACATTGTGTTTTAAAATAATTAAAAATACTCCCCGATTGAAGATTTTAAATGAGTTTCATTTAAAGAATGTTGACTTTCCATCTCAGAGTAACCTATTGGGTGGTGTTTTGTCAAGTGTTTCACTGAGTGTGATCTACTACAATGTAATAATATTGATGTCGATGGCCTATAGAGTAAAAGATCCTTGGCACCTCTACCTTCTTTCTACTCTTTCTCTCTTTCCCCCCCCCCCCCCCCCCCCCCCCCCAAGTATTTTGTACTACATCAACATCATACGATGTGTTACGTACTGTAGGATTACACAACGCTTTGAACCAAGGAGTCATGATTTTCTCTCTCTTTTTCCCTTCAGTCGCAATAGTCACATCTCAATACTGACACTGACAATAGGATGTAGACCCACGCGACATAATATCATATTTTATAGGCGAAATATGACAATAAGTGACAACTCCACTAATAAAGACAGAGCAAACCCGTGACGTTTCGGGTATAACCCTTCGTCAGACAACAAACGAGAAATATTTAGAATCTAGATCTAAGTAATACCTCCGGCATCACACACCCACCTTCCTCGCCCCGCCCGCTTTCACTCTGCCTAACGCAACTGGGTACGATTGACTAGGAGAAAGGAAATAGACAACAGGCCATATGGTCAACCATATGTCAACACCTGAGTGGATTTTTATTAAATTGCACCAATAGAATCTTGTGATGTAGACTGAGGGCAAGTGAAGAAGCGTTTAATAATCATTAATACAGGTAGATCTTCATTAATTTTTGTATTGATCGGGTGGTTCTCTAGCTGTGGGGTCAACAGCCGTGGATACTATACTTATGCAATCGTATTTTTCATTCATTTTACCATCTATGGATCGTGGAAAAAGATCAACTTGAAAGGCATGTTACTTAAGTCAATGTCGACTATAGACAGTATTTTTATTAATTTAAAGTATCACTATCAGAGCTTAAATTTGTTTTCAATTCTTTCATTTCGAGGTCAGCATTTTCAGGCCTAGATTCACGAGATATGGCATGTGTTTTTAATTTGAATTTTAAATCTAGGATCAAAACGAACTAGGAGGAAGTAAGTATCCACATTGTTGAGTATTGTTTTGAGACTTAGTTGGCTCATAGTATACATGATGTATCACTGACCATTTTCTCCTTCACATTCACAGGTTATCACAAGCTCCTGTCTCTCTCTCTCTCTCTCTCTCTCTCTCTCTCTCTCTCTCTCTCTCTCTCTCTCTCTCTTTCTCTCTCTTTCTTCTTCTCTTTCTCTCTCTCTCTCTCTCTCCCTTTTTCCCTACCCTTTGTATTGCCTTTATTCCATTTCCTTTTTTTCTTCAGCAACATACATTATCATCGATTTTTTTCATTGCATGCCTCTTTCTGTTTTCTTTCTCTGGTAATCTGGTCATCTCACCCTCCCCCTCCTCCTCCTCCTCTTCCTCCTCTTCCTCCTCTTCTCGTGTTCATCCTTCTCTTCATATTGATGCACATTCAGCCCCCCCCTCCCCCACCGTCGCGTTTTTCACACCAGCCACTTCAGCCTTTGCCTTACCATGCCCACCACTGTTTTCTCACTGCCGACGTTTGGCGGGGGCTACTGGTAGGTCCTACTTCTTTACTTCCCGTATTTCACTTACCTGTCACCTTGTTGTTTCTTTTATATTCACCCTGAGATCAGCGCAATGGTGGACAGGGTAAATTTCAATGAATCAAGTTTTCTCACTACCCACATCACGAGTGACTGCTATTTCCACTCGCTGGCTGTCGTTGACAGGCGACACTAGTAGGCCTTTCCCTCTTTCTTTTAACTGTTTCACCTATCTTTATCTTGCTGTTTTCACGTATTCACCTGACCGGTTATGGGGGACGGTAAATTCAATCCTTCACGTAGAGAAGTGTCTGCTACGATTATAATGTCAACATAGTATGTGTATGTCTGTGAGTGTGCGTGCCTGTTTGTCTGTATGTGTGTGTGTGTGTGTGTGTGTGTGTGAGAGAGAGAGAGAGAGAGAGAGAGAGAGAGAGAGAGAGAGAGAGAGAGAGAGAGAGAGAGAGAGAGAGAGAGAGAGAGAATCTGGAGAGAGAGAGAGAGAGAGAGCGGGGAGAGAGACAGACAGACAGACAGACAAACAGACAGAGAGAGATAGAGAGATAGAGAGAGACAGGGGAGACAGACAGACAGACATAGAGAGAAAGACAGGGAGACAGACATACAAACATAGAGAGACAGAGAGAGACAGAGAGATGGAGAGAGAGAGAGAGAGAGAGAGAGAGAGAGAGAGAGAGAGAGAGAGAGAGAGAGAGAGAGAGAGAAAGAGAGAGAGAGACAGACAGACAGACAGAGAGAGAGAGAGACAGAGAAATGAGAGATAGAGAGAGAGGGAGAGAGAGAAAGACAGGGAGACAGAGACAGAGAGAGAGATGGAGAGGAGATAGAGAGAGAGGGAGAGGGAGAGAGACAGAGACAGAGACAGTTAAGAGAATATAAAAATGACACTTTCTTGTCTTGTGTCAGGTGCAGGTTATCTCGGCAAATACCTCACCGAGTACAACGGCTTTCATCAGTTCAACACGAATTTGATAACAGTTGTCTTTGCTATCTTGTGTGGGGAACTCGGTTGTCCAGAGATAAGGTGTCGGCCACTCAACCAAAAGGTAGTGGATTCGAGCCCCGCCAACGGTTGAAAACTTTGTTAGGAGTAAAATCTACCCCATCCCCCGGTCCAGGTAGGTGGATCGACATCTACTCCCATCGGAGACGGCTGTTGAAAGAAGGAGGTCTCGTGCAGATCACAACAAAGGTTTCCGTTGTAGATCCCTTGGCTGTTTACAGTGTAGTCTGAGCCAATTCTACCAAAACCCTTGAGATCACCTTAGTTGTGGAAGTGGGTAAATCAAATCAAATCCTATCTCCATCTTGTTTCACGTGCAGGTTATTTCGGCAAATACCTCAACGAGTACAACGGTTCTCACGTGCCGGCCGGGTGGCGACGTTGGGTGGGGTTGATCAAGAACAGCCGCTTTTACAACTACAGCGTGGTCAACGAGCGTGGCCAGATCTCCAGGCACAACGACAACTACTACAAGGACTACCTCACCGACCTGGTGGCCAACGACAGCTGCTCTTTTCTCCTGCAGAGCAAAAAGCAACAGCCGGACAAGTAAGAATAATAATAATACTAAGAATACAGTTCAGTTCACGTATCAGCTTATACAAAGAATGCAGTTCAGTTCACGTATTACCTTATACAAAGAATGCAGTTCAGTTCACGTTGTAGATTATATAAAGAATACAGTTCAGTTCACGTATCAGCTTATACGAAGAATGCAGTTCAGTTCACGTATTAGCTTATATAAAGAATGCAGTTCAATTCACGTTGTAGATTATAAAGAATGTAGATTATATATAAAGAATGCAGTTCGTATTAGTTCACGTGTTAGCTTATATAAAGAATGCAGTTCAATTCACGTTGTAGATTATAAAAAGAATGCAGTTCAGTTCACGTATCAGCTTATATAAAGAATGCAGTTCAATTCACGTTGTAGATTATAAAAAGAATGCAGTTCAGTTCACGTATCAGCTTATATAAAGAATGCAGTTCAATTCACGTTGTAGTTGTAGATTATAAAAAGAATGCAGTTCAGTTCACGTATCAGCTTATATAAAGAATGCAGTTCAATTCACGTTGTAGATTATAAAAAGAATGCAGTTCAGTTCACGTATCAGCTTATAAAGAATGCAGTTCAATTCACGTTGTAGATTATAAAAAGAAGCAGTTCAATTCACGTTGTAGATTATCAGCTTATATAAAGAATGCAGTTCAATTCACGTTGTAGATTATAAAAAGAATGCAGTTCAGTTCACGTATCAGCTTATATAAAGAATGCAGTTCAATTCACGTTGTAGATTATATAAAGAATGCAGTTCAGTTCACGTATCAGCTTATATAAAGAATGCAGTTCAATTCACATTGTAGATTATATAAAGAATACAGTTCAGTTCATGTATCAGCTTATATAAAGAATGCAGTTCAGTTCACGTATCAGCTTATATAAAGAATGCAGTTCACGTATTAGTTTATATTTTTAAAAATGTAGTTTAGTTCACGTATTGGCGACATTAAACAAAGGGGGCGGAGTTGTGGAAAGGGGGAGGGGGAAATTGGTCATAGTTGACAACCAGTGCGTAATAAATGTAGGCCCTACGTCATAATATAACAGTTTTCGGCTTGGAGTCTGTAAGTGTCTGGAGGTTTGTTTGTTTGTATTCAAAGCACAATTTTAACAATAGTAAGTTAAATAGAGCTTTAAGAAATGCTTCTAGAATGTTAGATAAATCAGCTGTTTCTTTTGATGCTGTATTTAAAAAAAGTATGTAACTCAAAAAAATTACTTTTAATCGTAAAGGATGAGTCCCATGTCCTCAACTCCCAAATCTAAATAGGAGTGGGGGGATTTTACATAAAAGACATCTCAATGTTATTTTTAATTAATTTCTCCTTCCGCCATACGAAATTATGATTCCATGTATGTACAAAAAAAGTATTCCACTTTATTTTTATCCATGTATTATGACGTCTTTAACATTACGAGAGTGAGAGACCTATGTGTGAAGGAGAGAGAGAGAGGGAGAGAGAGAGAGAGAGAGAGAGAGAGAGAGAGAGAGAGAGAGGGAGAGAGAGAGAGAGAGGGAGAGAGAGAGAGAGAGAGAGAGAGAGAGAGAGAGAGAGAGAGAGAGAGAGAGAGAGAGAGGGAGAGAGAGAGAGGGAGGAGAGAGAGAGAGGGGGAGAGAGAGAGAGAGGGGGAGAGAGAGAGAGAGAGACAGAGAGAGAGAGAGAGAGAGAGAGAGAGAGAGAGAGAGAGAGAGAGGGAGGGAGGAGGGAGGGAGAGAGAGAGAGAGAGAGAGAGAGAGAGAGAGAGAGAGAGAGAGAGAGAGAGAGGGAGAGGGAGAGAGAGAGAGAGAGAGAGGGAGGGAGGAGGGGGAGAGAGAGAGAGAGGGGGAGGGAGAGAGAGAGAGAGAGAGAGAGAGAGAGAGGGAGGGAGTGAGGGAGAGAGAGAGAGAGAGAGAGGGGGAGGGAGGGAGAGAGAGAGCGAGAGAGAGAGAGAAAGAGAAAGAGAGAGGCATTATGTCAACAAACCAATGCCATTTCTGTTTAAGGATCAACAATGTATATCTTGTCTTATCTCGAGAGAGAACAGAGAGAGAGGGAGGAGGGAGGGAGGGAGGGAGGAGAGGACATTGTACATTGTATTCCAGGGGGAGGGACTACCCATGGGAGATTGTATTCCATGTGTCTGAGAGAGAGAGGAGAGTCTCTCACTACCCATGTCAGTCCAGAGAGGAGAGAGAGCCCCTCAGTACCAACACAGTTGTGAAGACAGAGAGATGGAGAGAGAGAGTGTCTCTGTCTGTCTGAGTCTGAGAGAGAGAGAGAGAGAGAGAGAGAGAGAGATCTCTCCTGTTTCTCTCTCTCTCCCCCCCCCCCTCTCTCTCTCTCTCTCTCTCTCTCTCTCTCTCTCTCTCTCTCTCTCTCTCTCTCTCTCTCTCTCTCCCTCCCTCTCTCCCTCTCTCCCTCATCCCTCTCTCTTTTACAAGAAGTTATATTACATTAATTAATTTTTATGTAGTAAATATTAACTTTATTGTGAGCATTATGTCAACAAACCCAATGCCATTTCCTGTTTAGGGATCAACAATGTATATCTTGTCTTATCTCGTTTTTATTTATTGAGCATTGAACAGTTTCGTCAATGCAGATGATTGGCACACACACACACACACACCTATACACATCTACACAACACACACACACCTACTCACCCCCCCCACACACACATATCCTCACACACCATAATGTTATAAGTATTTATTTGTTTGTATATCCACATCTACACAAACACAAATGACACTGTACATTGTATTCCATGTGTCTGATAAGTACCCATGTCACAAAGTTGACAGTTTGTACATTTTGTTTGGTTTGTATTCCATGTGTAGGGCTTTAAATTTTACCACAATGACACTGTACATTGTATTCCATGTGTCTGACTACTTGAACCCATGTCACAATGACACTGTACATTGTATTCCATGTGTCTGACTACCCATGTCACAATGACATTGTACATTGTATTCCATGTGTCTGACTACCCATGTCACAATGACATTGTACATTGTATTCCATGTGTCTGACTACTCCATGTCACAATGACATTGTACATTGTATTCCATGTCTCACTACCCACGTCACAATGACATTGTACATTGTATTCCATGTTGAGCTACCCATGTCATTTGTCCAGGACTGATGGGGTGGATTGTACCAACACATTGTATTCCAACATGTCGGGATGTCTACCTGTCTGATCTCTATTCCTATCAACATGTGTCTGTACCCTTAGTGTCTCTGTCTGTCTGTCAACTCTCTCCCTCCCTTCAATCTCTTCTCTGGCTCTCTATTCTATCTGTCAACATGTCTGGATCTCTCTCTCCTCTCTCTCTCTCTCTCTCTCTCTCTCTCTCTCTCTCTCTCTCTCTCTCTCTCTCTCTCTCTGTCTCTGTCTCTTTCTCTCTCTCTCTCTCTCTCTCTCTCTCTCTCTCTCTTTCTCTCTTCTCTCCCTCCCTCCCTCCCTCCCTCCCTCCCTCCTCCATCGCTCTCTACAAGTGATCTCTCCCTGCTTTCCTTCCCCCTCTCTCTCTCTCTCTCTCTCTCTCTTCTCTCTCTCTCTCTCTCTCTCTCTCTCTCTCTCTCTCTCTCTCTCTCTCTCCTCGTTCTCTGTGTCCTCTCTCCCTGTTTCTCTCTCTCTTTCCCCTCTCTCTCTCTCTCTCTCTCTCTCTCTCTCTCTCTCTCTCTCTCTCTCTCTCTCTCTCTCTCTCTCTCTCTCCCTCCCTCTCTCCCTCTCCCTCCTCCATCCCTCTCTCTTTTACAAGAACATATGGCCAATGCTAATATGCCAACCCCCCCCCCCCACCCCAATCTCATCACACCAACAGGACACCGGCCTGGAACTACGCCCCCAACCCAGACAAGCAGTAGAACACTCTATTCCTATAGCAACAAGTCGATATCAATACATTGCAGTGACCTCGGGATATCAATACCTTGAAGTGACCTCTATTCCTATAGCAACAAGTCGGGATATCAATACCCTGAAGTGACCTCTATTCCTATAGCAACAAGTCGGGATATCAATACCCTGGAAGTGACATCATTGTCTATTCCATAATGTTATAAGTATTTGTTGTTTGTAATATCGGATAGCAACATGTCGGATGGATATCAATACCTTGAAGTGACCTCTATTCTATAGCAACATGTCTGGATATTACCCTATTCCTATAGCAACATGTCTGGATATCAATACCTTGACCTCTATTCCTATAGCAACAAGTCGGGATATCAATACCTTGAAGTGACCTCTATTCCTATAGGAACAAGTCGGGATATCAATACCTTGAAGTGACCTCTATTCCTATAGCAACACGCTGCCAGAAAATGTAGATAGACGATTGATCCAGTAAGGCGTTGAGAGATCATGTCGGGATATCTCAAGGTTGTTGATTCAGACCTCTATTCCTATAGCAACAAGGCGTTGAGAGATCTTACTCAAGACCCTATTCCTATAGTTGTTGATCCAGTAAGGCGTTGAGAGATCTTACTCAAGGTTGTTGATCCAGTGAAGGCATTGAGAGATCTTACTCAAGGTTGTTGATCCAGTAAGGCATTGAGAGATCTTACTCAAGGTTGTTGATCCAGTAAGGCATTGAGAGATCTTACTCAAGGTTGTTGATCCAGTAAGGCGTTGAGAGATCTTACTCAAGGTTGTTGATCCAGTAAGGCATTGAGAGATCTTACTCAAGGTTGTTGATCCAGTAAGGCGTTGAGAGATCTTACTCAAGGTTGTTGATCCAGTAAGGCGTTGAGAGATCTTACTCAAGGTTGTTGATCCAGTAAGGCGTTGAGAGATCTTACTCAAGGTTGTTGACAGTAAGGCGTTGAGAGAGGTTGTTGTCAGTTTGATCTTACTCAAACGGAAGAAAGCAACGAATAATGACGTTTGTGGTGTCGCTGACTACGAAACTTGGTGTCAACAGAAAGACTCCTTGGGAAAGAAAGAAATGAATAAAATGTCATGGATTGTTAATCTCTGCAAGTGCCTCTTTACCTCACCTCAAAATGTATGTCCGTCTAGATCACTTCAGCTGTAGCCTTTCAAATGGGACCATACACAGTGTACTGCCTTATTGGAAAGCTTATTCATATCAAATGAAATCAATTCTAATTTGTTACTTCATTTGCTTTCATGTTCTCGCAAATCTTTACCTCTCCGTTGCTATTGTTACATTTCCATTGCTATTGTTACATTTCCATTGCTATTGTTACATTTCCATTGCTATTGTTACATTTCCATTGCTATTGTTACATTTCCATTGCTATTGTTACATTTCCATTGCTATTGTTACATTTCCATTGCTATTGTTACATTTCCATTGCTATTGTAACATTTCCATTGCTATTGTTACATTTCCATTGCTATTGTTACATTTCCATTGCTATTGTTACATTTCCATTGCTATTGTTACATTTCCGTTGCTATTGTAACATTTCCATTGCTATTGTAACATTTCCATTGCTATTGTAACATTTCCGTTGCTATTGTTACGTTTCTGTTGCTATTATAACATTTCCGTTGCTATTGTTACATTTCCATTCATATTGTTACATTTCCGTTGCTATTGTTACATTTCCGTTGCTATTGTTACATTTCCGTTGCTATTGTTACATTTCCATTCATATTGTTACATTTCCGTTGCTATTGTTACATTTCCGTTGCTATTGTTACATTTCCGTTATGATTGTTGCCTTTCCGTTGCTATCGTTACATTTCCATTCTTATTGTTACTTTTCATATTGTTACATTTCCATTCTTATCATTACTTTTCAATTGCTATTGTAACATTTCGGTTGCTATTTGTTCATGCACAGGTAGTGGACCAACTGGACATGCTGGGTGAATTGGACAACACCTACATCATCTACACCTCTGACCACGGCTACCATCTGGGTCAGTACTGGGTCATCAAGGGCAAAGGTTTGCCCCTACGATTTTGATGTCAGAGTTCCTCTTATTATCCGTGGTCCTGGCATTGTACCTGGAACTGTGTAAGTCTTCATTGTTAAACCTGGTCATTACAGAATCAGAATCCTTCATGGGCTCCTAAACAGAGAACTTTATTATGGACATGGTGATATGAATAGCACAACATAACAGAGACAGATTAATGAAGATGAAGACGAATTTATAGACCACATCATCTGCACAAGTGCAGGCCCACTGACTACATCATCCCCCCCCCCCCCCCGCATGCCATTTCATTCAAAGTCCTCAATTCCCTGGGGAGCATATAGTACAGCAGCCTGTTAAGTACTTACTACTAACACTATGGCAAGATCTGTCCCTACCTATAGCTGGATGCTTGTTCACACTCAAGTCCCCAAGTCAAATTAGGAAAGCAGACTGAAGTGCTATTTTCTTAGAGAACAACATTATAGGAAAAATTCCAGGGTCAACCATGGGTTTTGAACCTGTGTTGTCGTGATTACAAACTCACAACTCTATGATTTCGCTGCAGCGCCTCCGTAGAAAACGTAGTTGTGCACCCAGGAGGTTCGAGCTTGATTCCCAGTCAGGGTAAAATTTTCTGGCCCTCCTACTCACCCAGCAGCGAAATGGGTAGCTAGGTCTATTCAGACTTGGTGAAAATAAAGGCAGCGTGGAAAGCAATGGCAAACTACCACATCGTGCCGTATGCCTAGGAAAATGAGGACTCCTGACTAGCCTACACTCCAACTCTGAGTATGGGACTTACTTTTGGGAGAGTTCCAAAGTAAAATATTCTAGGTTCATGTATCAGGTTTTGGATAGAGACAAATTAATACTTGAGCATACACTCAAGCTAAGCATTATATTTCAAGCAGCTAATATGAAGAGTAACCACTGGTCAATAGGAAAACAGGGGAAAAGTCTAGATCATATTTAAACTAAAACTGGGCATAAATTAAGACAGAGGATCTATGCGACTTTTTGTCAAAGGAAAACAAAAACTCATACACATTGTTTGGATGAAATGTTTTTAAACATCCTACATTCTTTTTTTTATTTTTTATTATTGTCATAGAACTAAGTTCATGTATTTTCTGAGCAATCAGACACCCCCCCCCCCCCCCAATCCCAAACCCCTTCAAATTTACCTAATAGATGCCCTCCTTGTTTTTCTTTCCTGTGTAATTAAGTGTCTGCCCCTATCAGCTCACACAAATGTTGCTGACTGACACAGGGACTACTGATAGGTTTTACTTCTTTCCTTCAACTGTCTCACACGCTTTCGTACTTAATTCACCCCTGAGATCACTGCATATGATGGATGGATGGGGTAAATAAATCAACACTGAGCCTAACAGAAACTGACTGACACAGGAATGATTTATTACTCCCTTTTTTGTATTGTCCCCTTCAATCTTCTTCTAGTATCTCCAACTTGGTTCACAACATAGATTTGGCGCCAACCATCATTGACATGGCTGGGGGCCTGGTTCCTGATCACATGGACGGTCAGTCCTTCCTGAGGCTCATCAAGGCCTCCAGAGATAAAACTAAGTAAGTACGCTCATTTGTCTGTCCACTGAACGGATATATGTGTGTGCGTGTATTAAGGCGTGTGTATGTGTGCATGTATGTGATGGTCATTTCCCCTGATTCAATCAGTTAACTTACAATGATAAAGACTTTGATATGATTTGATGAGGATGATGATGTTGATAACGATAGATGATATCGGATGGTTGAAATGTATTCCCACCTCCTGTTTTTCAATGCGGGTGCTCTGTGACTTTCTCCCAATTCCAATTCCAAACAATTGCACAAATATTAAAAAAACAAAGTGTGAGTATGTGTTTGTCTGAAAGAGATTCTCTCTGTCTGTCTGTCTTTATATCTGTCTCTGTTTCTGTTTGTCTGTCTGTCTGTCTGTCTGTCTGTCTGCCTGCCTGTATGTATGTATCTCTCTGTGTGTGTGTCTGTCTGTCTGTCTGTCTCTCTCTCGTCTCTTTCTGTCTGTCTGTCTGTCTGTCTCTTTGTCTCTCTGTCTCTCTCTGTCTCTCTCTGTCTCTCTGTCTCTGTCTGTCTGTTTGTCTGTCTGTCTCTCTCTGTCTCTCTCTGTCTCTCTGTCTCTCTGTCTCTCTGTCTCTCTGTCTCTCTCTCTCTCTCTCTCTCTCTCTCTCTCTCTCTCTCTCTCTCTCTCTCTCTCTCTCTCTCTCTCTCTCTCTCTCTCTCTCTCTCTCTCTCTCTCTCTCTCTCTCTCTCTCTCTCTCCTCCCTCCCTCCCTCTCTCTTTCTCTCTCTCTCTCTCTCTCTCTCTCTCTCTCTCTCTCTCTCTCTCTCTCTCTCTCTCTCTCTCTCTCTCTCTCTCTCTTTCTCTCTCTCTCCCTCTCTCCTCCCTCCCTCCCTCCTCTCCTCTCCCTCCCTCTCTCTCTCTCTCTCTCTCTCTCTCTCTCTCTCTCTCTCTCTCTCTCTTCTCTCTCTCTCTCTCTCTCTCTCTCTCTCTCTCTCTCTCTCTCTCTCTCTCTCTCTCTCTCTCTCTCTCTCTCTCTCTCTCTCTCTCTCTCTCTCTCTCTCTCTCTCTCTCTTGATTCAGTAATCTGAATTGATTAAGATCAAAGTTATTGCCCATTGTAAGATAACATTTCATTTCGCAATCTAAATTGAAGACAGTTAAAAACATTATTTTTAGTTAAAGACATTTTTTGTTTAGTCATCTGTTCGTGTCTTCATTTTCAGTTGAGTAAATAAAAACAAAGCCCTATGAGACGATTTTCCATAGTGGGTGCAGAGTTATGTTTCTTGACTGTATAGGCTTGTTCATGTTTTGCTTAGACAAATCAAATTCTAATATGTGGAATTTTGCACATTAGACCGATAATTTCTTTGCTGTCAACGTTTGTCGTTTATCTTTGTCTTTTTCATTTTTATTATTTTGTTTTAAATTCTTTCAGCCTAGATGCTCAGGGATTTGTTTCTACCAGGAAGCCATGGAGAGACACCGTTCTGTTGGAAAGAGGGTGAGTTTTTAGTGCATTTTGAGGGAAGGGTTTCCACATGGAAGACATGAGAGAAACGATGTATTTATTTTCAGTGATGATCTGAATTGAATAATTGTATTTAAGATATTTATACCCTCATTTCCATGCTCAAGCTTGCAGCAAGAGCATTTAAAAAAAAAACCCATTTAACATTACAATTTTATTTCTAGAATGATTAATAGATCATCGTTCCTCATGATTTTTGTGTGTTTGAGTTCCTTTGTAATGGTGTGTGTCATTAACGTGGGTAATTTTGTTTTCAATTTTAGAAAACTGACGGAAAGAGCCATGAAGAAGAAGATGCAGACTGAGGAGCAGATCATTTTCAACCGCGTCTCAGACAAGCGCATGCATTTCTACATCCCGCCAAGAAAGCGCCGCCTGGCTATGGAGTGCTCCAAAGAGAGCAACCGGTTGCCATGTAAACCACAGCAGGTGAGACCATAGGTGAGGTGTAGGTGAGCCTACACTACTACAAGGTTACTTTACATAGCTGCCAACCAGTACGTAAAAATGTAGTCAGTATGTTTTCTTGGATTTGAATCCGTAAGGCTGTATTTACCTTGTAAAGTACGTTTTTGAGGGCTGACTGTGTTTTTGTATAAGAAACCTTACTTTAACAGCAGAGACTCATAGAAATTGGGTTGAAAATCCGGAGACACCATTGTGAGTTTGCATAACTACTGTCACACTTCATCAGAAAGGCTAGCGATCGGCAGGCTTTTTGTTATTCACCTTAAAGTGGATTTATTTCAGTGAAATTATCAATGTTTTCTGAAATGTTATGGGACGTCATTTAAGTCATTATTTGTTCACACGTTTAGTCTGTTTTTCGATTTGAAAAAGTTGGCAGCTGCGTATTGAGTATGTTTGTGTGGCTTTGAGTCCGTAAGTCTGTATTTACCTTGAAAAGTATGTATATGAAGATTATCTGTATTTTTAAAGAAACTCTATGTTAACGGCAGAAACTTAAGGAGATTGGAATGAAGGTCCGGAGACGTCATCTTGAGTTCACTTTATCAGAAAGGCCAGTGATTTTTGTTACTTACGTTAAAGACGGTTAGTTGAAATTAAATTATCAAAGTGGACAGGTAAGCACCTGTACGGGAAGTAGATGATCACGCCCTCCACGAGTCTCCTGCTGCCTTTCAAATTGGTCTTGGCTGACCAAAGGCTAAGGGAATTTAACCCTGACAGAAAAAACCTGCTGCCTTGCAGGTCAGTCTTGACTGACCAAAGGCTAAGGGAGTTAATCCTGAAAGAAAATAACATGGCCTGGTAGGGGGCCTCAAGATAGCAGCCCCACCATCTACCTAGGGTACAGTGGGCTAATCCCCTGCTTATCCAAAACCTAACTGATGCAGAGAAATAAATATAATATACCTGGCTTGACCTTTCAACGACAAAAATGTAAATGAACATGGACTGTGATTTTTGGAACATGGAATGTTAGGGCAATAAATGGAAAAGATTAGAATTAGTTGAAGAAATGGACAAATTCAAAGTAGATATTTTGGCTATTACAGAAACAAAGAAAAAAGGACAAGGAATAGAAAATGTAGAACCAAATAATATTTGAATCTTCTCAGGAATAAATTTCAAAGATAGAGCTAAAGCAGGAGTACGTCTCCTAGCATTTAAAAGGCATGAAAAGCTACTAGAAAGCTGGAAATGTATAAGCCCACGGCTATTAGAGGTAAATATTAAACCAAAAGGAAGAGAAATTAAATTATTAATAGCTTATGGACCAAACGAAGATTAAAGAAGAAAAAACACCTTCAAAACGATTTACAAATAGCTGCAGAAAATCTTAAACACAAACAGGAACTAATGGTTTTAGGAGATTTAAAGGCTAGAGTAGGCAACAATATAGAAACATCAGGAGGAGTAATAGGTAAAGAAGGAGAGACAACAACTTCTCCAAATGGAGAGAGACTAATACACTAATAGATTTTTGCCTAAAGAATAACATGAAAATAGCCAACACCTTTTTTCCTCATAAAGATATCCACAAATATACAAGAGTAAATGAAGACAGGTGTGAAAAGTCAATGATAGACTACATAATAGTTAGCAGCTCCCTTTTTTTGCAATACATTGGATGCAAGAGTAAACAGAGGAGAAGAAATATTTAGTGATCATCACCTAGTGATTGCCAAAATGAGATTACTGACTTAGGAAAACAAACAGAAAAGGAAAGAGAAGAAAGCTACTAAACTCAAAATAGAGGAACTAAATAAACCAGTAGTAAAACAGATATATCAATCTGGGATAAAAAGATATATCAGTGAAAGACAGATGGATCTGAATGATAGCACAATAGAAGAAAAGTGGCAAATGTATAAATAAACACACCTCAGTTGTACTGAAGAGATCTGTGGTAGGAAACAAATTAAAGGAGATGGGAAAAGAACAGCATGGTGGAATGAGAAAGTCAAGACTAAGATCAAAAGAAAAGAAGGATGCCTGGAAGAAATACTTGCAAACAAAGAGACCAGAGGATAGGATAGATTATGTGAGTAAAAGAACTATCGCCAAAGAGGAAATGAGGAAAGCAAAATGGGAACAATGGGAAGAGTTTGGACAAAGACTTCAAGAAAACTATCAAGGAAATCAAAAGCTGTTCTGGGGGTCAATGAAAAGCATGAGAAAGACCAAAGCATGCCCAATACAACAGATTAAGAATGCCAAAGGAGAAATAATGAAAGAAGACAGCCAAATCATGGAAAGTATTTTCAACAATTACATAATCCTTCCAGAACATATGAAACAAGGAGTAAAGATCAATTATTAAGAGTAACAAGTAATCCAGAGGAGACAGCTAAAGATGTAGATATATCAATGGAAGAAATCCAAACTGCTATAAGAAAAGTGAAATTAGAAAAAGCCTCAGGAGCAGATCAAGTTTATTCAGAAATGATTAAAAACCAAGGGAGAGAGAGAGAGACAGACAAACTACTACATGCAATATGCCAACAAGCATGGAAGTCCAAACAGGTGCTAGACGACTGGAAAAAGGGAACGGTAGTACCAATACATAAGAAAGAATCAATTATGGAATGCTCAAACTATAGAGGGATATCACTACTTCGCGTTCCAGGAAAAGTATATGCCAGGATACTTTAAATGAGACTAAGGAAAAGAGTAGAGGATCAGATTGAAGAACATCAGAGTGGATTTAGACCAGGAAGAAGTGTACAAGACCACATATTTACAATTAGACAAATAATAGAAAAATTCCTTGAGAGAAACATTGACTTGCACCTGTATTTTATTGACTTAAAAAAGGCATTTGACACTGTGAGGAGGGACGAACTATGGCATTCCTTAAAAGAACACAATGTAAAGCAAAATTTAATAGAAGCCATTAAAAATTTTTACAATAAACTAACATGTGCAGTAAGAGTAGCTGGAAACATATCTGCAGAATTTGATGTAGATATAGGGATAAGACAGGGTTGTATCCTAAGTCCTTTTTTGTTTATCATATTTATGGATTCAGTCGCAAAGGCATCCACAAAAAAGAAGAAAATGAATGTAGGTATATGGAAGCTTAAACCAGTAAATGTATGAATTCTTTCATTTGCCGACGATTTAGTTCAGTTTGGAAAATCAGAAAGGGACCTTCAGTCGAATGTCAATATTATGAACAATAAACTAAATAAAAAAAGAATGAGAGTAAATGCAAAGAAAACCAAAACAATGCTAGTAACTAGGGATGCTAAAACACAAAATCTTAAATTTGCCAGGGAGAATTTAGAACAAGTTCAAAGCTACAATTAACTAGGAGTAATGATTAACTCTGAGGAAAAACTAAGAAGAAATCAGCCAGAGAATCCAAAAGGCAAGTGCAATATATAACCATCTAGGAAAGGTAAACAAGAATTGTCAACAAAACCAAAATGACAGTATACAACAGTTTATTGTCCTACTTTCCTCTATAGCAGTGAAACCTGGACCTTAGACCGTAAAGAACACAGTAGAGCACAGGCAGCTGAAATGAAGCATCTAAGAAGAGTAGTAGGGAAAATTAAAAGAGACAAAATTAGAAACACAACAAAAAGAGATCAAACCAAAGCAGATGGCATAAAAACTAGAATCGAACTGATAAAAGAAAGAAAGAGAGTTTTCTGGATTATTACGGGCCGTCGTGCAACTTAGAATTAGATTGCACAGTCAGAGTCTGTTTTTATTTGAAAAAATACTCAGAGGATCCAATCAGCCAACTTTGAAACGTGAAGTTCCAAACACAATGTGTTAATGTCAGTCAAGAAAATAATGAGAAAAGTACAAACGATGACGTTTAAGCAATTGATGGGGATAATGATAGCTTGTGACAGCAAGTATGTAAATGCTCTCATGAAAGATAGTGTTTTTGTGACTGAGCATTGTTGTACTGTGTTGTGATTTGTCTTGATTAGTTAATACAGTATTCACACAGGCTCTGAAAGTAACCCAGATGCGCAG
Source organism: Doris montereyensis (assembly GCA_037039925.1). NCBI lineage: Eukaryota > Metazoa > Mollusca > Gastropoda > Nudibranchia > Dorididae > Doris > Doris montereyensis. The sequence goes on from JAXRKP010001602.1 coordinate 31,006, forward strand.
CCTATTCACACAAGCTCTGAAAGTACTCCAGGCTACCTGAAGTTTATCTTAAGGGCTATCACTGAATGAAACAGCTATGAAACAGAGGCAAATGATAAAAGATGTTGAAGAGCAGAATTCAGTTTAATATTTTTACTAACAAGGGGGAAACAGCCACCCCACCCTCCCCCTCCTCTTCAAGCAAATGATAAACATGAATAGGAGTAATTTCTCCCAGGAAATTAATCATTTTGTCTTTGTAACATCATTGTAGAAATGGTACTGCATTGAAGACAATGGTCGCTTGAGAAAGCACAAGTGCAAGAACAATAGACTGACCAGCCCTACCAACGGCAAAGTGACCGCACAGAGAGATCAGCCACAGCCCACCAAACCTTGTCCAGTGCCCCCCAAGATGGGGTTGGAAACCGAACAAGGAGAAGTTTAAAGCAACGCAGATTTTGGAAAAGGAATGCAAAAACAGGTATGCTATGCTAAACATGTTTAGTTTGATGGCTAGCATTCTAAGCTCATCCTAATCAAGGAAATAAGTGAGTCTAAAGTTGACTAACATTTTCACATGAATTATGTTCTTGTTAATAGAATTTAGGTTGTCTCTCATTTGTCTATATATTTATGTGGAGAAAGATGTATTGTGGATATGATGAATCTAGCGGCTCTAGATGCTGAGAAAAGGCAATGTCAATGACTGAATAATGAAAGGTCGGACTGACCTTACAGGTACCTAGGTTCTACTTCTTCGTTTTCAGGCGAAATATGACAATAAGTGACAACTCCACTAATAAAGACAGAACAAACACGTGACGTTTCGGGTATAACCCCTCGTCAGACAACAAACGAGAAATATCTAGAATCTAAATCTAAGTAATACCTCCGGCATCACACAATGTGATGTTAAAGAAAAACATAAAGGAGAAAGAAAGAAAGAAAAGACAGTGATCATAAGAAACTCAGCAGAGGGGGGTGTGAAGAATGAGCGTTTGTTGTCTGACGAAGGGTTATACCTGAAACGTCACGTGTTTGCTCTGTCTGAATTAGTGGAGTTGTCACTTATTGTCATATTTCGCCTTTGACTTCACTCCACTGTGGCTCCTTCGTATTATTCTTTTTTTTTCACTCTTTCACTTTTATTTCATCTTGCTGCTTCTTCTGAATTCACCCTGCCTAAGATCACCGCCTATGGTGGGCAGGGTAAATTTCAATGATTGAATCAAATTGACTAAATAAGAAACTGTTTCCTCCACACCTCCTGGGTGGCTCTCACCTTGACCTCAGACTATCGAGCCAAGTTTCATCGCATGAGACGCTCTGTTCAGGACAGCATGGTGAACTTTGGCTCAGGCACCGTGTCCAGCACAGCTGCTGGTTCCATGGGTAAGTCGCAGCGACTGTGATATTGATGCATTGTTGTTCAGGCCATCTGCCCTGTGTTTTGGGGGACTCGGTAATTTAGAGTCAGGCAAGGTGTCGCCTCCACAATCCTAAGGTCTTGGGTTCAAGCTCTGACTGTTGAAAATTGTTCGACGCCTAGTCCCATGAAAGACGGACAAATAAAAAAAGAGGTCCTGTGTGCAGATCACAACACTCTGTGCACATTAAGGATCCCTTGGTTGTTTACAGGGCAAAGTTAATAATCCTACTAAAATGTCTGAGATCAGCTTTGTTGTGGATATGGGTAAAATCAAATCAAATTAAAGCACTCTGTTTTAGCACTTTTAAGTAAGTTAATAAAAACCTTTGAAAATAAATGTTTGTAGTATTGTTTGTTTACCATGATTGGAAAGTAAACTGTCTTGAGTCAAAGTTTGATGTTTTAAATCAATTAAATGAAACAATTCTCTGATGTCACAGGACTTGTAAATAACTCTGTCTCAGGACTCCTGATTATCCTGTTGTTATACCCGATTCATGCCATGGTTTTATCTGTGCTCTTTCGTTTCTCTCTCTCTCGCTCTCTCTTTCTCTCTCTCTCTCTCTCTCTCTCTCTCTCTCTCTCTCTCTCTCTCTCTCTCTCTCTCTCTCTCTCTCTCTCTCTCTCTCTCTCTCTCTCTCTCTCTCTCTCTCTCTCTCTCTCTCTCTCTCTCTCTCTCTCTCTCTCTCTCTCTCTCTCTCTCTCTCCCTCCCTCCCTCCCTCCCTCCCTCCCCCTCCTCTCTCTCTCTCTCTCTCTCTCTCTCTCTCTCTCTCTCTCTCTCTCTCTCTCTCTCTCTCTCTCTCTCTCTCTCTCTCACTGCATCTCACTATTCTCACTGCATCTCACTATTCTCACTGCATCTCACTATTCTCAATGCATCTCACTATTCTCACTGCATCTCACTGCATCAGTCCCAGGTGGCTTTGAATCGCTGTTTAATAGACGATGCCGCATTATGTCCAACCAATCTGTTCTCTGCGACCTTGACATTTACCAAAAGACCAAGGAATGGGAAAGCCACAAGGAGCGAATAGACGACATGATTAAGGAATACCGCAAGGCCTTGGAAGATCTCAGGGTAGGCAACTCCATTCTTATTTCTTCACTCAAGCGTGTGTGTATCCATTTAAAATTGATACTCTAAAATATAGAAAAACAGGTTGAAATATTTTGTCATCATATCGTTTTGATTTTTCAATAATGCTTCTTGCTTTACAAGCAAAGTTTAATCTGCTTAACTATGTCTGAACCAGCACCTCGCACCCCCCCACTCCAAATGACAAAACCCCAAAATCAAAACCCCAAAAGACTGGAAGAAAAGAAATAGAATTTGTGTTACACCGTAAACCACATACACGTATCTTGTAACAGAAACCTAGAAGAATCTTCTCTCCAGCTTCTGTTCCTTTCTGTTTGTCAATTATTTTGATTAGGGCTGAAACACAATATTTTTAAACAGTTCCTTCAAGGCCATTACGTCCCATAGAGCTGGGGCTTATCCTGATTCCTGTAGCGTGAAGTGGAACAGCTGATAATAATCACCTCCTGGACAGGATGCTAGTTTGACGAAGCTTTTTGCTCCCAAGCTAGTGCTTGTGCCTATTTCCACCTGGGAAACCAATATCGGACCCCTCTTTCCTAGGTTTTGAACCTGGAACATTGGGATACCATGTCCAGCAGTCTAACCATTCAGCCATTGACACCATGAAACACAACATAAATTCCCATTAAAATCTTAAATCAGTGGCAACATTTTGTTTTGTTTTTTTTTTTAAAGTTTTTATTTTGTTTTGTAACTAGATAAAAAGCTTGAGTGTGAAATAAGGGTCATACTCATACAAAGCAGAGACGCATTTCTTGAATCGTAGATTGTTTGACTTGGACAAGACCATGGAAAATACCATCTAGGCTTTTTGTTCCCCTCAGGATATCCGTCGTCATCTGAGAAGGCAAAGGCCGTTGGACAGTGTCAATGACGAGATGGACGACATTCTAGGGACAAGTGACCTTGATGGCAATCCGGATGTCAGCAAGCTTTGCCAGTGTGACCAGGCAGGGAGGGTTGTCTCTGAACCACCCAAGAAAAGGTGAGCATTGAGTTCAAACATGGGAGAGAACATTATGATGCTTGCTTATTTTAGTTCTTGTGGTCAGAATTTTGTAATGCCTAACAGTCATACAGATGAGAAGCAACTTTTGTCTGCATTTTTGAATTTTATGAAAGTGTCTGCATGGCGTGGACACTCACCAAGTATTTCTCAGAAAGTAAACGCGATCGAACAAAATCAGTCTTGCAATGTCACAGAATCTACCGCATGTTTTACAAAACTGTTCACGCATCTTAAAGGTCTCGTAATGGTAGACAAATTTACTAAATTAGGCAAACATCCAGAAATTGAAAAATTTAGACCTAGAATGGTGCGTCATTTAGCGACAGAAATTTGTTTAATTTCTGTTTTCAGGTTTTCTCAGTCCAAAGTACACCTGCCACATGTGTAATGTTGTGATGTTGTGAGTTTGTCATCACAACGACACAGGTTCAAAATCCATGGCTGGCTCAGGTGGTTTTTCGCAATGTTATACCCTTAGGAAAAGCATTTCACTCTGATTTCCTCACTTGACTCAGGTGTGAATGAGTACCCAGCTATGGGTAGAGAAAGATTTGTTCAGATTGTTAGTATGAAGCGCTTAACAGGCTGCTGTACTGTATGCACCCCATTGAGTTTGGAAGAAATGTGAATGAAATGGTCTGCTGGGGAATAAATGATGTAGTCTGCGAGCCTGTACTGGTGCGAGGATACGGAGTATGAATTCATCTTTATCTTTATCTTTATCCTTAAGCTTAGCCGCCATTTTAACACTACACAGAGTCCATGGAGTCATTTCCTTTCAGACTCCATGTAGACAGGGGACTCAGTAGTCCAGAGGCAAGATGCTGGCCTCTCAACCAAAAGGCAGTAGGTTCAAGCCCAACCTATGGTTGAAATATTTTCTCGATTGTTTTTTTCGAGCAAAATCTACACCCCCCCCCCCCCCGGGTACAGGTAGGTGAATCGACACCTAGTTCCATCGGAGATGATTGATTGGAGACGGACGATAAAAAGGAGGTCCCGTTTGCAGATCACAACATTCTGTGCATTTTAAAGATCTCTTGGCTGTTTACAGGGCAGTCCGGGCAAAATTCAAAACAGAATCCTACCAAAAACCTGAAATCACCTTTGTTGTGGACGTGGGTAAATCAAATCAAATCAAATAAAGATACCACGTAGACATTGTCTTTTTTGTTTAACATCAGAATCTTAAAATCAGCATAGTTTTCGGTTTTGTTTGAGAGTCGGTTTTTTTTTTTTTTCAAATAGAAAATAATAAATTTGACAGGTGTGGCGTTACTTTCATTCACAGACGCATGAAAATGGACAAAGCTACCAAGAAAAGGCTACGGAAGAGAAGAAAGAAGAAAAAACAAACCTGTAACAACACCAACATGAGTTGCTTCACTCACTACAACGACCACTGGAAAACACCCCCATACTGGACCTGTGAGTGTGAACAATAAATGATGAAGTGATGGTGATGTGCATTCACAAAGTGTGAACAATAAATGATAAAGTGATTGTGATGTGCATTCACAAAGTGTGAACAATAAATGATAAATTAATTGTGATGTGCATTCACAAAGTGTGAACAATAAATGATAAATTAATTGTGATGTGCATTCACAAAGTGTGAACAATAAATGATAAATTAATTGTGATGTGCATTCACAAAGTGTGAGCAATAAATGATAAATTGGTTGTGATGTGCATTCACAAAGTGTGAACAATAAATGATGAATTGGTTGTGATGTGCATTCACAAAGTGTGAACAATAAATGATGAAGTGATTGTGATGTGCATTCACAAAATGTGAACAATAAATGATGAAGTGATTGTGATGTGCATTCACAAAGTGTGAACAATAAATGATGAAGTGATTGTGATGTGCATTCACAAAATGTGAACAATAAATGATGAATTGATTGTGATGTGCAATCACAAAGTGTGAACAATAAATGATGAATTGATTGTGATGTGCATTCACAAAGTGTGAACAATAAATGATGAATTGATTGTGATGTGCATTCACAAAGAAGAGTAAATGAGAATTGATTTGATGGCCATGTGAACAATAAATGATGAATTGATTGTGATGCTCATCCCAGTTCCTTTGAGGCCATTACGGCTCATCCCGTTCCTTTAGCTCATCCCAGTTCCTTTGAGGCCATTACGGCCCACTAGCTCATCCCAGTTCCTTTGAGGCCATTCAGTTTCGGCCCCACTAGCTCATCCCAGTTTCTTTGAGGCCATTACGGCCCGCTAGCTCATCCCAGTTTCTTTTTGAGGCTCATCCCAGTTTCTTTGAGGCCATTACGGCCCGCTAGCTCATCCCAGTTTCTTTGAGGCCACGGCCCGCCTAGCTCATCCCAGTTTCGGCCCGCTAGCTCATCCCAGTTTCTTTGAGGCCATTACGGCCCGTTTCTTTAGCTCATCTCCAGTTTCTTTGTCATGAAGTGGAACAGGTGATAACAAACACCTCCTGGATAGGACGCTAGTCTGATGCAGGCTTTTACTCTTAAGCTAGTGCTTGTACTCATTTGCACCCCTGGGCTGAGTGGGAGAAATGCGTGTTAAAGGTCTTTCCCAAGGAACACATTGGACTTAGCTTTGCTACGATTCGAACCTGGGACCTCATCTTAAGTCTGGCTGCCTAACCACCCGACCACCAAGGCCACGATGTGCATTCAGCTTGATTATTATGGTCTTTGGTGGTTCACTCTCTTACAGCAAAAAATGCCTTTAAGGTTATGGAATGAAGTATAACAAGGACTTGTCATCTTGATTGAGTCCCTCTACCAGGGGGCAGTGGGTGGTAGATAGGGGCTTCTGGTAGGTCTTACTTCTTTCCTTACAATGTGAAGCGTGTCTTTCATCTGGCTGTTTTCTCTTTATTCACCCTTCGATCACTGCATATGCTGGGTGGGGGGATAAATGTCACAAGAAGAGCAAAGTTTTTAGGTCATGTTTGTCTCTCAAGTTGGAGGGTGTGGAGTTTGTATAGCATGATAGGCTTGGAAATGTTAACATCTGCCAGCTTTTTTCTTATCATGGTCAAAATAACCTTTTAGTCGAGAAGGGATGGATCTTTTTCTGTGTTTATGTCCTTCTGTCCGTCTGTCTTTGTCTCTACCTTTCCTTCTATTTTTTCACTTATCTTTCATCTGATTGTTTCCTCTTTATTCACCCTGAGATCACTGCTATGGTGGACGGGTAAATTTTAAGGAAACAAATGAAACTCTTCATCTCTCTTTATGTCTCTTGTGTCTGTCTCATTCTCTGTTTGCATAGTTGCTAGCCAGTACATAAAAAATATGTTTAGTTGCCAACCAGTCCATAAAAATTATGTTTGGTTGCTAACCAGTACATACAAAATATGTTTAGTTGCCAACCAGTCCATAAAAATTATGTTTGGTTGCTAACCAGTACATAAAAATATGTTTAGTTGCCAACCAGTACATAAAAAATATGTTTAGTTGCCAACCAGTACATAAAAAATAGGTTTAGTTGCCAACCAGTACATAAAAAATATGTTTAGTTGCCAACCAGTACATAAAAAATATGTTTAGTTGCCAACCAGTACATAAAAAATATGTTTAGTTGCCAACCAGTACATAAAAAATAGGTTTAGTTGCCAACCATAAAAAATATGTTTAGTACATAAAAAATATGTTTAGTTGCCAACCAGTACATAAAAAATATTTAGTTGCTAACCAGTACATAAAAAATTTGTTTGGTTGCTAACCAGTACATAAAAATATGTTTAGTTGCCAACCAGTACATAAAAAATATGTTTAGTTGCTAACCAGTACATAAAAAATATGTTTACTTGCTAACCAGTACATAAAAAATATGTTTAGTTGCTAACCAGTACATAAAAAATATGTTTAGTTGCTAACCAGTACATAAAAAATTTGTTTGGTTACTAACCAGTACATAAAAATATGTTAAGTTGCTAACCAGTACATAAAAAATATGTTTGGTTGCTAACCAGTACATACAAAATTTGTTTGGTTACTAACCAGTACATAAAAAATATGTTTAATTGCCAACCAGTACATAAAAAATATGTTTAGTTGCTAACCAGTACATAAAAAATATGTTTAGTTGCTAACCAGTACATAAAAAATATGTTTAGTTGCTAACCAGTACATAAAAAATTTGTTTGGTTGCTAACCAGTACATAAAAATATGTTTAGTTGCTAACCGGTACATAAAAAATATGTTTGGTTGCTAACCAGTACATACAAAATATGTTTGGTTGCTAACCAGTACATAAAAAATATGTTTAGTTGCCAACCAGTACATAAAAAATATGTTTAGTTGCTAACCAGTACATAAAAAATATGTTTAGTTGCTAACCAGTACATAAAAAATATGTTTAGTTGCTAACCAGTACATAAAAAATATGTTCAGTTGCTAACCAGTACATAACAAATATGTTTAGTTGCTAACCAGTACATAAAAAATGTTTAGTTGCTAACCAGTACATAAAAAATATGTTTAGTTGCCAACCAGTACATAAAAAATATGTTTAGTTGCCAACCAGTACATAAAAAATATGTTTAGTTGGGTTGTTTTTTTGCTTTGAGTCCGGAAGTGTGTATTTACCTTCACAAAAAATGTGTGTGAGGACTATCTTTTTAGGTTTTAAAAAAAAAGAAACCTAAGTTAATGTCACAGACTCAAAGAGATTTGAGTGAAAGTCCAGAGACACCATGCTGAGTCTGTAATACTAGCCAAGCACTTTTTCGAAAGGCCAGCCATTGAGTGATTTTTTAATTTTTTATTTAAAAGGAGTTATTTCATGTTAAACTACCAAAGTTTTCTGGAATATTGCTCATGCAAAGTAGAATTATTTTGCTCGATTAAAGTTTGTTTTACGATTTGAAAAGGTTGGTAGCTATGTGTCTGTCAGTCTGTCTGTCTCCCGTCTTGTTCTCTACTATGCCACTGGTAGGCCTTACTTCTTTCCTTACACGTGTTTTTCTTTATCTTTCTGTTTCCTTTGAATTATCCGTAATATGTGTTTTTCTTTATCTTTCTGTTTCCTTTGAATTATCCGTAATATGTGTTTTTCTTTATTTTTCTGTTTCCTTTGAATTCACCGTAATATGTGTTTTTCTTTATCTTTCTGTTTCCTTTGAATTCCCCGTAATATCATGTTTGGTTTTCAATTAATTTTCTTTTGCCTAATTTCCGAATGGTTGTTTGCCAGATGGACCTTTCTGCTTCTGTTCCAATTCCAACAACAACACCTACTGGTGCCTGCGGACCATCAACCAGACGCACAACTTCCTGTACTGCACGAATTTATCACCACCTTCATGAGTTTTTATGATTTTAATGAGGATCCTTTCCAGGTGAATATAGATCAAAATCGTATGAATGCAATACCCTGGGGTTTTTTCCTCATTACCACTTTGTTAAAAAATGTAAATTGCAATGTTTGATGCTCCGGTAGATATTCATCGGTGATGCTTGATTGATATCAATTACCTTGGCAGAGTTTTTATTTGTATGCAGTTGGGTTTTTTTTTGGTGTTCAATTTCTGAAATATTTTACGTTCTAGGCTATGTCTAAATTTGCAACCATTTAGAATCAGTAAACATTTCTTGATGTGTATGAAAGGATTGGTCATCATATCGCAGCTCTTGGAAACAAAGCTTGGAACATTTAACTGTCTGAATCTAGCCCGAACCAGAATTCTCACACATGTCTGAGTAGTTGGCTGCATTTCGTGATGGCTTTCAGGTGATGACTTGCTTGATTTCAGGTATGCCAATTGGTGATGTTTCACACATTTATATTCCAGAGTTGTTTTCAACTGTTTTTATGATTTTCACAGCTGAGGAACATAGTTACCGACTTGAACTATGGCATCTTGCAGCAACTTCATGAACAGTTGCAGAAACTGAAACATTGCAAGGGAGCTAAAGAGTGCATGTTGCGTAGTGGCCAAAGTAAGTCAATAAATGTGATATGCTGTGATGGCTTTCGTAATGGTAATTTTAATGATAATGATAATAATAATAATAATAATAATAATAATAATAATAATAATAATAATAATAATAATAATAATATATAATAATAATAATAATATAAATAATAGCAACAATTATAATGGTAACTATGATACCATACTAATAAGGATGAGATGAAGAAGAGGAAAAGATGAATAACGGTAATTATATGTAACATTTATTAAAAAGTGTGCATTTGTCGTCTTTTATTTTCTTCACCGTGTGCTGGATCTTGTCTTATTTTTCTTTCCTTTTTGTCTTTTATCATCACTTTATTTCTTTAAACCTTACAATGGCTCAACACATCTTTGATATTCAGGCTGTATAGTAGACTTTCTAATACAATGAAAGGTGTCAGTTTGAAACTGCTGTCATTCCAAACTCGTCCTAATTGAGAGTTTCAGATCTATTACACCTACAATTTAGTGTTATCAAAGGTTTCTTCTTCTTCAGCATAAAACAGCACATTCTGTGGAATTCATTATATAGAAAATGTGCTTATTGCTATTCAGACATAGGTATATTTTATTGTAAGTCAACCTACCTTGTGATTGTAGGGGGACTAGGTGGTCCAGAGGCAAGGTGGCAGCCTCTCAACCAACAGTTAGTGGGTTTGTACCCGACAAGTTGAAACATTTTCTTAAGTTTTTTGTTGTGTAGTAAAAGCCACCCCTCTAGCCTAGATTGATGGGTTGACACGCAGTCCCACCAGACAGACGTCCCATGTGTGCAGATCACAACACATTAAAGACACCTTAGCTATTTAGTATTTACAGGGCAGTTCAAACAAAATTTTTAAATCTTAACAAAAACTCAGAGATTACCTTTGTTGAAGATGTGGATAAAATCAAATTGAATCAAATCAAATCAATTCAATTCAAAAGCCTTGTGTCTGCCATAGAAAGGGTTGAAATAGTATCTCAAAACTTGACAGATAGACGTTAATCTCACATTGATCTCTATGATCATCGTCAATAAAATGTCACATCTCTTTGTTGATTTATTTTCGTAATGAATGGTTTCAAATTCTTAACTTCAAATTTGCCAGAAAACCGTTTGCCCCACGACCCACAGTGGCGGGACTCATCCACCTTAAGCGGTCCAAGCCAGACAAATCGCTGTATAAAGATTTAGAATATCAAGATGACGAAGACGGGAATGCCAACAGAGAGGATGGTCGAAGGAAGTACACAAGCCGACATCACAAAGAGAGAAAGAACCGAAAGTTTGCTGCCGATTATGAATAGCTGCAATTTGAATTCTCTTTATTGTAGATAAAGATGTTATTTATCATCATATAAAAGGCACAAGCTTAGCCTAATTGATGTGATTAAGAGCGGCTTTCTTAGTTTATTAAACTTATGCTCTTTGCTGTTTCTACCTGTCTCATAACACTAAACATTTTCATCAACTGTGGGCGGTTGATGGGTGCTGCTGGTAGGTCCTACGTCTTTCCTTTCACTATTTTACTTATCCTTTCCTCTTGCTGTTTCCTTTTAATTTACCCTGAGATCACCGCAAATGGTGAACGGAGTAAATTCAATTAAACAAACAAACATCATATTGAATTTTTGTAGTAAATGCGTTGACTTTTTGTTGTTGTTTTGTTTGAAGGAGATAGAGGTAGTTTTTTTAAAGTTTTGTTTTCTGGGCTTCTTATTGAGAGGCCCCAATTAATATATATATTATCAGTGGTTACTCAAGTCAGCTTGTTGACTGATTCTTTAATAGGGTTGGGAGATAAAGACTTCAAAGTCATGAGGTACACAGACAATACAGTCTCGGAACAGCCTTAGTTTGTGTTTAATAAGCACTTGCAGATTAAAAAGGAGAAAGGAATAAGTACGTGTTAAACTGTTAATTCTCTGAATGGAAAACGAACATCTTCACAAATATTTTTTTTTTTATAAAGGAATAAATTCCAGTAACTGTGAAACGGAAAATAATGCACCACTCTGCACAAACAGCATTTTTTTCTTTTTCTTTTTTTTTATGTTCAATTGACTGTAATGTAAGTCGGTTTTTTTCTTTTGTTGATAACGGGTTATAATACTCATTTCTGTTTTGATATCTGTGTATCTGTGTATTTTTCATCCCATTGTACATCCTCCACCCTTTCATCTTGGTCTGACATCTTTTTTCTCACTTTGGAGAAAAAGCGAATGTGTCATAATGCTTTAACTTGTCTTTTAACACAAACATCCATTGCTTTGTAATTATTGATACGGTGTATAATAATTTTTCATCATGTTATTGTGAAAAGCATCAAAATGTCTTTCTGAGAATGTATATATATGTATTTAGCTTTTGATGAGACAAATGTAAATATCCTGAGGCCAGATGAGTGATCTTGACTGACGTACTGCTAAGCTATTTTGCCAAGGCGTGCTGGGTTTTCTTGTCTTTTTGTGTGTGTGTGTGAAATTGAATGTATTGAAATTCATCTGATCTGGATATGAATTTGGTTTGTAATGCATTACTTAGCTCTTGCTTTTATTTTCTTCTTCTTGTAGTGGTAATCACTAGATTAAATCAAAATGAGAGAGAGAGAGAGAGAGAGAGAGAGAGAGAGAGAGAGAGAGAGAGAGTGTGTGTGTGTGTGTGAGAGAGACAGATAGAGAAAAGAGAGATTTGTGTGTGTGTGTGTGTGAGAGAGAGTGAGACACAGAGAGAGAGAGAGTGTGTGTGTGTGTGTGTGTGAGAGAGGTCCTGTCAGTTGAATATTCTCCAATGTAGGAATTAGCATATAAAGTTGAATGATGTAAGAATTTTAATCCAGCAATCAAAATGTCTCATATTCTGTTCATGATTGATTTTTCTCTTTCTTTTTTCCTACTGCATCTGCTGCTTTTTAGAGAAATATTTTGATGTAAAAAAACAAGGCAATAAGAAAAAATTACACCAAAATATTGAAAAAAAACATATTCCTTTAGTGAGAAAAAGCACAGATATTTCTTCAATTTTGTGTACATTTCTTAACTTAACGTCCCCCCCTCCCCCAACAAAGCTATGTTTATCTGCTCACATCTGAGTAGTGTTCAAGAAAGTAAGCATACGACACAGTCTATGTCAATTTGAGCCTAGTCTTAGGCGGGCAGTTGGCGGGGTGTTGCTGTTAGGTCCTATTTCTTTCCTTTTACTTTCACTTCTCTTTTTTTCTTTCTCTTTCCTCTTAATTCACCCTGAGATTACCACAATGGTGGACGGGGTAAATTTCTATTAAACAAAGCCTGGTCTTAGTAGAAAGACATGAGAATGTTCAAAATGAAACGTGTGGATGAAAATAAGTTAACAATGTGTGGCAATTGATGAGACATTTGAATGTGCTGAATTAATTGATGTGACATTTGAATGCGCTGAATTAATTGATGGGACATTTGAATGTGCTGAATTAATTGATGTGACATTTGAATGTGCTAAATTAATTGATTGGACATTTGAATGTGCTGAATTAATTGATGTGACATTTGAATGTGCTGAATTAATTGATGGGACATTTGAATGTGCTAAATTAATTGATGTGACATTTGAATGTGCTGAATTAATTGATGTGACATTTGAATGTGCTAAATTAATTGATGGGACATTTGAATGTGCTAAATTAATTGATGGGACATTTGAATGCTAAATTAATTGATGGGACATTTGAATGCGCTGAATTAATTGATGGGACATTTGAATGTGCTGAATTAATTGATGGGATATTTGAATGTGCTGAATTAATTGATGGGACATTTGAATGTGCTGAATTAATTCATTGGACATTTGAATGTGCTGAATTAATTGATGGGACATTTGAATGTGCTGAATTAATTCATGGGACATTTGAATGTGCTGAATTAATTGATGGGACATTTGAATGTGCTGAATTAATTGATAGGACATTTGAATGTGCTGAATTAATTGATGGGACATTTGAATGTGCTGAATTAATTGATGGGACATTTGAATGTGCTGCTTTAATTGAGAATGTAAATGTGAATTTTTAAGCGGACATTTGAATTTGCTTTTAATTTCTTTGAATGTTCAATTTGTTCCAAATTGTTGGCCTTTTCCTCTCTGGTCCTTTTCCTCTCTTGGTCCTTTTCCTCTCTGTGTCCTTTTCCTCTCTGGGCCTTTTCCTCTCTGGTCCTTTTCCTCTCTGGTCCTTTTCCTCTCTGGTCCTTTTCCTCTCTGGTCCTTTTCTCTCTGGTCCTTAGATTTTGTGTACCGGCATATTTCACGGCAAACTTCTTTCATCCAAAAAAATTAATTTTTCTCGTAGTTGAAACTCATTGAATGAATGATGTATCTCTATTTGTATGAATTAAACGCTAATTTGAACATGTTTATTGTTATGACAGGGTAATAACTTAATTGATTTGATCTGTCGTTTTTCTATCTTTGTGTAAGTAGATGCTTTATTTTTGCACTGCAAATGAATGAATTGGACGGCTTTCATGTGAGATTGATGAGGGTGAAGATAAGCTGTAAGTTGAAATTTCCACCACCGCAGTTGTTCCATGGGACAGGAATTCTTACACTGTATGCCATCCATATTGAAATGACACTGGGTGACGATTGAGTTTGTGCAAATTCATATGTTCAGGAAAGTAAGCTTTCGTTCGAGTGTGAAAAAAAAATGGAGTAGACTGATGCAATACTTCACACCGGAAAGAAAGGAAAATTTACGAAATAAAACAAAGTAAGAGATCAACTTCTAATGAATAACTCAAGGTTTTGTAATTGCACAGTGAAGGTGACTTGGATATATTCTACACGCACACATATATATGTCTATGAATGCACGTTGGCGAGGGCATGTTGATGAGGTATCCTTTGCAAGTGAACTAACTCTTCTTCTCCATCACTTATGCTATGTTATTTCTCATTCACTACTCATGCTCATTCTCAATGACAATTTTTTTAAAGCCTCTATTATTAGATATAAATCTATGATTTATACTTTGATACTTAAAAGGAGAAACAGGACATATTAATATGCATCTTTTCCAAACAGGAGTAATATGATATGAATTACTGCAAGCATTACTGCAACATAGAGAAATATTTTACACCTTTGCTCAAGTTGAATGTGTACGTCATTCCTATAACTATGATATTTACACAGATGGCAATTTCGAAAGTTGTCCAGTTACATCCACAATCTGTACTTCAACCATGTAGATCTATATATACATATACACTTTTATGTGGCTATTATTTTTTAATTAAGAGACTTTACCCAATGTAATTATGGGGTTTCATAATTGCTGAAGAATTGAGTCGCAGGATCCATAACTGACCCCAAAGTTAACTGAACCCCTAGGCGACTTGTTGCTGTTTCAAAGGCTCTTTCGGAGCTCAATCGACCCATGTCCAATTTTGAAAAAGAAGAAGACTAGAAAGAGGATAAGATTTATTTTAAGCTGCTTTCAAGTTTTTGCAAAAAGTAGGGAGAGGAAAGTAACTTTCACCACCATAATCCTTAGTCTTAGCTATCATTATGAACATGATTGAAAGTGTTGCCTTCATGTACAAGTTTTATTTACAGAATTCTATCGATCTGTGTAAGATTTATATTATGTACAACAAGCATGCACCGAGACGGTGATGGATTATGATTTATCTTCATAATAAAGCTGGACACCTCGAACTTTGACTGTGGTAAACTCAGAAACCACTATACCTGGTACGGGTCATATCAAGTACAATTATTAGATTGAGTCAGTATTCGCTTTTGAAGTTAGGCGGGATTTTTATTGTAATGACCAGAAATGGATAAATTAGTTTCCTTGATTGTAGTAGGTACCCAACACTAATGATTTTTCCCAATCGGCAACGTAAAAGGCCAGCTTACGCTCAGCATTGGGCACCTCATTGTAGTTGTAGGCAAAAGTCATTGTTCAATCAACTCAAATTATAATAATAATAAATCTTTATTGTCCTTTTCAGGCAATTTATGTTAGGTTCACATAAATCATTTTACACTTCACAATCCACATAACAAAGCGAACTAAGGATGATAATAATGACGATGGTAAAAAACAACAAAAAAAGATTATGTCTTAATCCAGAAGTTGAATACAATAAGAACCTAATGCAGGCTATTTTAGATCTACATGCAAAACTCGTGGTGCAACAGTTTATAAGTTCACCATGCTCAAAGTCAGAGAAAATCAGCTTTATAGGAGTTTTTGAGTCATTTTGATGTGAATTCAGCAATTCTTTGCTATTAAACATTTAGGGTGAGGTATCTTTTGGGGTTGGGTGTTTTTTTCCTGATCTAAGTTGTTATTCATGCACAGTGTGGCCATGAATTTTCTTTTTCTTTTTTTTTTTTTTTTTTATTATCCCCCACCCACCCCCACCTTAACACCCTATGTTCTTTTGTAAAAGTATTAATTGTAACCTACAATATTTATAAACATTTCTGTTAAATATCGATGGCATTAACAATTATTGATACTAATGTTTTTGAATTTTCATTGATTTTTTTGTATTACTCATTGTTTGCTTAACCTTATTACTGCCTCTGATGATGTTCAAACCAGTGTCACATAGGAATCAAATCATTTGGTGCTCTACTTTGTCTGTGTGACACATTCTGTTTGTGTCCATCTGGATGTTTTGATACATATTTTCATTTTAATGTACCGGTTCTTAATGTGGTAAATTCTTGTGTTCTTTCTATGAGTGTAATTAATTGAAAAGACTCAAAATCAGGAAAATGAATGTAAGAAATGGCTTTTCATGGTAATTTTAGATTTAAAAGTTAGTAAGGAGAGTAAATAAATTATTGTAGCCTTTGAATGAAAGATCTTGACTTCATTCATTTCTTTGATTGTGTTGACTTGTAAGAACGGAGAAGAAATTTAGTAAAGTTCTTTAAGGCTTTTTTGACAGCCTATAGATGTATGGGGCTTATCCCAGTCTCTATGTCGTAAGCGAAACAGGTGATATTACGTCTTAAATAGGATGCTAGTCATTTGCACGTCTGTTACGTGTCTTTTCAAGGGATGACAAGGTTGGTCATAATATTGACAGGAATTGAATCCAGGACCTCCCAGTCCCGTCCAATAGAACTTAGAACCTTCCAACCTCAAGTCCAATAGAACCCAGAACCTCCCAACTTCAAGTCTACTAGAACCCAGAACCTCCCAACTTCAAGTCTACTAGAACCCAGAACCTCCCAACCTCAAGTCCAATAGAACCCAGAACCTTCCAACCTCAAGTCTACTACAACTCAGAACCTTCCAACCTCAAGTCCAATAGAACCCAGAACCTCCCAACCTCGTCCAATAGAATCCACAACCTTCCAACCTCGTCCAATAGAACCCAGAACCTTCTAACCTCAAGTCCACTAGAACCCAGAACCTTCCAACCTCAAGTCCACTAGAAACCAGAACCTTCCACTTCCAACCTCAAGTGCAATAGAACCCAGACCCTTCCAACCCCGTCCAATAGAACCCAGGAGCTCCCAACCTCAAGTCCAATATAATCCACCACCTCCCAACCTCGAATAGAAGCCAGGACCTCCCAACCTCAAGTCCAATAGAACCCAGACCCTCCCAGCCTCAAGTTCAATTTAACCCAAAACTCCCCAACCTCAAGTCCAATAGAACCCAGAACCTCCCAACCTCAAGTTTACTAGAACCCAGAACCTCCCAACCTCAAATCTACTAAAACCCACGACCTCCCAACCTCATCTAAGAGAACCCGACCTCCCAACCTCAATTCAAATAGAACCCAAAACCTCACCTCAAGGCCAATATAACCCAAGATCTCCAAACCTCAAGTCCACTAGAACCCAAGACCTCCCAACCTCAAATCTAATGGAACACAAGACTTTTCAATTCCAAGTCTAACAGAACCCAAGACTTTTCAAACACAAGTCTAATTAATAGAAGACAAGACTTTTCAATTCCAAGTCTAATTAATAGAACCCAAGACTTTTCAATCCCAAGTCAAATTAATAGAACCCAAGACTTTTCAATCCCAAGTCTAATTAATAGAAGACAAGACTTTTCAATCCCAAGTCTAATTAATAGAACCCAAGACTTTTCAATTCTCAGTCTAATTAATGGAACCCAAGACTTTTCAATCCCAAGTCTAATTAATAGAACCCAAGACTTCAATCCCAAGTCTAATTAATAAAACCCAAGACTTTTCAATCCCAAGTCTAATTAATATAATAATAGAACACAAGACTTTTCAATCCCAAGTCTAATTAATAGAACACAAGACTTTTCAATTCTCAGTCTAATTAATAGAACACAAGACTTTTCAACTCTCAGTCTAATTAATAGAACCCAAGACTTTTCAATCCCAAGTCTAATTAATAGAACCCAAGACTTTTCAATTCCAAGTC
This sequence comes from Doris montereyensis, assembly GCA_037039925.1. NCBI lineage: Eukaryota > Metazoa > Mollusca > Gastropoda > Nudibranchia > Dorididae > Doris > Doris montereyensis. The sequence continues at coordinate 48,888 of JAXRKP010001602.1, forward strand.
TAATTAACAAAATCAAGACTTTTCAATTCTCGTTCTAATTAATAGAACATAAGACTTTTCAATTCTCAGTCTAATTAATAGAACACAAGACTTTTCAATTCCAAATCTAATTAATAGAACCCAAGACTTTTCAATTCCAGATTCAATAGAACCCAAGACCATTCAATCTCAAGTCTAATTAATGGAATCCGGGATTTTTCAATCCCAGATCCAATAAAATCCAAGACTTTTCAATCCCAGATCCCATAGAACCCAAGAGTTTTCAACCCCAGATCCAATAGAAGCCAAGACTTCTCAATCCCAGATCCAATAGAACCCAAGACTTTTCAAATCCAGATTCAATAGAACCCAAGACCATTCAATCTCAAGTCTAATTAATGGAACCGGGATTTTTCAATCCCAGATCCAATAAAACACAAGACTTTTCAATCCCAGATCCCATAGAACCCAAGACTTTTCAATCCCAGATCCAATAGAACCCAAGACTTTTCAATCCCAGATCCAATAGAACCCAAGACTTTTCAATCCTAGAACCAATAGAACCCAAGACTTTTCAATCCCAGATCCAATAAAACCCAAGACTTTTCAATCACAGATCCCATAGAACCCAAGACTTTTCAATCCCAGATCCAATAGAACCCAAGACTTTTCAATCCCAGATCCAATAAAACCCAAGACTTTTCAATCCCAGATCCAATAAAACCCAAGACTTTTCTATCCCAGATCAAATAAAACCCAAGACTTTTCAATCCCAGATCCCATAGAACCCAAGACTTTTTTAAAATCCTAGATCCAATAGAACCCAAGACTTTTCAATCCCAGATCCCATAGAACCCAAGACTTTTCAATCCCAGATCCAATAAAACCCAAGACTTTTCAATCCCAGATCCCATAGAACGCAAGACTTTTTTAAATCCCAGATCCAATAGAACCCAAGACTTTTCAATCCCAAATCCCACAAAACCCAAGACTTTTCAATCCCAGATCCAATAGAACCCAGGACATCTCAATCTCAAGTAACAGAACCCACTACCTATTTCATATCCAATAGAACACATGGCCTATTTCATATCCAACAGAACACATAACCTATTCCATATCCAATATAAATCATAACCTATACCATATCTAATAGAACCCATAACCTATTCCATATCCAATAGAAACATAACCTATTCCATATCCAATAGAACCCATAACCTATTCCATATCAAATATAAATCATAACCTATTCCATATCTAATAGAACCCATAACCTATTCCATATCCAATATAAATCATAACCTATACCATATCTAATAGAACCCATAACCTATTCCATATCCAATATAAATCATAACCTATTCCATATCTAATAGAACCCATAACCTATTCCATATCTAATAGAACTCATAACCTATTCCATATCTAATAGAACCCATAACCTATTCCATATCTAATAAAACCCATAACCTATTCCATATCTAATAGAACCCATAACCTATTCCATATCTAATAGAACCCATAACCTATTCCATATCTAATAGAACCCATAACCTATTCCATATCTAATAGAACCCATAACCTATTCCATATTTAATAGAACCCATAACCTATTCCATATCTAATAGAACCCATAACCTATTCCATATCCAATATAAATCATAACCTATTCCATATCTAATAGAACCCATAACCTATTCCATATCCAATATAAATCATAACCTATTCAATATCTAATAGAACCCATAACCTATTCCATATCTAATAGAACTCATAACCTATTCCATATCTAATAGAACTCATGAACTATTCCATATCTAATAGAACCCATAACCTATTCCATATCTAATAGAACCCATGACCTATCCCATATCCAATAGAACCCATAACCTATTCCATATCCAATAGAACTCATAACCTATCCCTTATCCAATAGAACATATAACCTATCCCTTATCCAATAGAACATATAACCTATCCCATATCCAATAGAACATATAACCTATCCAATATCCAATAGAACATATAACCTATTTCATATCCAATAGAACACATAACCTATCCCATATCCAATACAACATATAACCTATCCCATATCCAATACAACACATAACCTATCCCATATCCAATAGAACATATAACCTATCCCATATCCAATAGAACATATAACCTATTCCATATCCAATAGAACACATAACCTATTTCATATCCAATAGAACACATGACCTATTTCATATCCAATAGAAAACATGACCTATTCCATATCCAATAGAACACATGACCTATTTCATATCCAATAGAACACGTGACCTATTTCATATCTAATAGAACACATGACCTATTTCATATCCAATAGAACACGTGACCTATTTCATATCCAATAGAACACATGACATATCCCTTATCCAATAGAACACATGACCTATTCCATATCCAATACAATACATGACCTATCCCATATCCAATAGAACACATGAACTATCCCATATCCAATAGAACCCATGACCTATCCTGTATCCAATAGAACCCATGACCTATCCTGTATCCAATAGAACCCATGACCTATCCTGTATCCAATAGAACCCATGACCTATCCTGTATCCAATAGAACACATGACCTATCCTGTATCCAATAGAACACATGACATATCCTGTATCTAATAGAACCCATGACCTATCCCATATCCAATAGAACACATGACATATCATGTATCTAATAGAACACATGACCTATTTCATATCCAATAGAACACATGATCTATCCTGTATCCAATAGAACACATGAACTATCCCATATCCAATAGAACCCATGACCTATCTTGTATCCAATAGAACACATGACCTATCCCCTATCCAATAGAACACATGACCTATCCTGTATCCAATAGAACACATGACCTCTTCCATATTCAATAGAACACATGACATATCAAATATCCAACCGAACACATGACCTATCCCATATCCAACAGAACACATGACCTATCCTATATCCAATAGAAAATATAACCTATCCCATATCCAATAGAACACATGACCTATCCCATATCCATTAGAACACGTGACGTATTTCATATCCAATAGAACACGTGACCTATTTCATATCCAATAGAACACATGACCTATTTCATATCCAATAGAACACGTGATCTATTTCATATCCAATAGAACACATGACCTATCCCTTATCCAATAGAACACATGACCTATTCCATATCCAATACAATACATGACCTATCCCATATCCAATAGAACACATGACCTATCCTGTATCCAATAGAACACATGACATATCCTGTATCTAATAGAACCCATGACCTATCCTGTATCCAATAGAACACATGACATATCATGTATTTAATAGAACACATGACCTATCCTGTATCCAATAGAACACATGATCTATCCTGTATTCAATAGAACACATGAACTATCCCATATCCAATAGAACCCATGACCTATCTTGTATCCATTAGAACATATGAGCTATCCCATATCCAACAGAACACATGACCTATCCCATATCCAATAGAACACATGACCTATTCCATATCCAATAGAACCCATGACCTATCCTGTATCCAATAGAACACATGACCTATCCTGTATCCAATAGAACACATGACCTATCCTGTATCCAATAGAACACATGACCTATTCCATATCCAATAGAACACATGACCTATTCCAAGGTCTTATTGCTTTCCTTTCCTTCTTTTTTCACTTATCTTTCATTTTGCTGTTTCCTCTTAATCAACCCTGAGATCACCTCAATGGTGGACGGGGTAACTTTCAAAGAAACAAACAAACATAGGATAAAAGTTATTTGCTGTGTAAAATTTACCCATGAAAATTCTCGTATGAAAGTGCCATTATCTAATCCCTTGTAGTTTGAGAATACAGCACCAAGTCCTAATGGAAATGGGTGAAAAAATCAAGGTTTTATTCATGACATCGTTAAAACTAAGATAGGACACGAAATTATAAGATAAAAAGAAAGGGCTTTTATTCGTACTGATCAGAGATATTTTCTCTACCACCAGTAAGCACTTTCATCTGCTATCTGTCTGTCTTTGTTTGTCTGTCTATCTTTGTCTGGTGGTCGGTTGGTGGGTGTTGTTGATAGTCATAATTTTTCTTTCATTCTTTGACTTAATTTTTTATCTTTTTTCCTCTTATTCCCCTTGATAGCACTGCATAATATGGGGGATGGGTAAATGTCATTGATATAGACAAATCATTGTCTGTCTGTCTGTCTGTCTGTCTGTCTGTCTGTCTGTCTGTCTGTCTGTCTGTCTGTCTGTCTCTCTCTCTCTCTCTCTCTCTCTCTCTCTCTCTCTCTCTCCTTTCAGTTAACGCGATTATGTTTCATTAATGGCGCTTGATTGTACAAGAAGGGAAAGTAATAGTAATAGAATCAAACTGTATCGGCAGGTCTATTCGACAATAAATCTACAATAAATCCGTGAATAATCCTGGATCTGCAAAAGATATTTTTGTTGTTATTTCCCTTTGATCACTTAAAAAAAATAATTTCCAATTTGATTTTAGTCAAGGTTCATCATTTCTAGCTTAATGTTTGTTCTCTTTGTCTCCGTTCTGTGGCTATTACTGATTAATTATTTCGGTTTTAGTGAACTAAAGCAGACATTTCAACATCACTGAGTTTACATTCTAGACGCAAAGAAAACAATATTCGTGTCTTTTTTTTTTTTTTTTTTGTTCATTTGATGATTGACATTAATATTACTATTGATAGATTTTCGGAAAGCATTTCGTACATTTGAAGATCTATAAGAATCTATTTTTTACCTAAGTAAAAAGATCAAAACACTCTCTTATACGCGAATGGTAAAGAAGTGATAAATATATTCGATGACATCTGCATATCACCATGTTTATTCACAAGGAGACCATAGGCTTTTACACCCAACTCTAGGTCTGTTTCATTCTTATGTCCCTTGGTTCAAAGCTGTTTTTTTAGGACATCACTTCTTCTTAATCTTATTCTTCTTCTTCCTTTTCTTCTTCTTCTTCTTCTTCTTCTTCTTCTTCTTCTTCTTCTTCTTCTTCTTCTTCTTCTTCTTCTTCTTCTTCTTCTTCTTCTTCTTCTTCTTCTTCTTCTTCTTCTTCTTCTTCTTCTTCTTCTTCTTCTTCTTCTTCTTCTTCTTCTTCATCTTCATGATAGTATACTGGCTAAGTCTATTATTAAATACTATTTAAATACGTAAGCTTTTAAGTTCAAAGCTTTACATTTAATTTTTTTGTTTGAAGTGCTACTATTTGTATAATTTAATGTTAGCAGCGTGTTCCAGGCAGACTGTCTAGGGGTAAAACGGGTACAGTTGTGCATGGAATTGCAATGTAGGACAATAACCGCCGGATCTAGTATGTAATTGTTCTTGCACTAAATATAGAATCGCAGCATTCTATTTATAACGTTGGGTGTGATTCCAATGATTTTTCACCGATAAAGTGACAAAACAAAGCAAAACTACACCCCACCACTCTCCCCCCCTCCAAAAAAAACCCCACAAAAACACACAAATCTCTCCATAATCACGACAAAAAAGTTCATAAATATGTTTTTATTTCTCATACTACTAGTACATGTACTAGCAGTAGCAGTCACCAAATAATTATTTTGTTTTTAAAGCAAACATTTACCCAGCACATCCCATCTCAAGTAACTATCGCCTAAATACATAAATCTAGTAACTAACCAGTAAAATGAAGAAGAAAAAGAATTGAAACAAAACTTTGTCTGTGTGGCTGGATCCACTAGTCTTGATACGTGGCACAAAACATCAACTAAATAATCTGCCGTTTGAATGGGTGACCAAACGCCCCATCCCATACCCTCCCTTGCACGATCACGACTTGACTTTTTGATGTCTAACTCTAAGCTCAGACTGTGTAGACACCTGGATATTGTAAATCTGTCAAACTCTAAGCTCAGACTGTGTAGACACCTGGATATTGGAAATATGTCTAACTCTAAGCTCAGACTGTGTAGACACCTGGATATTGTAAATCTGTCTAACTCTAAGCTCAGACTGTGTAGACACCTGGATATTGGAAATCTGTCAAACTCTAAGCTCAGACTGTGTAGACACCTGGATATTGGAAATCTGTTAACTCTAAGCTCAGACTGTGTAGACACCTGGATATTGGAAATCTGTCTAACTCTAAGCTCAGACTGTGTAGACACCTGGATATTGGAAATCTGTCTAACTCTAAGCTCAGACTATGTAGACACTTGTATTTTGGAAATCTGTCTAACTCTAAGCTCAGACTGTGTAGACACTTGTATTTTGGAAATCTGTCTAACTCTAAGCTCAGACTGTGTAGACACTTGTATTTTGGAAATCTGTCTAACTCTAAGCTCAGACTGTGTAGACACTTGGGTTTTGGAAATCTGTCTAACTCTAAGCTCAGACTGTGTAGACACTTGGATATTGGAAATCTGTCTAACTCTAAGCTCAGACTGTGTAGACACTTTGATTTTGGAAATCTGTCTAACTCTAAGCTCAGACTTTGTAGACACTTGGGTTTTGGAAATCTGTCTAACTCTAAGCTTAGACTGTGTAGACACTTGGGTTTTGGAAATCTGTCTAACTCCTAAGCTCAGACTGTGTAGACACCTGGATATTGGAAATCTGTCTAACTCTAAGCTCAGACTGTGTAGACACCTGGATATTGGAAATCTGTCTAACTCTAAGCTCAGACTGTGTAGACACTTTGATTTTGGAAATCTGTCTAACTCTAAGCTCAGACTGTGTAGACACCTGGATATTGGAAATCTGTCTAACTCTAAGCTCAGACTGTTAGACACCTGGATATTGTAAATCTGTCTAACTCTAAGCTCAGACTGTTAGACACTTGTATTTTGGAAATCTGTCTAACTCTAAGCTCAGACTGTGTAGACACCTGGATATTGGAAATCTGTCTAACTCTAAGCTCAGACTGTGTAGACACTTGGATATTGTAAATCTGTCTAACTCTAAGCTCAGACTGTGTAGACACTTGTTTTGAAATCTGTCTAACTCTAAGCTCAGACTGTGTAGACACTGGATATTGTAAATCTGTCTAACTCTAAGCTCAGACTGTGTAGACACTTTGATATTGGAAATCTGTCTAACTCTAAGCTCAGACTGTGTAGACACTTTGATAAAAAAAAATCTGTCTAACTCTAAGCTCAGACTGTGTAGACACCTGGATATTGTAAATCTGTCTAACTCTAAGCTCAGACTGTGTAGACACTTGGATATTGGAAATCTGTCTAACTCTAGCTCAGACTGTGTAGACACTTGGATATTGAAATCTGTCTAACTCTAAGCTCAGACTGTGTAGACACTTGTATTTTGGAAATCTGTCTAACTAAGCTCAGACTGTGTAGACACCTGGATATTGGAAATCTGTCTAACTCTAAGCTCAGACTGTGTAGACACTTTGATATTGGAAATCTGTCTAACTCTAAGCTCAGACTGTGTAGACACCTGATATTGTAAATCTGTCTAACTCTAAGCTCAGACTGTGTAGACACTTGGATTTTGGAAATCTGTCTAACTCTAAGCTCAGACTGTGTAGACACTTTGATTTTGGAAATCTGTCTAACTCTAAGCTCAGACTGTGTAGACACTTGGGTTTTGGAAATCTGTCTAACTCTAAGCTTAGACTGTGTAGACACTTGGGTTTTGGAAATCTGTCTAACTCTAAGCTCAGACTGTGTAGACACTTTGATTTTGGAAATCTGTCTAACTCTAAGCTCAGACAGTGTAGACACTTGGATATTGAAATCTGTCTAACTCTAAGCTCAGACTGTGTAGACACTTTGATTTTGGAAATCTGTCTAACTCTAAGCTCAGACAGTGTAGACACTGGATATTGGAAATCTGTCTAACTCTAAGCTCAGACTGTGTAGACACTTTGATTTTGGAAATCTGTCTAACTCTAAGCTCAGACTGTGTAGACACTTTGATTTTGGAAATCTGTCTAACTCTAAGCTCAGACTGTGTAGACACTTTGATTTTGGAAATCTGTCTAACTCTAAGCTCAGACTGTGTAGACACCTGGATTTTGGAAATCTGTCTAACTCTAAGCTCAGACTGTGTAGACACTTTGATTTTGGAAATCTGTCTAACTCTAAGCTCAGACAGTGTAGACACTTTGATTTTGGAAATCTGTCTAACTCTAAGCTCAGACAGTGTAGACACTTTGATTTTGGAAATCTGTCTAACTCTAAGCTCAGACTGTGTAGACAGTTGTTTTGGAAATCTACTTATCTCTTACTTGGGGTAAAAATAGACATGTCGACCCAATTGCAGAGACTCGGTAGACATCTCTGCGACTAGTGGGACATTCAAGCACACTACGTCATCAGTTACTGCGTTTATCTTAATGCCACGGTTAGGCTAGTATAGCTATAAACTAAACCAAACCCAGCTCAACTCATTATTCTCATTATTGTTGAATAATATCAACAGGATCATTTTCTATTTCTAGCTACATGAAATTTAGTTCCTAGTCTTAATTGGATATGAATGAAAAACCTGACCATCCCCTATAAACCGAATCATTGTTAGGGGATATGTTTTAAATCTATTGACAGTTTCACCATTGATCAACACAAACAACAAGACAAACTATAATTGTTCCATATCTCATGTGCATGGGTAATTCTCCATGTGATCGAATTCATTCATAACGGGAAACATTCCCAGTCCCAGCCATATTCACATTAGATCTAATGTTTTGGTTGCCATGTTGTGCTGTAGTGTTCGTGTGTAGTTGATGGGTGTCACTGGTAGGTTCAACTTTTTTCATTTCCTCTTTCACCTACCTTTTTTCTTGCTGTTTGCTGTTAATTCATCCTGATGTCACCACATTTGGTGGACAGGGTAAATTTCAATCAATCAATTAATCAGTCAGTCAGTCAATCAGTCAACAGGGCTAGTATAGGTAAACAGTATGCCTGAACACCTAGCAACCGCGAGGAAGTGGAATTCACACAAAAGCACCTTCGACGAAAAGGCGGGAAAACCCATGTCGACCTTCACCTACAGACTAAACACGCGCCAGTCGTCTGCTAGGAGACAATCCGGTTCTAGGGGCACCTTGTCACCCGTCGCTGTCAGTACTCAACATTCCTGCATCACCCAATCCCGAGTCCACCACTGTCTTTGGTCTGACACAGACAAGGGGAGCTAATCAACTGATTATACTCATAGTCTTGGGGGCCCTCTGGCGGCAGAAGTCCGCCATTTTTCTGCTAGCTAGACCTAGATCTACTCCCCCACATTCCGAATGTCGTTTCATATTTTCATTCAAGATGTATTCCCTGCTCTGACAGCCATATCGCACCACCCTCACCCTTCTTTCCTCACCTATTGGTAAGGGAATGACGTCACACTGAAACAAATCGATCGTGCAATAAGCGCAGTAAGAGAAATGACAGTTACACAATCTACCTCGTAATCTAAATGACCTGACATCATATTACGTTATTGCGTAGTGTCGTTAGTATCCATAGGCAATTCTCCAGGCCATATCCATATCTCTATATCATGGCTTAATTCCATCACTCAACTCTTCCTCAGCTCATTTTGTTGGTAGCAGCTTGTCTCCTTATGTTTATCTACCACTCTAACAATCAATCAACAAATCAATTAATGAACCAACCAACCAATCATGAATCAATTAATCAATAAATCTTTCGATATTATAAAATGTATCAACGTTAGTCAAGCTATCAATCCTATCGTTCTTTCTGTATGGCGATCTGTCTGTCTATCTATATCTATCTATCTATCTATCTATCTATCTATCTATCTATCTATCTGTCTATCTATCTATCTATCTGTCTATCTATCTGTCTGTCTATCTATCTATCTGTCTATCTATATGTCTGTCTATCTATCTATATGTCCATCTATCTATCTGTCTATCTATCTATCTATCTATCTATCTATCTAATCTATCTATCTATCTATCTATCTATCTATCTATCTATCTATCTATCTATCTATCTATCTATCTATCTGTCTATCTATCTATCTATCTCTATCTATCTATCTATCTATCTATCTATCTGTCTATCTATCTATCTGATTATCTATCTGTCTATCTATCTATCTATCTATCTATCTATCTATCTATCTATCTATCTATATATCTATCTATCTGTCTGATTATCTATCTATCTATCTATCTATCTATCTATCTATCTATCTATCTATCTATCTATCTGTCTATCCATCTATCTATCTGTCCATCTATCTATCTATCTGTCTATCTATCTATCTATCTATCTATCTATCTATCTATATCTATCTATCTATCTATCTATCTATCTATCTATCTATCTATCTATCTATCTATCCGTCTATCCACCTATCTATCTATATATCTATAAATCTATATATCTACCTATGTATGTATGTATGTATGTATGTATGTATGTATGTATGTATGTATGTATGTATGTATGTATGTATGTATATGTATGTATGTATGTATGAATGTATCTATCTATCTATCTATCTATCTGTCTGTATACCTATCTATCTATCTATCTATCTCTCTATCTATTTATCTATTTATCTATCTATCTATATATCTAACTATCTATCTATCTATCTATCTATCTATATATCTATATACCTACCTATATATTTATCTATCAATATATCTATATATTTACCTACCTTACTATCTCTTTATCTATCTATTTATCTATATATTGATCCATCTATCTATATACATATCTACCAACCTATATATCTATCTATTTATCTATATATCTATATATCTATCAATCTATCTATTTATCTATGTATCTATTTATATATCCATCTATCTATCTATATTTCTATCTATCTATCTATCTATCTATCTATATATCTATCATATATATATATATATATATATATATATATATATATATATATATATATATATATATATATATATATATATATATATATATATATATTGCTATCTATCTATGTATCTACTTATTTATATATTTATCTATATATTAACCCATCTTTCAGTTCATTTACCTGCTTATCATTATCTGTGGCGGACATAACCCCAATAGGAACACACATACACCTGTCCCCGCGGAAAATTGCAAAAATGCAAAAAAAGCCAAAAATTGCAATCAAAATTCAAAAAATTGCATGCAAAATAGATAAAAATTGCGAGGAAAAATTGCAAATTTAAATCATTGTTTTCAATAAACAGCGCACAATTATTTCTTGTTTTTAATATTTTATTTCTAACTTACTAGTAGAACATCCATTCTCCGAATGGGAGGAAGAGAAAAGAAAATAAAGTACAAAAAAATATGAATTTATAATTAAGAGATGTTAAATGAAGAGAGTCTACAGAGCCAAACTTTACCCGAATAAAAATCCTTTGTATTTTAATGTTGAGCTTACGAGCATTATATTTATATGGAAGACTCAAGGTTTATAATGAGATGAGATCAACTACAAAAGAAAGTCATTCCCAACAAATTTGTTGTAGTACAGGAAGAGAAGGCTCTGAAGACTCTCTTCATTTAACCCTCTTCTTCTGTCACTTAATATTAAATTATAGAGGGAAAAGTTCCTTTCTGCATCTGCTGAATTGACAGTGGCATACATATAACGCAATGCCAAATTTGATAGGGTGGGAAGTTGTTCCTTGCAAGACTTCCAAAAAAGCTCCAGGTCTATGGAAGTGGTGGAATGATTCTTCACAGCTTGGAGTCCAAGGTGATTGCGATACTTGTGCAATTCATGTTAGATTTAAATTTAGCCTCTAAGCGCTCGGCATGCTTTTCAGTCCTCATGTGATTATCCACAGATGATTTTCTGTGGTCTAGAACGATGTTGCAGGCATCGCAAAACAATTTACTACCAGAAACATAAGTAGTCTTTGAAACTGCCTATGACGGTTCCGGGCTGTAGTCTTAGAGCCTTTCTTTGAGGTATCATTAGGCATAGTGTTTGATACTCAGAATAGTCAATAGCGTAAATTTGATCGAGATGAAGAGATGCAGGTTGAGTCAATCAGATTAAATTTAAACAAAGAATGAATTATTTACTTCCTGTGTTTTCAAGGGAAGTTACTCGCGAAATTTTAATAGTGTTGTGTGGCAGTGGCAGTGGCATTTTCCCATGTTTAGCAAATATAAATTATATACGACTCCATAACAGGGAAAAATCATGAAAAATGCAAAAAAATCGCGGCATTTGTCAAAATTGCGGTTCCGTTGGTAAGTCCGAAAAATCGTGGCCGCTAAGCGGCCACAAGCGCCACGATTTTCCGCGGGGACAGATACACACCTTCTCCCTCTACCCCCCCCTCCCTCTCTCTCTCTCTCTCTCTCTCTCTCTCTCTCTCTCTCTCTCTCTCTCTCTCACTCTCTCTCTCTCTCTCTCTCTCTCTCTCTCTCTCTCTCTCTCTCTCTCTCTCTCTCTCTCTCTCTCTCTCTCTCTCTCTCTCTCTCTCTCTCTCTCTCTCTCTCTCTCTCTCTCTCTCTCTCTCTCTCTCTCTCTCTCTCTCTCTCTCTCTCTCTCTCTCTCTCTCTCTCTCTCTCTCTCTCTCTCTCTGCTGTGTGTCTCTCTCTGTCTCTCCTCCACCTGCCTGTCTGTCTGTCTGTCTGTCTGTCTGTCTGTCTGTCTCTCTCTCTCTCTCTCTCTCTCTCTCTCTCTCTCTCTCTCTCTCTCTCTCTCTCTCTCTCTCTCTCTCTCTCTCTCTCTCTCTCTCTCTCTCTCTCTCTCTCTCTCTCTCTCTCTCTCTCTCTCTCTCTCTCTCTCTCTCTCTCTCACTCTCTCTCTCTCTCTCTCTCTCTCTCTCTCTCTCTCTCTCTCTCTCTCTCTCTCTCTCTCTCTCTCTCTCTCTCTCTCTCTCTCTCTCTCTCTCTCTCTCTCTCTCTCTTCCAGTCGCTATTTAGAATCAACATAATATTGTCATTTAACAAAACAATTGTATAAAAGCAATGCAGTATAATAAAAAAAAAAACAACACTAATTCAACTACAAACCTAACGCTTCAATGATTACACCGCCAACTGGATTTCCCCACCAGACATTCTGACATTGTGACACTTCATCCCTTGACCAACACAGACGAGGGACACTCGCCTACCTGCTTGTCCAGTGGCTAATCACTGCTGATGGTCAAGAAGACGGTTATCGCTGTACAAATGACCAGTCCCTGTCTTATGCCAGCACAGCCATGCCAGCCGGGGGCTAAGAACCCCTGGGGCCCCCGAGTCTGCTGTGAAGAGCCAATCAGAGCCAGACTAACGGCTTCTTGGCGTCTCTTCTTGTGTTCATGTTTTCTGGTTTACCAGGGCCATTGTTAAACCTCTACATGGCCCGTAATAAACGTAAGGCGTAGTTAACTTTAGTTTTTTGGAAAACTATTTGTTATAAGTTCATTCAATGTCATTACATCCCATAGAGCCGGGGCTTATCCCGGTTTCTATAGCGTGAAGCGGAATAGCAGGTGATAATAATCATCGCCGGGACAGAACGCTTGACTGACGTAGGTTCTTACTCCCAAGTTAGTGCGTGTACCCATATGCAACTGGGTCGAGTGGGTAAAGTACGTGTTAAGTGTCTTTCCCAAGGAAC
>JAXRKP010001602.1:67500-85000 GCA_037039925.1 Doris montereyensis
GATGGAACTAATCTTTCAAAGAAAACGTTAGTGATTTGACTGAGGAGCTCACTTGAGGATCCATAGAAAGTTCAGAGTCAAAAATGGTTCCCAAGTTTTTCACCTTATTTACCATGATGATTTCATTTTCACCTATATCCATGCAACTCTGATTACTTTTCATCCCTCCATTCCTTCGTATCCTGTTTAAGCTATTTCAGTCCTCACAATTGGAAAGACTGCATCATTAGCGACCATGCTGTGTTCCGTCATGGTGTGAAGCCGTGCGTAAAGTCGCATCCGATATTGACGAACAAGGAGAAACGTTTAGAAACGAGAACACAAAGGACTAGATCTACCATAGACAAGCACTCAGGGGACGAACTGCCGGAGGGACCCAGCTTTGCCTAGGATAAGAAGAGGGGAGGGGAGGGCAGGGTGAAGGTGAGATATTTTCATGAGGGGTGGAGGTGGGGCGGATGGTGAAAGGTCAGGGATAGTGATTGCGTGTGCCCGACTATGGGAGTACCTCCAGAGAATATTATTATACGAATTGGTGTAAGACGATCAAAAAGGGGCACCATATGTAGATTCCAACTCTCTGTGCATGTGAAGAATCCCTTGGCTGTGTACAGAGCAGTCCGGGAAAAATAAAAAAATCCTACCAACCCCAAGAGAAAGAGAGAGACAGACAGAGAGAGAGACAGACAGACAGACAGACAGAGAGACAGACAGCGAGACAGAGAGACAGACAGCGAGACAGAGAGACAGACAGAGAGACAGACAGAGGGACAGAGAGACAGAGAGACAGAGAAACAGAGACAGAGAAACAGAGAGGCAGGGAGACACATACAGACAGAGAGACAGAGACAGACAGAGAGACAGAAAGACAGACATAGAGAAAGAGAGACAGGGAGACAGATAGAGACAGAGACAGAGAGATAGAGGCAGATAGAGACAGACAGACAAACTAACAGGCAGACAGAATAACACTAACAGTAACAATAACAGAGAAACGGAGAGAAAGAGACTGACAAACAGAGCTACAGTGACATGCAAAATACATTAAAAAAAGAAAACGATATCTCATAGCAACTGTGACCAGACTGGCTAATGCCTTGTCTGGACGTCGTCCTTAATTTACCCCGTCTAACCGCTTTATTATCGACGTCTTTGTCTTGTACTTTCTTGCACCGAATGACCGTTATCCTGTTGTTGTTCTTACGTCATCACGACAGCTAAGATGTCAGAGAGGCAACGTCTTCCAGCAAATCACAACCTGGCCACAAAGAAGTGCATCGCTGAGTCATGCGGTGTGTGACATTTGATTTGCGGAACTGTTTCCCAAATGCGCATTGCGCAATGAAATTATCTTTCTTTTGCGCAACTTTTTCCCAAATGCGCATTGCGCAATGAAATTATCTTTCTTTTGCGCAACTTTTTCCCAAATGCGCATTGCGTAATGAAATGATCTTTCTTTTGCGGAACTAAAACTTAGAGTTCCTGAACCCAGACTTGGTTTAACGCCTCGATACTTTTGTTTTCTTTCAGCTGACTCAGCAACCTTGATACAAGACAAAGGAACCACAGTGGAGAAGACAAAGGTGAAAAATGATAATATAACAACTCCACCAATAAAGACAGAACAAACATGTGACATTTCGGGGTACTTTGTATTAATTACGGCTATTTAGATATTTTGTTTGCCACATCTATTTGTTTACGTTATGTATCTGTTTTGTTGTTAATCTCCTCTTCCCCTGTCTCTCTGCGTGCTGACAGCAATACTCAAGAATTGAGTTGGTCAGGTATTATGAAGAAAAAGAAGATCTAGATATATACCTTAATTAGTGTTTAGATATAGATTCTAGATATTTCTTCTCGTTTGTTGTCTGACGAAGGCTTAATACTCGAAACGTCGCGTGTTTGTTCTGTCTTTAGTGGTGGAGTTGTCGTTTATTGTCGTTTCTCACCTTTAACCTTGATAATGGTATGCACAAAAACGTTGAAACTGTAATCGTGTTTGACACTGAGCTGATGTTGAATGAGAGGAATCTGGAAGGATAAATAAAGTCAGAAAATTCTCGGATAACTATAGTATTAGCGCTTTTCTGGACTGAACAGAGATAACTATAAAGCTCCATCTTATTATATACTCTGAGTTTACTTTTCTCAGATGGATAATTACACCACTTTTGGACTGAACAGACGGGACTTTTTGGACTGAACAGACGGATAATTACAGTACTTACAGTACTAGTACCGACTACTACTACTAGTACGACTATCAGAAACACTTTTGGACTGAACAGACGGATAATTACAGTACTAGTACTCCGATATCAGAAACACTGGACTGAACAGACTCTAGATATCAGAAACACTTTTAGGACTGAATCAGACGGATAACTCTAGTACAGATATCAGATAACACTCTCTGGACTCAGACGGATAATCAGAAACACTTTTGGACTGAACAGACGGATAATTACAGTACTAGTACCGTACTACTCCGATATCAGAAACACTTTACTGGACTGAACAGATAATTACGGATAATTATCAGAAACACTTTTGGGACTGAACAGATGGATAATTACAGTACTCTACAGTACTACTCCGATATCAGAAACACTTTTGGACTGAACAGACGGATAATTACAGTACTAGTACAGTACTACTCCGATATCGATATCAGAAACACTTTTGGACTGAACAGACGGGATAACTACTCCGATATCAGAAACATTTTTGGACTGAACAGATACAGTACTAGTACTACTCCGATATCAGAAACACGGATAATTTTGGTACTACTGAACAGACGGATAATTACAGTACTAGTACCTCTACGATATCTCCGATATCAGACTTTTGGACTGAACAGACGGATAATTACAGTACTAGTAAACTCCAATATTTTTGGACTGAACAGACGGATAATTACAGTACTAGTACAGTACTACTCCGATATCAGAAACTGACTGAACCGGATAATTATACAGAAATCAGAAACATTTTGGACTGAACAGACGGGTACTAGTACAGTACTACTCCGATATCAGAAAACTTTTGACTGAACAGAGTTGTTTCCGATATCAGAAACAGGCAAACGGATAATTACATTGATTCTAGTTTTTTGATGGCAGTTGTAGCTAAACTAATCCGATTGAAACATTTTTGGACTGTTTGTTTTTAATCACGGTAACAGTAATCACTGGGTTTACACCCAACGGTTGGTCGGGTTGTTGTTTGTTTCACAACGTTGATTGGTTGGTTGATTGGTTGGTTGGTTGGTTGGTTGGTTGGTTGGCTGGTTGGTTTGTTGGTTGGCTGGTTGGTTGGTTGATTGGCTGGTTGGTTGATTGGATTCGGATTGGTTGATTGGCTGGTTGGTTTGTTGGTTGGTCGATTTGGTTGGTTGATTTGGTTGATTGGTTGGTTGGTTGGTTGGTTGGTTGGTTGATTGGTTGGTTGGATTGGTTGGTTGGTTGGTTGATTGGCTGGTTGGTAAATATTGTTTTGGGTAGGACTTTTGTGAGTTTATTTTGTGTTTTGGATTTGTTTGTTTCCTAAGATTATTTTGGCGACCTTTGGGGAATGGGTAAGAGGTGGGAAGAGAATGAATGCTCATGGAACGTGATGATCAGAGCATCTCAAAGATCACCAGTAAATCCCAGTCTCTAACATCAACACATATTATCACCTAAAGAGAGCATATTGTATCAATATAGAGACTCAGGTTGACAACAGGAGCAGATAACTCTTGCCAGAGTAGTTATTTCAAACTTACCTTGCTAACTATGTCCATACCGGTACATTGTTGCAATCAACTTACCTGGAGTGATAGACAGGTGTGAGAGGTTGGGGGAAAGTAAGAATAGGAGCATTAAAACAGGCTGACACGTTAAACAGCAGACAAACAGACCGTTGATTGAGCTGGTTTTCCAAATGGCACCTGGATACGGCTGACTGGCACAAAATTGGAGCCCCCTGGCGGCCATCCATCATGGCGTGACATCATGGATGAGTGGACACAGGACCAAGCCTTTGGTCAAATATTCTGGGACAGTGCTGGGGATTTTAGTTTTCAGAAAGAGAGTATGATGATGAACGTAGCAAAGCATATTGAAAAAAAAGATAAAGAAGGATAGTATATTTAGAAATGGACAAATCTAGAAAGATTTAGAAAGAGACAGCGAAGATGTCCAGTACAAGATTTACAAGTGAGAGCAGAGCAATTTAGCAAAGATTTAGGCAAAAGAGCAGAGGCAAGACAGAGAGAGAGATTTACAAAAGAGAGCAAGAGAGAAAGATTTAGAAAGAGAGAGCAGTGCTAGCAGAGATTTACAAAATTACAGCAATTTAAGAAAGATTTACAAGAGAGAGAGAGAGAGAGAGAGACAAAGAGACAGCAATTTAGAGAGAGACAAAGAGAGAGAGCGGTGGAGAGAGAGAGAGTAAGAGAGCAAGAGAGAAAGAGAGAGAAAGAGACAGAGAGACAAAGAGAGACAAAAGAGAGAGATTTAAGAGACAGAGAGAGATGAGAGAGAGAGAGATGTCTTGGAATGATAGACATAGACATAGACATAGACATAGACATAGACATAGACATAGACATAGACATAGACATAGACATAGACATAGACATAGACATAGACATAGACATAGACATAGACATAGACATAGACATAGACATAGACATAGACATAGACATAGACATAGACATAGACATAGACATAGACATAGACATAGACATAGACATAGACATAGACATAGACATAGACATAGACATAGACATAGACATAGACATAGACATAGACATAGACATAGACATAGACATAGACATAGACATAGACATAGACATAGACATATAGACATAGACAATAGAACATAGAACATAGAACATAGAACATCGAACATAGACATAGACATAGAACAGAAACAGA
Organism: Doris montereyensis; assembly: GCA_037039925.1. NCBI lineage: Eukaryota > Metazoa > Mollusca > Gastropoda > Nudibranchia > Dorididae > Doris > Doris montereyensis. Next base: position 72,429 of record JAXRKP010001602.1, read on the forward strand.
GACAGAGACACAGACAGAGACAGAGATAGGATAGATATATAGAGACGAAGACGAAGACGAAGATGGAGACAGAGGCGGAGACGGAGAAGGGAGAGAGGGAGTTACACAGACAGAGGCAGAGGCAGAGGCAGAGGCAGAGGCAGAGGCAGAGGCAGAGGCAGAGGCAGAGGCAGAGGCAGAGGCAGAGGCAGAGGTAGAGGCAGAGGCAGAGGCAGGTGCAGCAGCAGCAGCAGCAGCAGCAGACCGCAGCAGCAGCAAACGCGGGGTTGTTGCTGCTCAGCAGCAGCAGCAGCAGCAGCAGCAGCAGTCAGCAGCAACCATCACCAGCGGTTAGCAGCAGCAGCAGCAGCAGCAGCAGCAGCAGCAGCAGCAGCAGTCAGCAGCAGCAGCAGCAGCAGCAGCAGCAGCAGCAGCAGCAGTTAAGCAGCAGCAGCAGCAGCAGCAGCAGCAGCAGCAGCAGCAGCAGCAGCAGCAGCAGCAGCAGCAGCAGCAGCAGCAGCCAGTCAGTAGTAGTAGTATTAATTCTTTTGCAACCTGTAAAAGTGTGTCAGCAATAGCCCCACTACAGGAGGGAAATCTCAGCTACAAACCAATTACCTTAGAAGCCAACCAATGTGTCAAACCATATCCATGGACATGACAATTGACATAAGCATGGACATATCCGTTCATCACTCACATCATCTGCAAAGACACTAGACTCTCTCCCTAACTGAGTTTCAATATCTAGATCTAGAGCTGAATGACCAGATCTAGATCTAGCTCTAGATTTAGATTTAGATCTAGAACTAAATCTAATCCTAAATTATATCTAGAGCTAGAGCAGATATCTAGATCTAGATCCTGATTTAGCTTCTATTGAGATCCACATCCAGGTTTCTAGATTCGAGCTCAAGAAATAGACTAGAGCCAGATCTAGATCTAGATGTAGATCTAGATCTAGATTTAGATCTCATCTAGCGCTAGCTTCCAGAGCTAGAATTAAAAAACATTCTGGAAATGTTTCACTACTATTCTAAAGATCTGCGGTTTCCTTTTGTAGATCTAATTTAGATCTAGATCTAGAGCTAAATGTAGATGTGGCTCTAGACAACATATCTACAGTTTCCTTTTGTAGATCTAGATCTCCAAAAGCCGATCTAGAACTAGAATCTAGATCTAAATCTAGATCCAGATTCTAGATTGAACTATATCTAGAGCTAAAATGTAGATCTACCTGTAGACAACAGATCTGCAGTTTTCTTTTGTAGATCTAGAGCCGATTAAATGCTAGATCTAGAGCTTAGATCCAAGTTTCTAGATTTTACCGGTAGCTCTAGCTACCTGTAAAGTGTGTCAGGAGCTAGATTCAAGATCTAGAATCGAGAACTCTGAAATGTTTCAATCTAGATCTAGATCTCTAATTCTACAAATCTGCTAGAGGATTTCTGTTTCCCATTGCTGAAGCATCTCTTAGATGCTATAATACGAAGGAGCCACATTGGAGTGAAGTCAAAGGCGAAATATGACAACAAGTGACAAATCCACTAATAAAGACAGAACAAACACGTGACGTTTCGGATATAACCCTTCGTCAGACAACAAACAAGAAATATCTAGATCTAGATCTAAGCACTACCTCAGGCATCACACAATATGATGTCAGAAGAAAAAAAGAAAGGAGGAAGAAAGAAAGAAAGACGGTGATAAGAAACGTAAGTAGAAGGGGATTTGAAAAATATATCGGAGCGATAAGGGAAGGTTCAGATCTAGAATGAAATAAAAATATGAAAATAAGTAACTAATAAAAGGTGAGAAAGAAGAGTGAGAAAGAGAGAGAGAGAGAGAGAAGAGAGAGAGAGAGAGAGAGAGAGAGAGAGAGAGAGAGAGAGAGAGAGAGAGAGAGAGAGAGAGAGAGAGAGAGAGAGAGAGAGAGAGAGAGAGAGAGAGAGAGAGAGAGAGAGAGAGAGAGAGAGAGAGAGAGAGAGAGAGAGAGAGAGAGAGAGAGAGAGAGAGAGAGAGAGAGAGAGAGAGAGAGAGAGAGAGAGAGAGAGAGAGAGAGAGAGAGAGAGAGAGAGAGAGAGAGAGAGAGAGAGAGAGAGAGAGAGAGAGAGAGAGAAAGCCACACACAAAAAAAGCAGGGAAGAAAGAAAGAAAGAGAGATGTGTGAGTATGGGACACAAGAACGAAAAAGAGGATAACTATAAAACTAGATCTCACTAGGTTAAGAAAGAAGAAATGATAGAGAATGAATGAAAGGGAGTATCAATTAAGGCAAAAATTTACACTAAATGTGAAAATGTATACAAATTACAAATGTATCGATGCAATAAGGGGACAGAGTAAACGACTTATTTGAAATGCCAATTAGCACTAGTTGATATATTATGCTTTCGAAGCTTCGAAGTCTTAAGTGTTTTCTCCTTAGTGATGAAATAGAGTGTATTCCGTAATAGTAAGAAACTGTGCACAAAGTTGTTTTCCGTAAGTGGTGAACGTGAAAAAATGTGCAAAGATGCTTACCATTGAGTACCATAGATAAGCACACGGGGGTGTGAACTGCCAGAGGGACCTAACTTTGCCGGGGATAGGAAGGGGTGGGGGATGGCAGGGTTAGGGTGGGATATTTTCGTGGGGGTGGTGGTGGGACGGATGGGGTAGGGTTTGTTTTCCTTCGAGGCATAATTTTTTATTTTTTTATTCCACCAGTAAACTCGACAACTGTCGGACACCACTTCTTATGCCTACTTCCTGACAGCAGCAGACAGCACACGGTATCAAAGCGATCAGCTGAAAAGAAGAGAGGGCCTAACTAAAGTCCAAAACTAAAATCTCTTTGATACTGAACCAGCAGGTCCAGATCTATTTTTTTCTTCTTCGTGAACCGCAAGGACGAACCCTAAACGTGGTGTATCCTGAGGCCCTTCTCTAAAACCAAGTGAGACAACGTAAAACTTCCCCCTTTTCGCGTGCATGGCCGAGTACTCTGCTAGCATTATAGAAATCTCAACCCAATGCTATTGCTATCTTACTCTACTGCAGTTTGATCTAGATCTATTTAATATATAAATCGAAGACGATAAAGGCCGATGAAGCATTTTTAGTTGCGTAGAACATGAGATTTTTTAAAACAGAATGTAAGAACATGAGATTTATAAACAAAACGTAAGAACATGAGAGTTTTTTAAACAAAATTGTAAGAACATGACATTTTTGAAAGCAAATTGTAACAGCATGAGATTTTAAAAAGAAATTGTAAGAACATCAGATTTTTAAAAGCAAATTGTAAGAACATGAGAGTTTTAACAACAAGATATAAGAACCATAGAATTTTAAGAAAATAGCGTAAGAACATGTGTTTTAAAAACAAAATTGTAAGAACATGACATTTTTAAAAAACAAATTGTAAGAACATGATATTTTAAAAACCAATTTTAAGAAAATAAGAGTTTTAAAAACAAAATGTAAGAACATGAGATTTAAAAAAAAACAAATTGTAAGATTTTTTTAACGAATTGTAAGAACATTACATTTTTAAAAACAAAATGTAAGAACATCAGATTTTTAAAAACAAATTGTAAGAACATCAGATAAAAACAAATTAAGAACATCACAAAAACAAATTGTAAGAACATCACATTTTTTAAAACGAATTGTAAAAACATTACATTTTTAAAAAGAAAATGTTACAACATCACATTTTTAAAAACAAATTGTAAGAACATGAGATTTTTAAACACAAATGTAAGAACATGAGATTTTTCAAAACAAATTGTAAGAACATGAGATTTTTAATAACAGAATGTAAGAACATGAGATTTTTAAAAACAAAATATAAGAACATGAGATTTTTAAAAACAAATTGTAAGAACATGAGATTTTTAAAAACAGAATGTAAGAACATGAAATTTTAAAAACAAAATACAAGAACATGAGATTTTTAAAAACAAAATGTAAGAACATGAGAGTTTTAAAAACAAAATGTAAGAACATGAGAGTATTAAAAACAAAATATAAGAACATGAAAGTTTTAAAAACAGAATATAAGAACATGAGAGTTTTAAAAACAGAATATAAGAACATGAGAGTTTTAATAACATAATGTAAGAACATGAGAGTTTTAAAAACAAAATGTAAGAACATGAGAGTTTTAATAAATAATGTAAGAACGTGAGAGTTTTAAAAACATAATAAGAACATGAGAGTTTTAATAACATAATGTAAGAACATGAGAGTTTTAAAAACATAATGTAAGAACGTGAGAGTTTTAATAACAAAATGTAAGAACATGAGAGTTTTAAAAACATAATGTAAGAACATGAGAGTTTTAATAACATAATGTAAGAACGTGAGAGTTTTAAAAACATAATGTAAGAACGTGAGAGTTTTAATAACATAATGTAAGAACATGAGAGTTTTAAAAACAGAATGTAAGAACGTGAGAGTTTTAATAACAAAATGTAAGCTGTCAACGAAACAATGCAAAATTAAGTAATCAGTTAGTCATCACCAAAACATGTCATCGTTTTAAAGGTCAAAAGCCACATCAATAGGTCATTTGTAACCTTTACAGAACATTCGTGCAACACACGGTTGAGAAATAAATACATCGCAAAGTCGGCTGACGGCTTTAATGTTTTGTGGCTGTTGGTTTTTTATTTGAGGCTTGTTAGTATTTACATACATACATGTATCAGCTCTATGCCCCCCCCCCCCTAGCGTTGCCCGAGTTAACCTACTATTATCTAAATTTAGCTCCTGTTTAATCTATTCTCTGCCTCTTTGGGTTGATACCATATACAACCATTGGATTTCTGCTAGATCTATAAAATAAATTTATCCTAGAAAAAATTGTGTTCTAATTTTGGCACTTTGTTTTAAAAGCCCTTTCCAAAAATTGAGAAAGAAACATTAGACCTGCGTCTTCGTCGAGTACACCACTCCCCCCCCCCCCCCCCCCCCGCTTCATCACAACAAAGAAGAAAAAAAGAAAAAATGAACAGAACAGTTTCGTCACAGGCTGGGATTTGAACCCAGATCGATTGCTTTAGTTGCATTGCCTTAACCACTACGTCATAATGACTTCCTGAATGAAGAATTCAAACTGACTCATAATATCTACATTTAGATCCTGTAGTCAGTAACGTCTCTGTGATATAGATATAAACTGAATGGGTCATCTCAAAAGTACACCCATGCATAGATGTTAAGACGCTAGGTCCAATCGCATGTTTGGCATGCTTGTATGTACATATGATATATATATATATATATATATATATATATATATATATATATATATATATATATATATATATATATATATATATATATATATATATATATACAGAGAGGGGAGAGAGAGAGAGAGAGAGAGAGAGAGAGAGAGAGAGAGAGAGAGAGAGAGAGAGAGAGAGAGAGAGAGAGAGAGAGAGAGAGAGAGAGAGAGAGAGAGAGAGAGAGAGACAGAGAGAGACAGAGAGAGACAGAGAGAGAGATAACTAGATAGCTAGATAGATAAATAGATAGATAGATAGACAGTTAAATAGATATATAGATATATAACTAGATATATAGATAGATAGCTAGATATATAGACAGATAGATACATAGATAGATAGATATATAGATAGATATGTAGAGAGATATATAGATAGATAGATAGATAGATAGATAGATAGATAGATAGATAGATAGATAGATAGATAGGTAGATGACAATGAACATAAGAAGCTTGAGGCACGAGGAATAACTCTCAGTTGAATACCAGTTTTGTTTAATTTCACCTATTGCTCATCAAGATACACAATAACTTAAGTCCTCAGACCACCATCCCATGCCCGGTGCTAATCTGCACTGCAAGCGATCAGGAATCACGATACAGTACATGTATGTAGGCCCTACATGCAATTCAAACCCACGCTGTTGTTATAACGTGGCGGTCACAAGCTCCAAACCTCCTTGCGCAGGTCACGATTCACAATAAGTAGAAGCTAATTAAACGACAGTTTCAGCTCAATTTCAATCAAACCGTCCCAATTTCAAAAGCACTGCCAATTAACGGTAAATCCACCATCATTCTTTGATCCCCCTAGGAATGCAAATAATACACCCAACTACCCGTTACACACTGGTATCTGTTACACACATCTCTTTTCTCTCTTACATGCAAAGACACTCGCATAGATCGAGAGGGAAATCGTCACGGTGTTAATCAATGATTTGTACCGATCAATTTGGCCGCGAACCTAACCGCGCGCTAATTCGTCAAAGCCAGCCAATCAAAAGGGCGCACCGACCTCAATTGGTTGTTGAACGTGAGATACAACGGCTAGAACTTGCTGCGTTTAACTGGATCGCCATCATCAAAAAGACGCGCATTTCCCTAATCAGTCGGGGTCGGGTAATTCAATAGCACGTGTTTTTCTAAACAGCACGCGGCGTCAACTCCCTCTCTCTCCAGTCGATGGGGTTGTCCTCGGGAAGCGTGTGAAAAATAGGGAGGGGTTTATGGTCGAAAAAGGTAGGTGAGACGGGGAAAGAAGGCGTGGCTTCCTCTCGGCTGGCGCAGTGATATGCAGTGCAGCTTCCTTCCACTTTATCGTGAGAGTTTTGTTGGGGATGATTGCATGGCATATCAGTTTGGGTTGGCGTTTTCTTGTTTTTGTTGTAATTGGTTGTTGGGATTTTTGTTTGTTTTGTTTTTCATTTTATTTTATTTCTTAAATATGTGTATTTATTATTATTGTTTTAGGGAGGGGTGGGGTGTATTCTTTTTGTAGTGTTTATGAAAGTTCTTTAAACTCTAAGTAGTTCAATATGCAGATGTATGTTTACACTTATCGTAATTCTGCGTTCCATGATACAAGAACATTGCTTCACGCCGCATATTATGCGATTTTACATTTTGTCTAAAACACAGTTCAGCAAAAACAACTGTGAGAGTTATTAAACTGTGCTGATTATATCGAAGAGATCAAAATGATAATAGTGTTATTGCTACTTATAATTAGGTCGCGATTACAACAGCATCTATAACTGAAACTTTTCTGTTGTTGTTGTTTGTGTTTATCTTGTTGTTGTGGAGGTTGTTGATGAAGATGATTACACTTCTGTTAATGGTAATGGTGATGAAGAAGAGGTTGACGGTGATGTTAATGTTGCCGATGCCGCTGCTGCTGCTGAAGATGATGAGGATTATGATGAGGAGAATGAGGATGAGGATGATTATACTGATGATGATGGTGGTGATGATGGTGCAATTAATATGGAAGAAGTTTGTATTTTGGTAATTTTTATTTAGACACTTCACTACAAAGAAATCATAGAAAAAACATTCTTATCAAAGAGATTTGAGAAACAAAGGCCATGTTTTCCTCATTTCCGAAAAAAAAGAAAGTTGTAAAGGAAAAACAACAAACTACGTCTATATCTACATGGCGAGATCGTGTTTCGCTAATTGAAAAAGCCATGCTCCTATGTTACACTGACATTCGCTTTAATCTCGTTAAGGGCATTGAAATCACAATAAATAGAGATAAATACTTATGGAAACAAGTCAACCACAGACCTGTCCGTACACATCAGAAAACTCAGGCCTGCCAACTATCACACATGAATTATATTATATCTTATTAAGTTAACACCCATGAAGAAAATATACGTACAAACTTTTAGAACACACGCACCCACACACACACACACACAGATACACAAAACAACAACGGAAACAACTATCCAGTAATACTACAAGAAAAACCAAATCAACTACAAAAAACAGACAGAAAAATGAAATCAACGCCTACAGCGATCGCAACAAAAACAATTCTAAAAGCTAAAAAACACAATACCAACAACAAAATTCCTTATGGAGTTTCGAATTCTCACAAACTTGTCAGTGGTAAAGAAAGAAAAACAGGAGAAAAAAGACATGATTATGCAATCTTGTTTCTTTCACAGCGTTTCCTGGGGAAATCCTTTATTGTGTTGTCAATCTTATCTTCGTCATGACGTCGGGTCTACACCAGTTCTCACGTGTTAGTGTTAGTACATGTATCCCATCTGCCAAATCTAACGACAGATAACGTGGAAATTGCATCTATCTACGATAATAAAATAGTATGTGTACACGTATCACATCAACGTCATACGCAGTTTCTTTGTGTATGTATGTGTGTGTGTTAAAATAACATTGTAAATAATGTTAAAGACCCGCTAATGATGATAGTTCCATCCACTCTAATCCAAGGACACATCTACGAAGTCTTATCACCCTCAGCATCTTCCTGTTGAAATCGCTGCCTCGTCGTCAACCAATGAGAAGCAGGCAATGACGTCAAGCGCGAATTAAAATCGAGGCCACGTGTCGCGTTTATTGTATCTAAGCCTTAATGTGATTACGATTCCAGCTATTGCACATATTTCGCAATCGACGCAATATTACATTTTGCTTTGTCTTTAGCTTTTAATAATTTTGACTTTGTTTATTTTTTACAAGGAACGATTTTTAAAAAAACCGACTTCAACAGCAACCCCCCCCCCCCCGGCACTAGATTTCTAATAATGATATTACATTTATTGTAACTGGATGTGTACAAGTGTATGTATATATGTGTGTATGTATGTATGTATGTATGTATGTATGTATGTATGTATCTCTATCTCTATATATATATGTATATATATATCTATATATATATATATATATATATATATATATATATATATATCTCTATCTATATATATATATATATATATATATATATATATATATATATATATATATATATATATATATATCCACATGTATACTGTTAGTATCTATATTATCCTATATCTATATAAATGATCTAAGCATGTAATTGTGTATCACTATTTGTCGTTCTGTCGGTCTTTTCCAATGCCAACCAAATCTTTGACTCTTTATGACCTTTTCTCTCTCTCCTTATTACCTTTTCTCTCTCTCCTTATTACCTTTTTCTCTCTCTTTATTACCTTTTCTCTCTCTCTTTATTACCTTTTCTCTCTCTCTCTTTATTACCTTTTCTCTCTCTCTCATTATTACCTTTTTTCTCTCTCTTATTATTTATTATTTTTTCTCTCTCCTTATTACCTTTTCTCTCTTTTACCTTTTCTTTCTCTCCTGATTACGTCTCTCCTTATTACCTTTTCTCTCTCTCCTTATTACCTTTTCTCTCTCCTTATTACCTTTTCTCTCTCTCCTTATTACCTTTTATCTCTCTCCTTATTACCTTTTCTCTCTCTCCTTATTACCTTTTCTCTCTCTCCTTAATACCTTTTCTCTCTCTCTCCTTATTACCCTTTTTCTTCCTTTCGTTATTCCAAAACACTTGTAACATCGACTTCACGTGTACACGACTTTGTGCTTTCCTTAGGTGGGAGTTCTTTTTCTTCTTTTAATTTTTTTTTTTTTTTTTACTGCTATCGTGTGCAAACTAAAGCATTTAGGGTCCACATTTCCCACACACAATGTAACGCTAGAACCCCACACGTCTATCACCAGTGCTTTCCTTGTTTCCCTGTGAAGTTGTCACTTCTTGCAGACGCTGGACCTAATCTAGTGACATCACTATACAATGTGATGTGTTGCATTTGATAATATGACCTGGTACGCGTACGTGTACCAGAACATTGCCTGTCTAATCTCAACGTCTCAGCTTTTCCCCCACATCTCGCTCATCACTTCATCATGGAAACTGCGTGCAATAAAAAATCATTTCAACCTGTTCGGCTAGTGCACAAGTAGTTACGGTAATGAAATTATAACAACACAGCAACCTATAAAAATATCAATTCTTGTTATTGTCATTTAAGATTATAGGTATAAACTTGTTCATATCGATTTATCATATTCAAAGATTATAGCGATACAACCGGTTAAATAAAAAATACATATAAATAGAAAAAGAAAACGTTTTTATTTTAACAAAACAAAACAAAACGATGCAAAAGATAGATAAAAAAATACACTGCAATAGACAGGACTTTTCTACTTCCACGATTAAGCCACACTTAACTGACAGTGACAGGTTACCAAAACAGAAACTCCACCAACTCTACACACAAAAACACACGACATAAGCATATTATTCAGTACAGTTTGGACACCCTATCACAGGCCGACTATGAAAGCACCACACTTTCTTACTAAGATCATAAAACCATAAAACCAATGTGAGTGGCAGTCTCTCGTCTTTCACCCACCTGATGACACGGAGACCTGGTCCAGGTGGAAGTCCCCACTGACGACAGTGACGTCATAAGCTTAATTTGGTCGCTGGATGACGCCACTCATTACGGCTTCCACGACGGCACCAATTTGAAGAATAAGCTGTGAACAGAAATAAATAAATACTTAATACACGTATACCCAAACCCTGCAAAGCTGTACACTCCCATGATATACACCTCCCCCCCCAATAATAAGCTTGAATGATGGCATGATACGTAAATTGAAATCTCAGGTACCGTGAGGTGAAAAATGGCGTCAGCATAATTTACACTCCAAATCCGGCATTATGACCAGGAGAAAGTAAACAATCAATTTATACAGCTTTGAACTTTTCACCAAGCGTCGCCCCCTCCCCCCTCTCACCCCCAATCATGCACACACACACATACACACACCCACACGTGAACACACATACACATGTACACACATGCACACACATATATGTATACACCACAAAAAATACAGACAGACAACTCTAACCACCTCTCTCTCTCTGTCTCTGTCTGTCTGTCTGTCTGTCTGTCTCTGTCTCTGTCTCTGTCTCTGTCTCTGTCTCTGTCTCTGTCTCTGTCTCTGTCTCTCTCTCTCTCTCTCTCTCTCTCTCTCTCTCTCTCTCTCTCTCTCTCTCTCTCTCTCTCTCTCTCTCTCTCTCTCTCTCTCTCTCTCTCTCTCTCTCGTAACACACTCCCGGTTGTGCTCGTGCACATTCAAGCACTCATTTTATGAAAACGTGCACACACCCACACACACTCACTTACTATTCTCAATGCATTGTCTCTTACTGGGGGCGGTTGGGAAAGCCGCAGCATGCCATTGCCAACGAATCCTTGCTCGTATCTCCGTAGTGCAAATGCAATAATGTATTTTCTGTCTATGGCTTTACCTCCTTCATACATCCATGCCCAAATTATAGACACGATGACATCGTCATCTGTCAACAGCCAACGAGAGAGACGATAACTCTGCTTGAAGCCTGACATGTTTGTTCAAGGGGCCTAAATGGTAAACGTCCGATAAGACAAAAGACTAAATCAATTGAACTTCCGATACGAGAATAATAACATAATGTACAATATTGTAATAATATGATACAGAATAAGAAAAGATAAGATAATTTTATTGATCTCATTTCAGAAAACTGACTGGTAAAATGATACAATTTTACAAAATTACCAACAAATTTATGTTTAAACATTCGAATATACATGTAAAGTAGATCAATTGATATGAATCGGAAATATTTCAAATGAAGTAGGAAAATCATAATTATAATTGACCTGTTTTTCTCTAAGTTTGGAATCGGACAATAATATTTGGTTTGTGAGACCCCCCCCCCCCTCCCTAACTCTGTCGCAGCGCCATCTGAGTACCAGAATGCTGACTTGTGATGGCATGTCCGTTTTTCCTAATGAGTTTTTTTCTCCTTCTGTTTTCTTGTTTAGTGGAGGTTGTTCGATGTTCTCATCAATGCAATGTTTATTTCCCTTGATGTTATTGTTAACTAAACAGACAAGTGGTTTAGCTATTTTGAAACAGTTAACATATTTAGGCAGTTTAACAAATAAATAGACGAAAAAAAGAAAAAGAAAATATATTATTATTATACGGTAATGTCGTAAGATCACCCCCTTCTCCTTTCCCCCCTCTTTATGGCCCTCCAGTCGAGCTAGCAGCGAAATGGGTAGGGTCTATTCACACTAGGCGAAAGTAACTACCACCACCACCACATTAGACCGTATGCCTAGAAATATCAGGGCTCTACCATTGGTTACCCTTCGCTCAACTCCTGAGCATTCACTGCAGTACAGGCATTGCCTACTTATAATGCAGGTCTATTTCACAATGCATGAATATGAAGATCAAAGGCTATCATTACCAATGTTATTAACATTTAAGACAACAAAAGGACAAAAACAAAAGATCAACATATACACTACAGACAAACAAAAAAACCCACAAAAGAATTAACAAAAACCAAACGGCAAATCGCTGAAACAAAAGATACAAATCTTTTGACTTTCTATTCTATCTCTTACTGTAAATCTTTTGACTTTCTATTCTATCTCTTACTGTAAATCTTTTGACTTCTTATTCTATCTCTTACTGTAAATCTTTTGACTTCATATTCTATCTCTTACTGTAAATCTTTTGACTTCTTATTCTATCTCTTACTGTAAATCTTTTGACTTCTTATTCTATCTCTTACTGTAAATCTTTTGACTTCCTATTCTATCTCTTACTGTAAATCTTTTGACTTCTTATTCTATCTCTTACTGTAAATCTTTTGACTTCTTATTCTATCTCTTGTCTTACTGTAAATCTTTTGACGTCCTATTCTATC
>JAXRKP010001602.1:90000-105000 GCA_037039925.1 Doris montereyensis
GGGAATGAAGTGTTGACTTTCCTGCCCTTGTCACCAGTAATCGGCTCTCTAAATCGACCAATAAGGCGCAATAGGGTCGACCCTTGGTTAAACAAAGCTAAATGATCACAAAAGGACGAGCGATAAAGCCTGGTTGGTAGACAATTCGTTTTAGTCCCTCCCTGGTACCGATGCCAAAGAAGAACGAGGTTTGGAGTGTGTTTACATGTGTGTATGTATTTGAGTGTGTGTTTAAGGTTGTGCGAATGACTATTGTAGTAAGAAGTGGGTCGTTACATTTAAATGTATCTGTGGGTAGAGGATGCATTCATAAGACTAAAGAGTGCACTGTTCGTGGTTCTACGTGTATAATTTTCTGTGTGAGATTTGTTTTGTGTTTGTTTTGTTTATTGTTGTCCATGACCACCATGGGCAATAAATTCAGGATGAAAAGATGAAACTTTCCAGCTTGTGTACGAACATCTGGCAGCAGTTCACACTCATGCCGACGGATCAACAGCCCCAGGTCTCCATTCCATGACCACATTTGTCTATATTCACCCCCTCCCCTTACACATCTGCCCCACCACACCGCATCCTACACATCCCCACATTCTTCAATATTACCTTTCACCTCACAACCCCCCCCTCCCCCACATACTCATGCTACCCTGTAGATATTGTGACCTGGCCTCAATAAAACAAAACAACTCATTAAATTAATGATTATTGGAAATGCATTCTTACCGGTACAAATCAATAGGTGTTATCTGAATTACCCAATCATTTTAATATTACTTTTTATAATATTAATAGTTGTAACATGAACTGTTGCCGCCTCTGATTTCGTTTCAATACTCTTACTATCAATGCTGTGTCGGTAGGGCAGCCAATGCACTGCGTTATGTAGGCAAATTTATATGGTAAAGGGGGGCGCGGGGGCGGTGGGGAACTTAAATGTTGAAGAGGAGCACCTGAAGCCTGACGCCCATCTCCACTTGGACTAGGTGTCAGACTCATGCTGGTGAATACTTGTACGTACTGTAAGCCCTACGTTACAACAGCTGGTAAAGCAACCACATAACACATTACGGTAAGCATCCCTTCTCAGGACCAGTACCATGGTTGAGTGAGAAGCATACAATACCTGGTTGATTGATTGATTTGTTCATTAAATTGACCCTGTCTAGTGTCTACCTTATGCAGTGTTCTCATTCTCATGGTGAATCAAGGGGAAACAGCAAGATGAAAGAAAGATAAGTGGAAGAGTGAAAGGAAATAAGTAGGACCTACCAGTAGAGCTCGCCAGCTGCCCACAGAACCATAACACAAGCAACAATATGCATTGTGGACGAAAGGAAAGATGAACGGGGTGTATTTTTTTATTATCAAATAAGATACGAAAATAGTAGAAATCTTACCTAAAGCGAGAACGAGCCAAATTCACAAAGATTCGTGAACTAGTACATTGTACCCTGCTAGTCCTAACAAGTTGCTTTGGAACATTACTTTACAAGGACGAGACATTGCACTGTAACCCAGATGTACTAAGTTCAAGCCCCACTTCAAGCATTTCGGTTTTTCCCCCGGACACGAAGATATACCAGTTCGCTCACTTGGACAACATGGGTAACTCCTTCTATTGCATTGAGCGCAATATATAAAACCGTTTGAGACTAGCAAAGTGGTGAAAGCGAAAGAGAAAAAAAAAAAAAAAAAGACTTTGAAAATTATGTCCGATGTTCTACTGTAATGTAATATACTTTATTCTTTCTCTATCGTTTCCCATACTGCCTTCCGGTGTGTGTGTTAATATGGCCAAGATGATCTCTATAGGCTACCCTGTCTTGACATTTTCTGTTTCCTTCATGACAGTGATTGTCAGTCGAATTGCTTTGCTTTAATGCCTCCTTTATGTTATTTTCTTCTCTCATTCTCGAAGTTTGCCCTTTTACCTTGGGTTTTAACGTTGTATACTGATTTAGTTATTCTCAAATCATTCATTATATTTATATAACCAAATCACCTAAGTTCATTTTGTTTTTATTTGATTTTTTAAAAATTATTTCTAATAAACGGTGAAGGCAAGAATTTTATCAGGAGTTTGGCAAGGCATTTTTTTGAATTATAGAAAATTAGACAAATCAGGATGAGGCTGAAAATATTGTGGGGTTAGGGGTGACATTAGGGTTGGACGTTTAGTTTAGAGTGAGATAGCGAAGCAGAGAGACATAAGAAGACAGCACAGAGTAATGTATCGGCTCTTGTAATGTAAAGTACATGTACTTCTATGGTGTCGGCGAATGATGTAGTGGCTGTTAACCCAACTCGAGTTACGATTAACGGTTCCCAAATCAGCTAATTTGTGTAGTTCCTGTAGTATCCCTCAGCCTATTGAGGCTTGACTTGCATTACATGGATATGAGCACGACCCTCCCTGGTCCACCTGAGTGAAAATCCACTCGAGCCTTCACTCCTCTTGGTGGTGAAATCATAAGATGATGAATGAATGTTTAGCTTATTAGTATTACATCTTATAACAATGTGTATCCAAGAAGGTTACGATACATGGTATATAAATACATTATTATGTTATTATTAGAACTTACAACAGTACTTGAAATCGTTTAGCCCGCACAATAGATCAATCTATCAATCATCAATCTATCAGTCAATCAATCAATATCTCAATGTTTAAAATCTTCTATAAGTTTTCAACATATCAAATATCTAATTCTATCTCTACACACCTACCTATCCATTGATCTAGCTCTGTGTCTATAGGTTGAGTCATATATATAGAGAGCAGCTAGCTTGCACTAAGGCTAGCACCTTCGTGGATGGTGAATTCAAAGTCACTTCAGAGCCAATCTAGATTTAGATGTTTGGGTCTGACATGTCTAACACTAACACATATATCTCAACTGAATGTGGTCGTGTCACTGTCACTGTCACAACGCAGATAGATATATGTGTAAATGAAAGACGATTGAGGCCAATGGAGTTGGAGTTGTATCGTTACATGAATGGCATCGTTGTCGCTGAGACTGAGAGAAGACATTAATATTAATACATGTACCCCCATCTAACAATATGAGAAGGAGAGCGATCTAGCTATGTGTACCCAGTACATGTATTTTAAGGACTTGATAGGCCAATAATAAAATGTGAATGTTCCCAGTATCGGGTATATTCAATTAAAACCTTTTGTAAACGAGTAATTGTGTTTGTATGTGTGTGATTTTGAATTGGTCGTCCTTTCCGCGTTAAGGGTCCTGTTGTTTGGCCTCTTAGAGTAACCATGTATATTTTGAATTATACCAAAATCGTTTACAATTGAAGTATTGTTCTGTCAGATTTGCTGTTAAACTAAGGGGAAATTCGTGTCCCCATCTATGAGTAGAATTCTCATACAGTTAAGCCACCATTTTCAACAGGTTTCAGGTATATAAACAGTTGGAATCCTATCGTTCATGCCTTTAAAAAAAAATTGATTTGGATTTATTCACATCCACAAATAAGATGATCTCGAAGATGTTGATAAGATCTTAAATTTTCTCGGACTGTCCTGTAAACAGCCCAGGGATTCTTAACGTGCCCAGAGCCTTGTGATCTGCACACGGGGCCACCTTTTATATCGCCCGTCTCCGATGGGACTAGGTGTCGATACACCTCTCTGGACCGAGGGTGGCTGGGGGTGGGGGTTAGATTTTATTCGAGAAAAACTCGAGAAATGTTTTCAAACTGCCGGGGCTTGAACCCACGACCTACTTTGTGTTGAGAAGCCGACACCTTGCCACTGTACTACCTGGTCCTCTTCACGCCTCAGACTCACCTGAATGACATTGCTATCGCTAATGGTGTAAATGAAGGCTTGAAACAAAAGATCAATCTACCTATTGTGACAACAAGGTCTTAACAGCCTTCAAAATGTTCATTGTTTAAAAGATTTGCATTTAACCATCTTCTACAGAGGAAACTGCAGCAGAAGATGTGCAAATTCAATGCATTGTGATAACTTCTCGTTATGGTACAGAGGGAGTAACTGAAGAGGTGGGAGGTGAGGGCTGTCACTGACTAAGTCTGACTAAGTCTGACTAAGACTAAAGCATTGTAGCTCCTTTTCCTAGTCCAGCAAGTGAACAATAGGAGAAATCTAATGCAAATACTATCTACAAGACAGAGTCTTTGACAGCCGCAGGTGTCCTCTTCACGACTACAAAGACTACTGCCTTTAGCCAACACCATTAGATCTAGTTGTGGAAAGGGAACAAAGGGAAGAGTATATTTAGTGGTTGATTGCACTTAAAACAAAGTGAAGGAGTTTTATTGTTAATGTTAACAGTAATATTACTAATAAAGGAAAAGTTTGCTTTTGAGTTGTTGTTTTCTTGATTGTTGTTAAAGAGAGACACCTTACTACACTTGACTGTCTGTCTTTACTTTCAATTCAAAACGAAACTCTGTTCTCAACGACATTTTATTTCAAGCTTCCATTCTGATGCCCTGTCATTTCGCGTGTCGGTAAAACCACAGCCATTGCGCCAAGTTTCCCCTCGACAATGTTTTCAGGATATTTAATATTAATAATATCCAGAGGTAGAAATGTTATCCATTATATTATAATCCTGCACGTCATTGTTTTATCAACAGATACAGTCAATATATTATAAGTCAGATCGATCGTAGGACTGTCTGTGCGTGTATATGCCTACCTGGGACTTCGATATAAGGCGTTATATCATAACAACATAATAATAATATCAATTATTATTATTGTTCTTCTTACTACTACTACTACTACTACTACTACTACTACTACTACTACTATTACTACTACTACTACTACTACTACTGCTGCTGCTACTACTACTACTACTACTACTACTACTGCTGCTACTACTACTACTACTACTACTACTACTACTACTACTGCTGCTGCTGCTCTACTACTACTACTACTACTACTACTACTACTACTACTACTACTACTACTACTACTACTGCTGCTGCTACTACTACTACTACTACTACTACTACTACTGCTGCTGCTGCTGCCACTACTACTACTACTACTACGTGATACATCCGGATGATAGCTCATAATCACTGTCTGTAAACTCCCCGAAACAACATGATATCAATATGTTCATAGGATAAAAAAAACAAAGCAAAAGACATCTAGATCTCTACCACTACCACGCTCAGTGGTGTGTGAAGGGCGTAGGCTGTTGGGCAATCAAGAGTTGAGTCCTGTCTGAGTTTTTTCTCGGCACGTGACATTGATAAAGTCATTTTGTTTGTGTAGTGTAATTAAAATTTACCCCATCTACCATCGTGGTGATCTCAGGGTGAATTAAGAGGAAACAGCAGGATGAAAGATAAGTGAAAGAATAAAAGGAAAGAAGCAACACCTGCCAACCGCCCACACTGATGTGACAGTGACAGTTTACCATTGCAGTCCACACTGATGTGACATTTTACCATTGCTGTCCACACTGATGACAGTGACAGTTTACCATTGCAGTCCACACTGATGTGACAGTGACAGTTTACCATTGCAGTCCACACTACCATTGCTGTCCACATTGATGTGACATTTTACCATTGCTGTCCACACTGATGTGACACTGATGTGACGGTTTACCATTGCTGTCCACACTGATGTGACAGTTTATTTTACCATTGCTGTCCACACTGATGTGATGCTGTGACCATTGCTGTCCACACTGATGTGACAGTTTACCATTGCTGTCCACACTGATGTGATGTGACTGATGTGACAGTTTACCATTGCTGTCCACACTGATGTGACAGTTTACCATTGCTGTCCACACTGATGTGACAGTTTACCATTGCTGTCCACACTGATGTGACAGTTTACCATTGCTGTCCACACTGATGTGACAGTGACATTTTACCATTGCTGTCCACACTGATGTGACAGACATTGTCCACACTGATGTGACCATTGCTGTCCACACTGATGTGACAGCTGTCCACACTGATGTGACGGTTTACCATTGCTCTCCACACTGATGTGACAGTTTACCATTGCTGTCCACACTGATGTGACATGTGACAGTTTACCATTGCTGTCCACACTGACGGTTTACCATTGCTGTCCACACTGATGTGACGGTTTACCATTGCTCTCCACACTGATGTGACATTGTGTCCACCATTGTTTACCATTGTGTCCACACTGATGTGACAGTTTACCATTGCTGTCCACACTGATGTGACAGTTTACCATTGCTGTCCACACTGATTGTGTCCACACAGTTTACCATTGCTGTCCACACTGATGTGACATGACAGTTTACCATTGCTGTCCACACTGATGTGACAGTTTACCATTGCTGTCCACACTGATGTGACATTTTACCATTGCTGTCCCATTGACATTTTACCATTGTCCACACTGATGTGACAGTTTACCATTGCTGTCCACATTGATGTGACAGTTTACCATTGCTGTCCACATTGATGTGACATTTTACCATTGCTGTCCACATTGATGTGACATTTTACCATTTTCCACACTGATGTGACATTTTACCATTGTCCACATTGATGTGTTTACATTGCTGTCCACATTTGTGACATTGATGTGACATTTACCATTGCTGTCCACACTGATGTGACGGTTTACCATTGCTGTCCACATTGATGTGACGGTTTACCATTGCTGTCCACATTGATGTGACGGTTTACCATTGCTGTCCACACTGATGTGACGGTTTACCATTGTCCACACATTGATGTGACATTTTACCATTGCTGTCCACATTGATGTGACAGTTTACCATTGCTGTCCACACTGATGTGACATTTTACCATTGCTGTCCACATTGATGTGACATTTTACCATTGCTGTCCACATTGATGTGACGGTTTACCATTGCTGTCCACACTGATGTGACATTTTACCATTGCTGTCCACATTGATGTGACATTTTACCATTGCTGTCCACACTGATGTGACAGTTTACCATTGCTGTCCACACTGATGTGACATTTTACCATTGCTGTCCACACTGATGTGACAGTGACTGAGTTTACCATTGCTGTCCACACTGATGTGACGGTTTACCATTGCTGTCTACACTGATGTGACGGTTTACCATTGCTGTCCACACTGATGTGGCGGTTTACCATTGCTCTCCACACTGATGTGACAGTTTACCATTGCTGTCCACACTGATGTGACAGTCTACCATTGCTGTCCACACTGATGTGACAGTTTACCATTGCTGTCCACACTAATGTGACAGTTTACCATTGCTGTCCACACTGATGTGACGGTTTACCATTGCTCTCCACACTGATGTGACAGTTTACCATTGCTGTCCACACTGATGTGACAGTTTACCATTGATGTCCACACTGATGTGACAGTTTACCATTGCTGTCCACACTGATGTGACAGTTTACCATTGCTGTCCACACTGATGTGATAGTTTACCATTGCTGTCACAATGATGTGACATTTTACCATTGCTGTCCACACTGATGTGACAGTTTACCATTGCTGTCCACAATGATGTGACATTTTACCATTGCTGTCCACACTGATGTGACAGTTTACCATTGCTGTCCACGATGATGTGACATTTTACCATTGCTGTCCACGCCGCCTTTCAGATTGGTTGTATTGATTTCATTTTTACCATAGGGATAAGGTTCAGAATGAAGCTCTATGTCGTAATGTATTTTCTAACTATATATCCACGTCACAAAGCCTAGGTTGTATAACGCAAATACATGTACACTGACAACGATGAATTTAAAAATACACCAAACACTTTTGAAAGTACATTGACAATGACAAGAGGGTATAAAGCATGCTTATCTCCACGCTATGCTCTTACTTCACGAAATTGTGGACACCCAGTGTGCATAGTTCAGCTGTGCAAAATTTGATTTAGCCCAAGGACTTTAACACTCTGGGGTACTTTCAAAACAATGGCCAATGCCTTTGAAGGTGGCGACCGATGGAGGGCGAATCATGGGGTTTGTGACGGAGGAAAAAACTCAGGCGTGCTCTAAGGGGACAGTGAATTTAAGCCCTGGTGGTTAGTTAAAACCTTCAGCGAGCCGTTGACTCGGTGCGATTTTCTGTATCCATCATAGCGACATCGTAAAGTGTCCAACAACACCCCCACCCCCCCAGCAACGCCTTCCTATTACCATGTCCTCCTATGCTTGAATTACTGGCTTCCTTTCATTCTTATTTGAGTTTGAATTTGAATCTTCAATGTAAATGTTCTTTCTTTCTTTCTTTATCAGGTCCCATTCTACCTTTCGGTTTATGGGTTTAGATGCCTGAGATGATATTTTTACAGGCTGCCCTGTCCTGGCATTTTCTATTTCCTTCCGTTAAAGTTAAATTTCTATGCTTAAATGCCTCTTTTATATTTTCTTTCCACTTTCTCTTAGGTTTGCATTTTGGTCTTTTACCTTGGGCTTTAGCACTGTATACTGATTTAGTTATTCTATTGTCCTTCATTCTGTTTACATGTCCAAACCCTCTCAATTGATTTATTTCTATCTTAGTTGTTATACCATCCGCTTTGGTTTGATCTCTTATTGTTGTGCTTCTGCTTTTGTCTCTTTTAGTTTTTCCTACTACTCTTCTTAGATATTTCATTTCAGCTGCCTGTACTCTACTGTATTCTCTACTGTCTATGGTCCAGATTTTGCTGCCATAGAGGAGAGTAGGATAATAAACTGTGTTGTGTACTGCCATTTTGGTTTTTGTTGACAATTTTTATTTATCTACAGATGCCTTTCCTAGATGGTAATATATTGCACGTGCCTTTGGATTCTCTGATTGATTTCTTCTCTTAGCTTTCCCTCTGAGTTGATCATTACTCCTAGGTAATTGTAGCTGTGAAATTGTTCTAAATTCTCCTGGCCAAATTTAAAATATTGTGTTTTAGCTTTCCCAGTCACTAGCATTGTTTTGGTTTTCTTTGCATTTAGTCTCAGTCCTCTTTTATTTAGTTCATTGTTCATAATGTTGATATTCCACTGAATTTCTGATTTTCCAAACAGAACTAAATCATCGGCAAATGAAAGCATTAATACATTTACTGGTTTGAGCTTCCACATACCTACATTCGTTTTCTTCATTTTTGAGGATGTCTTTGGGAGTAAATCCATAAATGTGATAAACAAAAGAGGACTAAGGATACAACCCTGTCCTACTCATATATCTACATCAGATTCTGCAGATATGTTTCCAGCTACTCTCACTGCATATGTTGGTTTATTGTAAAAAATTTGAATGCCTTCTATTGCATTTTGCTCTACATTTTGTTCTTTAAGGAATGCCATAGTTCTCCTCACAGTGTCAAATGCCTTTTCTACATCAATAAAACACAGGTGCAAGCCAATGATTCTCTCAAGGAATGTTTCTATTATTTGTCTAATTATAAATATGTAGTCTTGTACACTTTTTCCTTAGCTAAATACACTCTGATGTTTTTCAATCTGATCCTCTACTCTTTTCCTCAGTCTCATTTCCAATATCCTGGCATATACTTTTTCCTGGTACACTAAGTAATGCTATCCTCTATAGTTTGAGCATTCCATAGTTGATCCTTTCTTATGTATTGGTACTAATGTTCTTTTTTTCCAGTTGTCTGGCAGATGTTTGGACTTCCATGCTTGTTGGCATATTGCATGTAGTAGTTTGTTTGCCCCTCTCCCTTGGTTTTTAATCATTTCTGGATAAATTTGATCTGCTCCTGGGGCCTTTCTAATTTCACTTTTCTTATAGCTGTTTGGATTTCTTCCATTGATATATCTACATCTTTAACTGTCTCCTCTGGATTACTTGTTACTTTAACTAATTGATCTTTACTCCTTGTTTCATATGTTCTTGAGGATTATATAATTGTTGAAAATGCTTTCTCAATGTTTCCATGATTTCGCTCTTCTTTGCACCCCCTTTCCCCCCCCCGCCCCAATCCAGAACAGCTTTTGATTTCCTTCATAGTTTTCTTGAAATCTTTGTCGAACTCTTCCCTTTGTTCCTGTTTTGCTTTCCTCACTTCCTGTTTGGCGACAATTTTTTTTTATTCACGTAATCTATCTTATCCTCTGGTGTATTCGTTTGCAAGTATTTCTTCCAGGCATCCTTCTTTTCTTTGCTCAAATTGTGTCAGGGTTTTTTTCCTATTTTATAACATTTCTAATTTTTTTTTTTTACTTATATGAGATCTTGCCTCATAGATGATATAACATAAAATGTGGTTTTGCTTCCAAGCACCATCCACAGTGAAGCAGATCTACACAGAGCCATTCATTACAGTGTTCCACATCATGGTATTTTTTTCTCTCATACTTTACCTTACACACACTCTCATAATTGTAATAATTCATTATTGATTTCATAATACAAAATGTATATTTGACATACGTCAACGCCTGGCTTATGCAAACGAAGAGATTGCTTCAATGATAATATTTAATTATGAAGACGTATGTGAAGTCTTTGGCACTTTTGCTACATACACTTTGTGGGTATATCATATTGATAATATTATGCTGCGTGTGTTTATTTTATATTCCTCACATTTATGTTTATTTAGTGTATTTTTCCTCATCGAAGTACTTAAATAATAATTTCAAAATCACCTAGCGCAATGTCGTCCCCACATTATTGACACTGTCACTGAACACTAGTAATAATGACTCTTTGCAAACACATTATTGACACTAACACTGAACACTAGTAATAATGACTCTTTGCAAACACATTATTGACACTAAAACTGAACACTAGTAATAGTGACTCTTTGCAAACGTATTATTGACACTAACACTGAACACTAGCAATAGTGACTCTTTGCAAACGTATTATTGACACTAACACTGAACACTAGTAATAATGACTCTTTGCAAACGTATTATTGACACTAACACTGAACATTAGTAATAGTGACTCTTTGCAAACGTATTATTGACACTAACACTGAACACTAGCAATAGTGACTCTTTGCAAACGTATTATTGACACTAACACTGAACACTAGTAATAGTGACTCTTTGCAAACGTATTATTGACACTAACACTGAAGACTAGCAATAGTGACTCTTTGCAAACGTATTATTGACACTAACACTGAACACTAGTAATAGTGACTCTTTGCAAACGTATTATTGACACTAACACTGAACACTAGTAATAATGACTCTTTGCAAACACATTATTGACACTAACAGTGAACACTAGTAATAATGTCTCTTTGCAAACACATTATTGACACTAACACTGAACACTAGTAATAGTGACTCTTTGCAAGCGTATTATTGATACTAACACTGAACACTAGTAATAATGACTCTTTGCAAACACATTATTGACACTAACACTGAACACTAGCAATAGTGACTCTTTGCAAACACATTCTTGACACTAACACTGAACACTAGCAATAGTGACTCTTTGCAAACACATTATTGACACTAACAGTAACACTGAACACTAGCAATAGTGACTCTTTTCAAACACACCTACCGTTTCTTTGTCTATGTTGTTGCCTTTTATTTTTTCTTGTTTCTTTGTGTCTTGAGGTTTCTACTTTTTCTTTGTTTATTTTGTGTTTAAGTTTGTTTACACGTTTAAAAGTACGGCTTTCGGTAGACTTGAAATCAAAACAGACAACGTACGGCTTTCGGTAGACTTGAAATCAAAACAGACAATACGGCTTTCGGTAGACTTGAAATCAAAACAGAGAAGATACGGCTTTCGGTAGACTTGAAATCAAAACAGACAACGTACGGCTTTCAGTAGACTTGAAATCAAAACAGACAACGTACGGCTTTCGGTAGACTTGACATCAAAACAGACAACGTACGGCTTTCGGTAGACTTGACATCAAAACAGACAACGTACGGCTTTCGGTAGACTTGACATCAAAACAGACAACGACATCAAACGGCTTGACATTCGGTAGACTTGACATCAAAACAGACAACGTACGGCTTTCAGTAGACTTGACATCAAAACAGACAACGTACGGCTTTCAGTAGACTTGACATCAAAACAGACAACGTCACGGCTTTCAGTAGACTTGACATCAAAACAGACAACGTCGGCTTTCGTAGACTTGACATCAAAACAGACAACGTCACGGCTTTCGGTAGACTTGACATCAAAACAGACAACGTACGGCTTTCAAGTAGACGACTTTCCGGCTTTCAGTAGACTTGACATCAAAACAGACAACGTACGGCTTTCAGTAGACTTGACATCAAAACAGACAACGTACGGCTTTCACTTTCAGTAGACTTGACATCAAAACAGACAACGTACGGCTTTCAGTAGACTTGACATCAAAACAGACAACGTACGGCTTTCAGTAGACTTGAAATCAAAACAGAGAACATACGGCTTTTTGGTAGACTTGACATCAAAACAGAGAACGTACGGCTTTCAGTAGACTTGACATCAAAACAGAGAACGTACGGCTTTCAGTAGACTTGAAATCAAAACAGAGAACATACGGCTTTTGGTAGACTTGACATCAAAACAGAGAACGTACGGCTTCATTTCGGAAATAATATTGCTGAGACGGATGAGACGAATACGTCGGGACGAGGGGGGGGAGGGGGAGGAGGGGGATGGTGTGAGGTAGCGCTGGTAAATGTATTCTTTTGGACTGAAGTTTTTTACAATCTAGAGCTATATAAATGCTTTTTTAAAATATTATTATCAAACTCTCCATGTCATCATAAACGAACAAAGCGCTCATGATTGTTTCGCAAGCGCTTACCCATCGAACAGACATGCGTCACGTAGACGTTATAAATCATCACAGCCAATTACTTCCCACATGATGTATCTACATCTACATCTAGATTCCACCGCTGTCTCTCCCTTTTCAAGGTTCATCACATATCATCTAATAAACCCTAGCATAGAGTTTGAAACGTGGTGCCGAAAGTCACCTCGTGTAGGTCTACATGAGTCAATGTAGAACATGAACATAGACATTCAGCAACAGGAGCTCACTGGCACTCGTAATTTCTACAACCTCTTGGCATCGTGAGAGCCTGCCATGAAATAAGTAACGAAAAAGGTGAATGACTCTTTACTTGATACGGTACTTTTCAATTTTCTTCCTTTCTTTTCTCTCCCCCCCATTTCCTCCACTCTATCATCATCGTATGCCTATATGAATGAAATGTGTTAACTCACAGAATCAAAGGTTGTGAATATAGACTGCGTGTTATTAATACATTACTTTTCTTTGAGTCAGCCTGAAGGTAAACGTAATGAGATCGAATACTTCTATAGAGTGAGGGATGGAGGGAGGGAGAGAGAGAGAGCGAGAGAGAGAGAGAGAGAGAGAGAGAGAGAGAGAGAGAGAGAGAGAGAGAGAGAGAGAGAGAGAGAGAGAGAGAGAGAGAGAGAGAGAGAGAGAGAGAGAGAGAGAGAGAGAGAGAGAGAGAGATAAAGAGAGAGACTAGAGAGAGAGAGAGACAGACAGAGAGAGAGACAGACACAGAGAGGAAGAGGAGGGAGAGAGAGAGAGAGAGAGAGAGAGAGAGAGAGAGAAGAGAGAGAGAGAGAGAGAGAGAGAGAGAGAGAGAGAGAGAGAGAGAGAGAGAGAGAGAGAGAGAGAGAGAGAGAGAGAGAGAGAGAGAGAGAGAGAGAGAGAGAGAGAGAGAGAGAGAGAGAGAGAGAGAGAGAGAGAGAGGGAGAGAGAGAGAGAGCAAGAGAGGGAGAGAGAGAGTGAGAGAGAGAGAGAGAGAGAGAGAGAGAGAGAGAGAGAGAGAGAGAGAGAGAGAGAGAGAGAGAGAGAGAGAGAGAGAGAGAGTGACAGACAGACAGACAGACAGACAGACAGACAGACAGACAGAAAAGACAGACAGACAGAAAAGACAGACAGACAGAGACAGAGTCCGGAGACAGAGACGGAGACAGGGAAAAGACAAAGACAGAGAGAGTGAGACAGAGACAGAGACAGAGACAGAAACAGAGAGAGAGAGACAGATGTTAGAAGTGGGGTGACTTGGTGCAATGAAGATTATGACGGAAAGAGAAATGAGCTAGGGAGGTTTGTTGTAGACTGACGATGGCACTCTTGCTAGGAGAAAAATTCAAGCCTTTGGTTTTACGAGTAAGCTATATTTAACTCCCTGTATAAGTGTATAGGCTATTCCAAGATCTGTTCTCTACACAAACTGAACAGGAATGGAACTATACTGACTCTCCGACACCTGCGATGAGAGAGGGGGATGGAGCAGACGAGAGATGACGAAAGACGGCAGTGAACCCGTGGCTAGTCTTCAGCCTTGGTCGGCTGGCGCGTCTGAGTAACAGCTGTTGCGTGGTGCTAAGATAAAGCTAGGTCCTCGTTCTAGATCTATATCCATTTTTCATGGGATTTTAAGCAGGTTCTAGCATGTCAATTAAAAGAAGAAAAGAAGAGAAAAAAAAAGAAAAGAAATACCAGAATGAACCTTTTTATCACCATGATATTGACATTTTTTTCTTCTGACTCGAGTAATCGTATGTGTATGTTCTGTTTTGTGTTCCTGTATGACTTTTAAACAAGTAATCGACTACATAATGATATCGATTCTTTTTTCTTTAATTGTGAATCCAGTCACCAGAATAACGAATACCAAAGCTTGAATAATGAAAATGGGTGATAATATGTCAATTGTTGAACGCCGTGTTTTAATAAGACTGTTCAGTCTAATTCGTCTTGTTATCTTGTCACGTTGATTGAAGAAAACCTATTGCAATAACATGGGGGGATTTAAACATCAAGCAATAAATATGTCTACTGTGTTTTACTCAGGCAAGTTGTAATAATGTATAGAATGATGACTAGATAATCAAATTGTCAGATCTCAGCAGGTGTAACCGCAGAGTAGGACATTGCATGGAAAAAAAAACAACCCATAAACAAAGGAAAATCGACACTATCGTACATCAATTACATCGAGAAATTAAATGTAGTGATACTGATTTGACCCAAGAATTTATTCGCTAAG
>JAXRKP010001603.1:0-5000 GCA_037039925.1 Doris montereyensis
AGTATTACACATTCACCCAGGACAAAAGATTGTCAATCTAGTAGTATTGAAATGGGAGGACCAATCAATTTACAGTTCATATGAATGTGTGTCTTCACAGAGGGCATGTGGTCAATGTATCCAAAGAAGTTGCTTCAGCTGGTCAAGCATAATGCAGGTTTAATGGCTAATCAATAAAAGCTAAATGCCAATCAAATGAAAAGGTTGACATTCTAATGTCAATTGAGCTCAGTCAGTCACGATGGTCCTTATATGGCGATACGCAGGGCCAGATTTCACACCTGTTGCCGTTCACCCGTCGGAGGTGTGGTAAGTGGTCAGCGAAGCAGTCCAGGCCTGGGTCTGGCCACATCCTCAAAAACGAAAAAAATGTACAGCGTCCTGTGTGCTTCTCGGTAAAAAAAAACCAACGTACATGTAACGTCCTGCATGCTTCCAGGGTTAACAAATAAATTTAACTTTCAAAGGAGGAAACAGAAAATGCCAGGAAAAGAAGTTCATTTCGGGCATCTAAACCCATACATCGGAAGGTAGAATGGGAACTAATAAAGAAAGAAAATTGAAACAGTAAAAATCAGTTGGAACATTTTTTATCTCAGGAATATTTTTGTTTTTCCTTTCCCCGAATTTTACCATCTTCTTTTCACAACATCTACAGACACACAAATATTCTTAAAACATTATCCTTTGTTTCCCTGTTTAGGCTTTGCCCTGATTTATCTTGGCCATAAATCTAATATCATCCAATGATTATCAAGACAAAGGTACAAGAGACAAAGACACAGTAACTTTGTGAGAATAGACATGTAACATTGCAATACGTATTCCACAGAGAAAACTTCACATAACTTCTGTTTAAAATAAACACATACTTTCCTTGCTTCATGAATACATCAGAAAATTTTGTTCTTTGTTTGTTTTTAAGGTAATATAAACAACAACAACAAATGTTTAGAGACCAATTGAACAACTGTTATAAAATTAAAAATAGCAAAGTGACAAAATACATGTGGTAATGTGAATAACTATTGAAAGAGTCAGTTTAATAGTGTGCCTATGTCCATTTTCATGAAAATGAGACAGAAAGATAATCTTAGGGAATTAAAGGAAACCATGCTTCCTGAAAAGTGTGAAAATGATATGATTAAAAACCCATCCCGTTCACAGCCATTTGAAACTGGGACATCCCAAAACCAACAGTGCCAAAGCCCGATGGTTTTTGGCTTTTTCCTCTAAATGACGTAATTATGACTTACGCACACTAATGAAATGACCCCTTCAATTGAACAAGTAGAAGTGACAAAGTGACAAAATGCAGGTGGCAAGACTACCTGGACAGAGCTGACAAAGCTTTGCTGATCTTTTCTCTGATCTCCTCTGACAGCTGGGATGGTGGCAACTGGCTGAGAGTTCCCCTGGCATTCATCTGGCACTGCTCAAACTCTCTGTAGTCCTCTGTGTCATCACACGAAAACAAAGACAAAACAAGATCAAATAAAACAGCTTTAAAACAGTGCTTCCTGTCTCACCACAGGAAAAACAAAGGCAAAACAAGATCTTATTCAAATAGTGCTTACACACAGCTTCCTGTCTCACCGCATTAATAACAAAGACAAAACAAGATCTTATTCAAATAGTGCTTACACAGTGCTCCCTGTCTCACCACAGGAAAAACAAAGACAAAACAATATCCTATAAAGTAGTGCTTTCACAGTGCTTCCTGTCTCACCACATTAATAACAAAGACAAAACAAGATCTTATTCAAATAGTGCTTACACACAGCTCCCTGTCTCACCGCATTAAAAACAAAGACAAAACAAGATCTTATTCAAATGGTGCTTAAACAGTGCTTCCTGTCTCACCGCATTAATAACAAAGACAAAACAAGATCTTATTCAAAATGGTGTCTTATTAAACAGTGCTTCCTGTCTCACCGCATTAATAACAAAGACAAAACAAGATCTTATTCAAATAGTGCTTACAGTGCTTCCTGTCTCACCGCATTAAAAACAAAGACAAAACAAGATCTTATTCAAATGGTGCTTACACAGTGCTCCCTGTTTCATCACAGGAAAAACAAAGACAAAACAAGATCTTATTCAAATAGTGCTTACACAGTGCTCCCTGTCTCATCACAGGAAAAAACAAAGACAAAACAAGATCTTATTCAAATAGTGCTTACACAGTGCTCCCTGTCTCATCACAGGAAAATACAAAGACAAAACAAGATCTTATTCAAATAGTGCTTACACAGTGCTCTCTGTCTCATGTAAAAAGGCAAAACAAGATCTTATTCACAGGAAAAACAAAGACAAAACAAGATCTTATTCAAATAGTGCTTACACAGTGCTCCCTGTCTCATCACAGGAAAAACAAAGGCAAAACAAGATCTTATTCAAATAGTGCTTACACAGTGCTCCCTGTCTCATCACAGGAATAACAAAGACAAAACAAGATCTTATTCAAATGGTGCTTACACAGTGCTTCCTGTCTCACCGCATTAATAACAAAGACAAAACAAGATCTTATTCAAATGGGCTTTACACAGTGCTTCCTGTCACATCACAGGAAAAACAAAGGCAAAACAAGATCTTATTCAAATAGGGCTTACAAAACAGTGCTTCCTGTCTCATCACAGGAAAAACAAAGGCAAAACAAGATCTTATTCAAATAGTGCTTACACAGTGCTCCCTGTCTCATCACAGGAAAAACAAAGACAAAACAAGATCTTATTCAAATAGTGCTTACACAGTTCTCCTGTCTCATCACAGGAAAAACAAAGACAAAACAAGATCTTATTCAAATAGATAACAGTTCTCCCTGTCTCACACAGAAAAACAAAGACAAAACAAGATCCAATAATGTAGTGCTTACAAACAGTGCTCCCTGTCTCATCACAAAAAACAAAAAACAAAGACAAAACACAGATCCAATCAAGACAAAACAAGATCCAATCATGCAGTGCTTACAAAATGCTCCCTGTTTCATCAAAGGAAAAAACAAAGACAAGACAAGATCCTATAAAGTAGTGCTTACAAAGTGTTTCCTGTCTCATCACAGGAAAACAAAGATAAGACAAGATCTTATTCAAATAGGGCTTACACAGTGCTTCCTGTCTCATCACAGGAAAAAACAAAGACAAGACAAGATCCTATAAAGTAGTGCTTTCACAGTGCTTCCTGTCTCATCGCAGGAAAAACAAAGACAAGACAAGATCTTATTCAAATAGTGCTTACACACAGCTTCCTGTCTCACCGCATTAATAACAAAGACAAAACAAGATCTTATTCAAATGGGGCTTACACAGTGCTTCCTGTCTCACCACATTAATAACAAAGACAAGAAAAGATCTTATTCAAATGGTGCTTACACAGTGCTTCCTGTCTCACCACATTAATAACAAAGACAAGAAAAGATCTTATTCAAATGGTGCTTACACAGTGCTTCCTGTCTCACCACATTAATAACAAAGACAAGAAAAGATCTTATTCAAATGGTGCTTACACAGTGCTTCCTGTCTCACCACATTAATAACAAAGACAAGACAAGATCTTATTCAAATAGTGCTTACACAGTGCTTCCTGTCTCACCACATTAATAACAAAGACAAGAAAGATCTTATTCAAATGGTGCTTACACAGTGCTTCCTGTCTCACCACATTAATAACAAAGACAAGAAAAGATCTTATTCAAATGGTGCTTACACAGTGCTTCCTGTCTCATCACAGGAAAAACAAAGACAAGACAATATCCTATAAAGTAGTGCTTTCACAGTGCTTCCTGTCTCATCACAGGAAAAACAAAGACAAGACAAGATCATATTCAAATAGTGCTTACACAGTGCTTCCTGTCTCATCACAGGAAAAACAAAGACAAGACAAGATCCTATAAAGTAGTGCTTACAAAGTGCTTCCTGTCTCATCACAGGAAAAACAAAGACAAGACAAGATCCTATAAAGTAGTGCTTTCACAGTGCTTCCTGTCTCATCACAGGAAAAACAAAGACAAGACAAGATCCTATTCAAATAGTGCTTACATAGTGCTCCCTGTCTCATCACATGAAAAACAAAGATAAGACAAGATCCAATCAAGTAGTGCTTATGCAGTGCTCCTGTCTCATCACAGGAAAGACAAAAAACAAGACAATATCTTATAAAGTAGTGCTTACAAAGTGCTTCCTGTCTCATCACAGGAAAAACAAAGACAAGACAAGATCTTATTCAAATAGTGCTTACACAGTACTCCTGTCTCACCACAGGAAAAACAAAGACAAAACAAGATCTTATTCAAATAGTGCTTACACACAGCTTCCTGTCTCACCGCATTAATAACAAAGACAAGACAATATCCTATAAAGTAGTGCTTACAAAGTGCTTCCTGTCTCATCACAGGAAAAACAAAGACAAGACAAGATCAAATAAAGTAGTGCTTTCACAGTGCTTCCTGTCTCATCACAGGAAAGACAAAGACAAGACAAGATCAAATAGTGCTTACAAAGTGCTTCCTGTCTAAGAGATCGCTGGTCCGTCTAATACTAAGAGGCTTTTTTTCCATGTAACATTTTCTTCCCTCTTCCTTATAATGCCTCAAAGGCCCCTTCCAAAAACCTGCGTCCAACTGAAAGGTCAGTTGTTTCATTTGTCGGAGAGCCAAATGGTTTGTTAAAATCAATGCAATACTACGAAAGGTGAAATTCAGATTATCTGTTTTATACTCAGTGTTTTCACCCAGAGACCGTCCAAATAAGAGGCCGTATTCTCCATAGGACCAGCCTCTGGGTGGAGACCACTCTAGTGTGGAAATAAAGATATCCACATGAAAACAGCAAAGAACAAATGCATTACATATGATGACATAAATCTTGATCCCTCATGGTAAGTAAATACATTCAACGTTTTCTGACACCCATGTCTTCTTCTGTTTGCTTATAGAGCAACTTTCATCTTCAAAATGAAAGAATTTTGGTTGTCGATGAATTTCCCAGTACAACCCCTTTCTT
>JAXRKP010001603.1:10000-40000 GCA_037039925.1 Doris montereyensis
GGAGGGAGGGAGGGAGGGAGGAGGAGGGAGGGAGAGAGAGAGAGAGAGAGAGAGAGAGAGAGAGAGAGAGAGAGAGAGAGAGAGAGAGAGAGAGAGAGAGAGAGAGAGAGAGAGAGAGAGAGAGAGAGAGAGAGAGAGAGAGAGAGAGAGAGAGAGAGAGAGAGAGAGAGAGAGAGAGAGAGAGAGAGAGAGAGAGAGAGAGAGAGAGACAGAGAGACAGAGAGACAGAGAGAGAGAGAGAGAGAGAGAGAGAGAGAGAGAGAGAGAGAGAGAGAGAGAGAGAGAGAGAGAGAGAGAGAGAGAGAGAGAGAGAGAGAGAGAGAGAGAGAGAGAGAGAGAGAGAGAGAGAGAGAGAGAGAGAGAGAGAGAGAGAGAGAGAGAGAGAGAGAGAGAGAGAGAGAGAGAGAGAGAGAGAGAGAGAGAGAGAGAGAGAGAGAGAGAGAGAGAGAGAGAGAGAGAGAGACAGACAGACAGACAGACAGACAGACAGACAAAGACAGAGAGACAGAACTAGAGACAGAGAGAGACAGAGACTTAACTAGAGCATAACTAGAGAGAGAGAGAGAGAGAGAGAGAGAGAGAGAGAGAGAGAGAGAGAGAGAGAGAGAGAGAGAGAGAGAGAGAGAGAGAGAGAGAGAGAGAGAGGGGGGGGGGGGAGGGAGAGGGAGAGAAAGAGAGAGAGAGAGAGAGAGAGAGAGAGAGAGAGAGAGAGAGAGAGAGAGAGAGAGAGAGAGAGAGAGAGAGAGAGAGAGAGAGAGAGAGAGAGAGAGAGAGAGAGAGACAGAGACAGAGACAGAGAGAGAGAGAGACAGACAGACAGACAGACAGACATACAGATAGACAGAACTAGAGAGAGACAGACAGACAGACAGAGACAGAACTAGAGAAAGAGAGAGACAGAGACTTAACTAGAGCATAACTAGAGATAGATAGATAGATAGATAGAGAGAGAGAGAGAGAGAGAGAGAGAGAGAGAGAGAGAGAGAGAGAGAGAGAGAGAGAGAGAGAGAGAGAGACAGAGAGAGAGAGAGACAGACAGACAGACAGACAGACAGACAGACAGAGACAGAGAGACAGAGACAGAGAGAGACAGACAGTCAGACAGACAGACAGACATACAGAGAGATAGACAGACAGACAGACAGAGAGAAAGAATGAGATTAAGCATGAAGATGAAAATATAAATGTCACTGCCATATTTACTGAAAAAGAAAATAATCGTCTCCATTTTTCTTGTGAGAGGTATTGTCAAGTATCATAATCATTATGTCGTAGAATTAGCTTGCTAACACAGAAAGATCTGGGAAATAATATGTCTTGATACAAACATCAGTTGCCGGTGAAAAGTCAGCTTTTGCATATGATTATTCTGATACGGTGCGTAATAGCCTACCTCCGGTGTAGAAAATTTGGGCGTTTTTTTCTACTAAACGTGTAAAACAATTAGAAAAATTTCCCTGAGCCAAAAGACCCCACAAAAATTCTAGTAAGAACAGAAAAAGTTTCATCCCTGCGGCAACTAAAATTGTAAAAAGATTGACACACCATGAACGTTTTCACACTTTATAGCAGGAATCTTTTTACATGAATTTTTATTTAGTTTTGCCGGATAGTTTTACAAACCAGAGTTTGAATCCCCTTATGCGATGTCTGCGAAAACAAAAGATCTTATAAACAGTTTGCACAAATATAATATATTTCAATCTCCATTTCAACAAAACTTGGGTGGGCTACTGTAAGTAGAGGAACTTGGTGATCCAGAGGTAAGGTGTCGGCCTCTCAATCAACAAGCCCTCACAGCAGTTGAAAAAAAAAATTTGTTGAGTTTTTGAGTCTAGGTAGGTGGATCGACTCCTAATCCTATCAGAGATGGACGATAAATAGGAGATTCCGCGTGCAGATCACAATACTCTGTGCACTTCAAAGATCCTGTGGCTGTTTACAGGGCAGTCCGCGCAATAGTTTAAAAAATCCTACCGTAACCCCCCTGATGATTTTAATTGTGGATATCGGTAAAATTGAAATGAAAACCAATCACCTATAGCTATATGGGTAAAATCAAAATGAAAACCAATCACCTGTAACCATATGGTTAAAATCAAAATGAAAACCAATCACCTGTAACCATATTGGGTAAAATTAAGATGAAAAAAAATCATCTGTAACCATATGGGTAAAATCAAATCAAAATCAATCACACGTGACCTTATTGGTAAAATCAAAATGAAAACCAATCACCTGTAACTATATGGGTAAAATAATTAAAAAATCAATCACCTGTAAGCATATGGTTAAAACCAAAATGAAAATCAACCACCTGTAACCATACGGGTAAAATCAAAATGAAAACCAATCGCATGTAACCATATAGGTAAAATCAAAATCAAAATCAATCACCTGTAACCATATGGGTAAAATCAAAATTAAACTCAATCACATGTAACCTTGTTGGTAAAATCAAAATCAATCACCTGTAACCATATGGGTAAAATCAAAATGAAAACCAATCATATGTAACCACATGGGTAAAATCAAAATCAAAATCAATCACCTGTAACCACATGAGTAAAATCAAAATCAAAATCAATCACCTGTAACCATATGGGTAAAATCAAAATGAAAACCAATCACCTGTAACCATATGGGTAAAATCAAAATGAAAACCAATCACATGTAACCATATGGGTAAAATCAAAATCAATCACCTGTAAGCATATGAGAAGCGCCTTGACTAGCCAATGCACTGACTTTAGCATCGTGCGAACAAGTTGAAGTGGGGAGTCGTGACAAGGGCTGAGGCTGTGAACACCACACAAAAAAGAAAAAATAGGTCATTACACCATGACTGTCGCAAAGCGTTGTTTTACTTTGCATGACGCCCCGTAGTGTTCCTGGTGATATTGATAACTTAAATTGAATTAACTCCCTTTAAGGTAAATAACAAAAAGTACGCTGATCGCTGACATTTCTGGCAACGTATGACAATAGTTATGGGACTTTAAAATGGTGTCTCCAGACTCGGCAGTCCTGAGGCAAGGTGTCAGCCTCTCAACCAAAAGATAGTCGGCTCGAGACAAGTTGTCTAAATTTTTTTAGAGCAAACTCTACCCCTGTGGTCCAAGTGGGTGGATCGACACCTAGTCCCATTAGAGACGGACGATAAAAAGGCGGTCCCGTGTGCAGATCACAACCCTCTGTGCACGAGATCCCTTAGCTGTTTACAGGGCAGTCCAGCAAGAAAATAATTAAATCCTACCAAAAACCCAGAGATCACCTTAGTTGTGGATGTAGGTAAAAAAAGAAAAAAAGAAATCTAATTCAATACAAAAAAATAATTATAGCCCTTAGATATACCTACTTTTCAAGATAAATACAGACGTACAGACTCAAATAAAAAAATTAAAAAATCACATATGTTTTTTACGTACTAGTTGGCAGCAATGCTACACTATAGTTTCAGTACTGTCAGTTTGCAAAATGGCGGAGACTTGTCGCATCGGTGACCTAGCGGTTTAATATGCCAGATTTAGAATCATGAAGTTCTAGGTTCGAAGCACAGCAATGCTAGATGCAACAACACTGCATTCCCTTATGACAGACATGTAACGCATTGTTTCCCACTCGGCCCGGATACACATGAGTGCTAGCAGCAACAGGGAGTACAAACCTGTGACAGACTAACATCCTTTCCTGGAGGTATTTCAACCTATAGAAACCAGGATATGCTCTGGCCGTAGGAGGATTCTAGTTTTCAGTTATAATTCCGGGTAAAGTAGATTTGAATAACTTTTTCTCATTATAGGGGGGGGGGGTGGTGTGTCCCAGAGGAAGGCATTGCTACACAAAATTGGACAAATGCAGTTTATTAAACTGTTAGATGGAACAGTTTATTTACTTCACTTTGACACCATAAACAGCTCAGTATCGATTCTCTCATTTGTACGGTTTTTTTTATATATAGAAACAATACAGGTCTAATTTTCAACACATCGGTTGTACCATAGAAACAATACAGGTCTAATTTTCAACACATCGGTTGTACCATAGAAACAATACAGGTCTAATTTTCAACACATCGGTTGTACCATAGAAACAATACAGGTCTAATTTTCAACACATCGGTTGTACCATAGAAACAATACAGGTCTAATTTTCAACACATCGGTTGTACCATACAATGTTTTCAAAGTACAGCATTTTCACCATCACAGAGTGGTCTATCCCTAAAATTTACTACCATGATGTCACAATGGTCTACTATACTACATGATGTCACAATGTGGTCTACCCCTAAAATTTACTACAGTGATGTCACAATGTGGTCTACCCCTAAAATTTATTTACAGTGATGTCACAATGTGGTCTACCCCTAAAATTTACTACAGTGATGTCACAATGTGGTCTATTCCTAAAATTTACTGCAGTGATGTCACAATGTGGTCTACCCCTAAAATTTACTACAGTGATGTCACAATGTGGTCTATTCCTAAAATTTACTACCGTGATGTCACAATGTGGTCTATCCCTAAAATCTACTACAGTGATGTCACAAAGTGGTCTATTCCTAAAATTTACTACAGTGATGTCAAAGTGGTCTATTCCTAAAATTACTACAGTGATGTCACAAAAATTCTAAAATCTACTACAGTGATGTCACAAAGTGGTCTATCCCTAAAATCTACTACAATGATGTCACAATGTGGTCTACCCCTAAAATTTACTACAGTGATGTCACAATGTGGTCTACCCTAAAATATACTACCGTGATGTCACAATGTGGTCTATCCCTAAAATCTACTACAGTGATGTCACAAAGTGGTCTATTCTTAAAATCTACTACAGTGATGTCACAAAGTGGTCTACCCCTAAAATTTACTACAATGATGTCACAAAGTCGTCTATCCCTAAAATCTACAACAATGATGTCACAAAGTGGTCTATTCCTAAAATCTACAACAGCGATGTCACAATGTGGTCTACCCCTAAAATTTACTACAGTGGTCTTTATAATGTTTTTGGTAATTATTAGCATTAATTTGATTGTGGATTTTAAAAATTATTCTCAGCACATGGTCAGACCGGGTTCTAAAGCCGATCGGGCTGTACTAGCGGGTTCTTAAGGAAGTAGTTTTATGCTATTGTACGGAAATAGCAGGTTCTTTTTTTAATCAATATTAGCTAAGATCGGCCAGAAATCATGGGACACATTCCTCGCACCTGTTGTAAAAAAAAAGCGCTATCCGACATGAGTATAAGGGATCCGGAACAGTTGACATAGAGTCGACAAGAAGTATTTTTGAGAGCCTCTCAAGATTTTATGACGTTTCAAGGTATCATACTATTCTTTTCTAGGTTTATATGCTGCCTTCACTACTGGGTACAGTTCAATATTGAACTGAATAAAATAACGTGTATGCAAAGTTACAGCTAAATCTGTTTAAAACTGATGATGCCTATCTGATTTGAAGTTGGCGGTGTTCCCATGGCAACCATAGGATAAAAAATGTTTTTCTCTCTTTTTTCCAAGCTAATTTAGACACATTGGTGTAGTTGTTAAAATTGTCCATTTTAATAATAAAAGAAATCATGTTCAGAAACCCCCTCCCCCTAAATACAAGTTAACAAACAGTATCTAGGTAAACAAACACATCGAAAATTAAAAAAGAAAACAAATTTTCTAACTTCCTATATCAGAGTTTTTGAAAAGTTAAAGAGTTCACAGTCGCAATAATGATGGTTACAAATAAACAAAATCTGAACGAATGGAAATTAATTGTTTTTCACAAGTTAACAACAGTTTGATTGGCTTTAAGGGACGGGGGGGTCGCGGCGAGTTTTGCACCACAAAGTTGATTTTCTGTACTTTGCATATTCGGGTAGAACGATCCTTTATCTACACGTTCATGACAGAAAAATATCCATATGACGTATATTTTTTTTTGTACAAAATATTTTGTACGCGAGGGTAGGTAAAAACGATAAAACTTTTTGACGTAAATTACCCTAACACTGACTGAGAAAATGGCAGTAAAAACCTGTATATTGGCGGTTAATCGCCAAATGTGGCAACACACGATTTGACCTCGTTTTGCCGACACTGACGATCTGTGCGACTCCCATTGCTGTGTGATATAAGAGGTGTAGCGCATCAGTGCGTATGTAAACACGCGCACAGGCATAGGATATAGAGGGGGAAAAAAACAACTGCCCATTTCGACGTCTGTTTTCACAACAGTGCACATCTAAACCTAGATTTATAATCCTATTTACATAAGTAACAATGCCAGAGACTGTCCAAAGAGTAAGGGGGCTGCTACAACAAGGGAAACCCATCTGAAGCATTTGTTTGTGTGTTATTTTCTGTTGATTTTTTAACTTGCATTTTTCTCGAAATGTAGTTTTTCCACACTAAAATTCTATCTCCTCCGCCATTTACCGAACGATTTGTATTATACTTGGCACACATAAATCATTTCATGAGAACAATTGTGTCTTCACCTTATCTTTGATCCAAACATTTCTGCCAAGTGAAGCAAAGCTAACACACAGTAGGGCCTTGAGAAATCATCAAAGCTTGCGATGTACTTTAGAACCGAGTGGAACGGGATCATCTGCAAACAGGAAAAATGACACATTTTTACGCTGCAATAGCCAAACAGGAAAAATGACACATTTTTACGCTGCAATAGCCAAACAGGAAAAATGACACATTTTTACGCTGCAATAGCCAAACAGGAAAAATGACACATTTTTACGCTTCAACAGCCAAACAAGAAAAATGACACATTTTTACGCTTCAATAACCAAACAGGAAAAATGACACATTGTTATACTTCAACAGCCAAACAGGAAAAATGACACATTTTTACGCTTCAACAGCCAAACAGGAAAAATGACACATTTTTACGCTTCAACAGCCAAACAGGAAAAATGACACATTGTTATACTTCAATAGCCAAACAGGTAAAATGACACATTGTCATATTTGAATAATCAAACAGGTAAAATGACACATTGTCACGCTTCAATAGGCAAAAGCAATTCAAATCTTAAAATCTTACATAGTAGTGACTGCCTATATGCCCGCCACCATAATATCTGTTTCACCTAAACGCCCACAATATCAGTGAAACTATATTTTTTCTACATAAATTGCCCCTCTAAATGCTCGTTTCAAAAACCAAGATTTTTGCCTTAATACCCAGTCTCAACGGCAACTGCAGGTATCATCTTCTCCAAATTGTCATAAAGTATGTCCGTAACAATTGATCAAATTTTCTTTGTTTTAAATCATACATTCATGTTATCCCATCGCTAATATGACTTAAGTCCGTCAACAATGTGCCATGCATTGTAACCACCCTTCATTACCTATCCATTGTGATGTAATAAAAGATGACCAGTCTTCTCTTCATACCTCCACCCACTGTAATGCACAGCCTTTGTCCCATTGGATCACTGGTTTGTCACTGGGCAATAACAATTGAAGTCTTTCAGACTCCGCCCACGGCTCTTTCTTGATGTCATAAGTGGCATGCAATCACCCGTCGTTTTTAATAGACCGGGCACTCATCGCAATCGAGGAACAAGGTGTGAACAGTTTTATTGCTCCCCTGTCTGG
Source organism: Doris montereyensis (assembly GCA_037039925.1). Lineage (NCBI taxonomy): Eukaryota > Metazoa > Mollusca > Gastropoda > Nudibranchia > Dorididae > Doris > Doris montereyensis. Next base: position 17,622 of record JAXRKP010001603.1, read on the forward strand.
CATTGGCCATATCCACTGTGCCCTCGGGGTGAGTCATGGTTAACAGACCATACAAAATTAAATCGGACATTGAAATACGGTTTTGCAAAGAAAGCCTGGTTTATTAAAATCATAAACAAGGGATGTAAGTGTTGAATTTCTTTCTGCAGAAGGCTTGATGAACTCGCTTGCTGATCAAACTCCCCCCCCTCCCCACCCTGTTTAGCTTAAATGCCCTTTTTCTCTGTTTCCCAAGCACCGGACATTCAGGCGGTCACTAGTTCCAATACATCAGAAGGCAGAATGGGAACTGATAAAGGAAGAAAGAATAATTTTATGGTCATATCATGATTATCTTGCAGTACAAAACTAAACCAAATCTTATCGAATTGCTTTCTGGGTTTTTATACTTTTTTCTTTCATGCTTCTACACTATGACCTTAATCCATATCACTCCACACGGCTACAAAACAATTTTGAGATTGAAAAACAAGAGAAATAAATAGCAAAAGGCGTACTTACCAAAGACAAGACGCTGTGTTTAAGATATGACAAAATGAGAGAATTGGGGCTCCATCCTACCAAAGCTTGCTGCATTAAAATTTCTGGCAAAAAGGCAAAGACATGATAAATACAGTTGAAAATGGATTAGTCTAAACAAAACTAAATTCTGGCAAAAAGGCAAAGAACAAGCAAAATCAAATTGCTGTCAAAGACTTCAGAAAACAGTTTAAAACGGACAAGTCTAAGCAAAATCAAATTTCTGTCAAAGACTTCAGAAAACAGTTTAAAATGGACAAGTCTAAGCAAGACCAAATTTCTGTCAAAGGCAAAAACATGAGAAAACAGCTGAAAATGGACAAATCTACGCAAGACCAAATTTCTGTCAAAGGCGAAAACATGAGAAAACAGCTGAAAATGGACAAGTCTAAGCAAGACCAAATTTCTGTCAAAGGCAAAAACATGAGAAAACAGCTGAAAATGGACAAATCTACGCAAAATCAAATTTCTGGTAAAGGCAAATACAGGATAAAACAGTTGAAAACGGATAAGTCTAACACTACGTCTGTCAGTTTCTTACTTCATCCAGGTAAACGTTTCTTTACTAAGTTCTACATGTATACAAAATGTTCTTTGACAACGCCGTATAGACAAAACTATTACACTGAGACTCCCTATTGCACCATGAAGCAAATGTATGTTTAATTCATCCGATATTATCACATGACAAAACTGGTTTCAATTAAAGCAAACTTATGTTTAATTCATCTGATTTTACATGGTAAAACTGGTTTCAATCAAAGCAAATGTATGTTTAATTCATCCGATGTTATCACATGGTAAAACTGGTTTCAATCAAAGCAAACATATGTTTAATTCATCTGATTTTACATGGTAAAACTGGTTTCAATCAAAGCAAATGTATGTTTAATTCATCCGATGTTATCACATGGTAAAACTGGTTTCAATCAAAGCAAACATGTGTTTAATTCATCCGATTTTTCCTACATGGCAAAACTGGTCTCAATCAAAGCAAATGTATGTTTAATTTGTCTGATTTTACCACATGGCAAAACTGGTTTTAATCAAAGTTGAAATAACCCTCAAAGATAACAAAGCTTTGCGTTTCCCTTCAACGATCATTGCAAAGATCTGTGGTTTGATATTTCTTTTCTTTTCTTTATTTTTTCCCTTTATGAATCAGTTGAACTTAAAGAAAATAATACGTTTTGCCGTGGATTTTCTCACACCCATCACTTAATATATGAAGGGGTCAGTTGAATAGTGTGCCTATGGCCATTTTCGCGAAAAACGAGACAGAGAGATAATTCTAGGGAATAAATGGAAATCATGCTTCCTGAAGTGTGAAAAAGATATGATGAAAATACATCACGTTTAAAATTTGAATTTCCCAAAGCCAAACAGTTCCAAAGTCCACGTTTTTTTTGCATTATTCTCTAAATGGCGTAATTGTGACTTAGGCGCACTATTGAAATGACCCGTTCGAATGTTACCCATCTCCTCACCGCGACGTCAACAGATTCGGCTGAGTAGGCAGCCATGAGTTTCTTTAGCTGAATGACCCACTGAATTTCCGTCCACCTCTCTCTCCACGCCTGCATCAACGTCAGCTTGATTTTGCTTGCCAATTGCGCCTTGATGTTGCCAGATGTCACAGTCATAGGGCTACCACAGGATGCTGCTATGTCCTTTTCCCCCGTCTGTCAGTTGACTAAGAAAATAAGAGAAAGAGAGAACAAAAAATTTTCCATGATGAATCATAATGATGATTTGAGAACATAATTCAAACAAATTAAACAGTTCAATAAATTAATCAAATAATCGAAAACAAATATTTCAATAAACTTAGGATCATGTGACTATTTCAACTAACAGAGATATTTGATGAAGAAAGAAGTAATACAACAAGAATAGACGAAGAGTTCATTTAAATACAGTGAAATAAAAAGAAAATAGTAAAATGCTATTGTGCAATGTCATCACTTCCTTCCAGGGCAGTGGAGAGGTAAGCACTTGTACGGGGAGTAGATAATCTCGCCCTCCACAAGTCTCCTGCTGCCTTGCAGGCAGGTCTTGGCTGACCAAAGGCTAAGGAGTTAACCCTGAAGAAAACAACCTGCTGCCTTGCAAGCTGGTCTTGACTGACCAATGGCTAAGGGAGTTAACCCTAGCAGAAAATAACAAGGCCTGGTAGGGGGACTCAAGGTGGCAGCCCCACCATCTACATAGGGTATGGTGGGCTAATCCCCTGCTTATCCAAAAACAAACAGATTCAGAGAAAAATAAATATAATATAACCGGCTTGATCTTTCGAAGATGAACTTGGAAACGAATACGGACTGTGATTTTTGGAACATGGAACGTTAGGGTAATAAATGGAAAAGAGTTAGAATTAGTTGAAGAAATGGAAAAATTCAAAGAAGATATTTTGGCCATTATAGAAACAGAGAAAAAAGGACAAGGAATAGAAAATGTAGGACCGAATCATATTTTAATCTTCTCAGGAGTAGATGTCAAAGATAGAGCTAGAGCAGGAGTAGGTCTCCTAGTGTATAAAAGGCATGAAAAGCTACTAGAAAATTGGAAATATATAAGCCCCCAGCTATTAGAGGTAAATATTAAACCAAAAGGAAGAGGAATTAAATTATTAATAGCTTATGAAACAAACAAAGACAACTAAAAAGAAAAAGATATCTTCGAAAACGATTCACAAATAGCTGCAGAGAATCTTAAACCCAAACAGGAGATTTAAATGCTGGAGTAGGCAACAATGTAGAAACGTCAGGAGGAGAGACAACAACTTCTCCAAATAAAGAGGGACTAATAGATATTTGCCTAAAGAATAACATGAAAATAGCCAACACCTTTTTCCCTCATAAAGATATCCGCAAATCTACAAGAGTAAATGAAGACAGGTGTGAAAAGTCAATGATAGAAAAACAAAATAGTTAGCAGCTCCATGTTTTACAGTACACTGGATGCAAGAGTAAACAGAGGAGCAGAAATATTTAGTGATCATCACTTAGTGATAGTCAAATGAGATTACTGACTGAAGAAAATAAAAAAAAAGGAAAGAGAAGAAAGCTACTAAACTCAAAATAGAGGAACTAAATACACCAGAAGCAAAACAGGTATACCAGTCTAGGATAAAAAGATTATCAGTGAAAGACAGATGGATCTGAAGTCAAAACAGGTGCCAGACGATTGAAAAAAGGGAACAGTGGTTCCAATACATAAGAAAGGATCAACTATGGAATGCTCAAACTATAAAGGGATATCACTACTTAGCGTTCCAGGAAAAGTATATGCCAGGATACTGGAAATGAGACTAAGGAAAAGAGTAGAGGATCAGATTGCACAGCATCAGGACCAGGAAAAAGTGTACAAGACCACATACTTACAATTAGACAAATAATAGAAAAATTCCTTGAGAGAAACATTGACCTGCACCTGTGTTTTATTTACTTAGAAAAGGCATTTGACACTGTGAGGAGGGACGAACTATGGCATTCTTTAAAAGAACACAACGTAGAGCAAAATTTAATAGAAGCCATTAAAAGTTTTTACAATAAACCAACATGTGCAGTGACAGTAGCTGGAAACATATCTGCAAAATTTGATGTAGATATAGGAGTAAGACAGGGTTGTGTCCTATCCTCTTTTGTTTATCACATTTATGGATTCAGTTGCAAAGGCATCCTCAAAAATGAAGAAAAGAATGTAGGTATGTGGGAGCTCAAACCAGTAAATGTATCAATGTTTTCATTTGCCGATGATTTAGTTCTGTTTGGAAAATCAGAAAGTGACCTTCAGTCGAATATCAACATTATGAACAATGAACTAAATAAAAGAGGAATGAGAGTAAATGCAAAGAAAACCAAAATAATACTAGTAACTAAGGAAGCTAAAACACAAAATCTTAAATTAGGCAGCGAGAATTTAGAACAAGTTCAAAACTACAATTACCTAGGAGTAATGATTAACTCAGATGGAAAACTAAGAGAAAAAATCAGCCAGAGAATCAAAAAGGCAAGTGCAATATATAGCGTTTGTAGGTAAGCAAAAATTGTAAAAAAAAACCAAAATAGCAGTGTACAATAAAGTTTACTGTCCTACTCTCCTCTATGGCAGTGAAACCTGGACTTTAGACAGTAGAGAATACAGTACAGTACAGGCAGCTGAAACTAAATATCTAAGAAGAGTAGTAGTTCAAACTAAAAGAGACAAAATCAGAAACACAACAATAAGAAATCAAACCAAAGCAGATGGCATAAAAACAAAGATAGAAACAAATCAACTGAGATGGTTTGAGCATGTAAACAGAATGAATGACAATAGAACAGCTAAATCAGTATACAGTGCTAAAGCCCAAGACCGAAAGGCAGACCTCGGAGAAAGTGGGAAGAAGATATAAAAGAGGCATTGAAGTATAGAATTTTAACTTTTTTGGAAAGAAACAGAAAATGCCAAGACAGGAGAAAGATCATCTCGGGCATCTGAACCCATACGCCGAAAAGGTAGAATGGGAACTGATAAAGAAGATCACTCCCTTCTCTCTTCACTGCCTGACCTCACACAAGATTTCGATAGTTCAGTTCATGGGTTTTCTAACCCAGTGAGTGGGGTTAGGCCACAAGGTCAGAGATTGGCCAACAGGTAACGATTGGTGTGAGTGAATTCAAGCCATAAAATTAGTGTTGCAAACACAACTGTACCACCTACTTCTAACAAAACACAACTGTACCACCTACTTCTAACAAACACAACTGTGTCACCTACTTCTAACAAACACAACTGTCACCTACTTCTAACAAACACAACTGTGTCATTTACTTCTAACAAACACAACATTTACTAACAAACACAACTGTCATTTACTTCTAACAAACACAACTGTACCACCTACTTGTAACAAACACAACTGTACCACCTACTTCTAACAAACACAACTGTGTCACCTACTTCTAACAAACACAACACCTACTTCTAACAAACACAACTGTGTCACCTACTTCTAACAAACACAACTGTACCACCTACTTCTAACAAACACAACTGTACCACCTACTTCTAACAAACACAACTGTGTCACCTACTTCTAACAAACACAACTGTACCACCTACTTCTAACAAACACAACTGTACCACCTACTTCTAACAAACACAACTGTGTCACCTACTTCTAACAAACACAACTGTGTCACCTACTTCTAACAAACACAACTGTGTCACCTACTTCTAACAAACACAACTGTACCACCTACTTTTTGACATTTTCTAAACAAACACAACTGTACCACCTGATAAAAACACAAATTCACCTCAAAGACAAAAAAAGGTCACCTATCAACAAACAACTGTGTCACCTACTTCCTAACAAACACAACTGTCACCTACTATACAAAAACAAACACAACTGTACCAGTATGTCATGTTGTGAACAAACACAATGTACCACCTACTTCTAACAAACACAACTGTGTCATTTACTTCTAACAAACATAACTGACCAAATCAGGCACCTACTTCTAACAAACACAACTGACCACCTACTTCCAAACACAACTGTACAATACTTCTAACAAACAAACAACTAACAAAAACTGTCAAACACAACTGTTCATTTCTTCAAACACAACTGTGTCAACTTAAAAACAAACTGATTATAAAATAACACAACTGTAAGACTTCTAACAAACAGAAAGAGTCAGAGACAGTTGATTTTTCAAAAGAACTGTATCAATTTAAAAACATGACTGTTATTGAAGTTGACAAACAAATGATACTATTTAAAACCACAAAGGAGAAAACCTCTAAAAAAACTGTAAACTAATTTTGACATTTTCCTAAATTCAGAAGCCCAATATGTATAGTATGTCATGTAATAAATCAGAAATATCCACAGGGTGTCAAAGAAAAAAAAGGTTATCCATGGTGGGTGTCATAACGCCCAAACTCGATCAGGCAAAATGTTGAATATCGGCCCAGAACTTAAATAATTGTGAACAAAGCATGCAGAGTTTCATAAATCCTTCAAGTGTTTTCTTACTTTTGAGAATAACGAAAAACAGGCACAAAATTGCTTAACATGTTCCAAAATCATCTGACAATCTGAAACAACAAACTGATTACAAAAATAACGAACAAGATATGAAAGCAGAAAGAGTCAGAGACAGTTGATTTTTCACAAGAATATCAATTTGAAACATGACTGTTATTGAAGTTGATTTACCAAATGATACTATTTAATACCATAAAGGAGAAAAAAAATCAAAAAAACCCAAACAATGTTGATTTCTACGTCCATAAAAAGCAAAGGTAACATCTATACTACATCAAAGTAACTTAAGTCAATCTTCCTCATTTTCATGAAATATAAAAAAGATCCAGATCATTTTCCAGTAACGAAACACACTTAACATGAATCCTGTCACACATATCCAATAGATCCAGAAACATACTTAACATGAATCCTGTCACACATACCTGACAAATCCACAAACACACTTAACATGAATCCTGTCACACATACCTGACAAATCCACAAACACACTTAACATTAATCCTGTCACACATACCTGACAAATCCACAAAACACACTTAACATGGATCTTATCAAACATACCTGACAAATCCACAAACACATTTAACATGGATCTTATCACACATACCTGACAAATCCACAAAACACACTTAACATGAATCCTGTCACACATACCTGACAGATCTACAAAACACACTTAACATGGATCCTTATCACACATACCTGACAAGATCCACAAAACACATTTAACATGGATCTTATCACACATACCCAACATATGCACAAAACACACTTAACATGAATCCTGTCACATGTACCCTGACAGATCCACAAAACACACTTAACATGGATCTATTCACACATACCCAACAGATCCACAAAACACACTTAACATGAATCCTATTCACACATACCTCGACAGATCCACAAAACACACTTATCATGGATCTTATCACACATACTGACAGATCTACCTGACAGATCAAAACACACTTAACATGGATCTTATCACACATACCTGACAGATCCACAAAAACACACTTAACATGTATCTTATCACACATACCTGACAGATCTACAAAACACACTTATCATGCATCTTATCACACATACCTGACAGATCCACAAAACTACTTATCATGGATCTTATCACACATACCTGACAGATCTACAAAACACACTTAACATGGATCTTATCACACATACCTGACAGATCCACAAAACACGTTAACATGGATCTATCACACATACCCGACAGATCCACAAAACACACTTAACATGGATCTTATCAGACATACCTGACAGATCTACAAAACACACTTAACATGGATCTTATCACACATACCCGACAGATCCACAAAACACACTTAACATGGATCTTATCACACATACCCGACAGATCCACAAAACACGCTTAACATGGATCTATCACACATACCCGACAGATCCACAAAACACGCTTAACATGAATCTATCACACATACCCGACAGATCCACAAAACACGCTTAACATGGATCTTATCACACATACCCGACAGATCCACAAAACACGCTTAACATGGATCTATCACACATACCCGACAGATCCACAAACACGCTAACATGGATCTATCACACATACCCGACAGATCCACAAAACACGCTTAACATGGATCTATCACACATACCCGACAGATCCACAAACACGCTTAACATGGATCTATCACACATACCCGACAGATCTACAAAACACGCTTAACATGGATCTTATCACACATACCCGACAGATCCACAAAACACGCTTAACATGGATCTATTCACACATACCTGACAGATCCACAAAACACGCTTAACATGGATCCGACAGATCCACAAAACACGCTTAACATGGATCCGACAGATCCACAAAACACACTTAACATGGATCCGACAGATCCACAAAACACGCTTAACATGGATCTATTCACACATACCTGACAGATCTACAAAACACACTTAACATGGATCCGACAGATCCACAAAACACACTTAACATGGATCCGACAGATCCACAAACACACTTAACATGAATCTATTCACACATACCTGACAGATCTACAAAACACGCTTAACATGAATCTATTCACACATACCTGACAGATCCACAAAACACACTTAACATGGATCCGACAGATCCACAAAACACACTTAACATGGATCTTATCACACATACCTGACAGATCTACAAAACACACTTATCATGGATCCGACAGATCCACAAAACACACTTAACATGGATCCGACAGATCCACAAAACACACTTAACATGAATCTATTCACACATACCTGACAGATCGACAAAACACACTTAACATGGATCTATTCACACATACCCGACAGATACACAAAACACACTTAACATGGATCTTATCACACATACCCGACAGATACACAAAACACACTTAACATGGATCTATTCACACATACCCGACAGATACACAAAACACATTTAACATTAATCTATTCACACATATCCGACAGATACACAAAACACACTTAACATGGATCTTATCACACATACCCCGACAGATACACAAAACACACTTAACATGGATCTATTCACACATACCCGACAGATACACAAAACACACTTAACATGGATCTATCACACATACCCGACAGGTCCACAAAACACACTTAAAATGGATCTTATCACACATACCCGACAGATCCACAAAACACACTAACATGGATCTTATCACACATACCCGCCAGATCCACAAAACACACTAACATGGATCTTATCACACATACCCGACAGATCCACAAAACACACTTAAAATGGATCTTATCACACATACCCGACTGATCCACAAAACACACTAACATGGATCTTATCACACATATCCGACAGATCCACAAACACACTAACATGGATCTTATCACACATACCCGACAGATCCACAAAACATGCTTAACATGGATCTATCACACATACCCGACAGATCCACAAAACACGCTCAACATGGATCTTATCACACATACCCGACAGATCTACAAAACATGCTTAACATGGATCTTATCACACATACCCGACAGATCTAAAAAACACGCTTAACATGGATCTATCACACATACCCGACAGATACACAAAACACACTTAACATGGATCTTATCACACATACCCGACAGATACACAAAACACGTTTTTAACATAGATCTTATCACACATACCCGACAGATACACAAAACACACTTAACATGGATCCGACAGATACACAATACACGTTAACATGGATCTATCACACATACCCGACAGATACACAAAACACGCTTAACATGGATCTATCACACATACCTGACAGATACACAAAACATGCTTAACATGGATCTATCACACATACCCGACAGATACACAAAACACACTTAACATGGATCTATCACACATACCCGACAGATCCACAAACACACTAACATGAATCCTGTATGGATCTCATCACACATACCCGACAGATCTACAAAACACGCTTAACATGGATCCGACAGATCCACAAAACACACTTAACATGAATCCTGTCACACATACCCGACAGATCCACAAACGCGTTAACATGGATCCGACAGATCCACAAACACACTTAACATGAATCCTGTCACACATACCCGACGAATCCACAAACACGCTAACATGAATCTATCACACATACCCCACAGATCTACAAAACACACTTAACATGAATCTATCACACATACCCGACAGATCCACAAAACACGCTTAACATGAATCTATCACACATACCCGACAGATCCACAAAACACGCTTAACATGGATCTTATCACACATACCCGACAGATCCACAAAACACGCTAACATGAATCTATCACACATACCCGACAGATCCACAAAATACACTCAACATGGATCCGACAGATCTACAAAACACACTTAACATGGATCTTATCACACATACCCGACAGATCCACAAAACACGCTAACATGGATCTTATCACACATACCCGACAGATTTACAAAACACGCTTAACATGGATCTATCACACATACCCGACAGATCCACAAACACACTTAACATGGATCTTATCACACATACCCGACAGATCTACAAAACACGCTCAACATGGATCTTATCACACATACCCGACAGATCCACAAAACACACTTAACATGAATCCTGTCACACATACCCGACAGATCTACAAAACACACTTAACATGGATCTATCACACATACCCGACAGATCCACAAAACACACTTAACATGGATCTTATCACACATACCCGACAGATCTACAAAACACACTTAACATGGATCTATCACACATACCTGACAGATCCACAAAACACGCTCAACATGGATCCGAGAGATCCACAAAAACATTTAACATGGATCTATCACACATGACAGATCTACAAACACACCATGGATCTTATCACACATACCTGACAGATCTACAAAACACACTTAACATGGATCTTATCAACATATGGATCATGGATCTATCACACATACCTGACAGATCCACAAAACACACTTAACATGGATCTTATCACACATACCTGACAGATCCACAAAACACACTTAACATGGATCTATGTAAAATGTTATCACACATACCCGACAGATCCACAAAACACGCTGTTTTTAACATGGATCTATCAGCCGACAAGTGAAAATCCACAAACACACTTAACATGAATCCTGAGATTTTAAGATAAAAACGTTGTATGCTAAAAGCACATCTTTTGAGAAAACGGGTTTGAAAACAACATACAGCCATATTAAGACAGAATTATACCTTTTAACATTAACTGATGGATCCGACAGATCCACAAAAACACATGAATCCTGTCAACATGATAAATCCACAAAACACGCTAACATGGATCCGACAGATGCACAAATGTTGCTGGTAACATGAATCCTGTCACACATATGGTAATCCACAAAACATTAATTGAATCTACCACACATACCCCACAGATCTAAAAACACACTTAACATGAATCTATCACACATACCCGACAGATCCACAAAACACGCTTAACATGAATCTATCACACATACCCGACAGATCCAAAAAACACGCTTAACATGGATCTTATCACACATACACCGACAGATCCACAAAACACGCTTAACATGAATCTATCACACATACCCGACAGATCCACAAAACACACTCAACATGGATCCGACAGATCTACAAAACACACTTAACATGGATCTTATCACACATACCCGACAGATCCACAAAACACGCTTAACATCGATACTATCACACATACCCGACAGATTTACAAACACGCTTAACATGGATCTATCACACATACCCGACAGATACACAAAACACACTTAACATGGATCTTATCACACATACCCGACAGATCTACAAACACGCTCAACATGGATCTTATCACACATACCCGACAGATCCACAAACACACTTAACATGAATCCTGTCACACATACCCGACAGATCTACAAAACACACTTAACATGGATCTATCACACATACCCGACAGATCCACAAAACACACTTAACATGGATCTTATCACACATGTCCGACAGATCACAAAACACACTTAACATGGATCTATCACACATACCTGACAGATCCACAAAACACGCTCAACATGGATCCGACAGATCCACAAAACACATTTAACATGGATCTATCACACATACCCGACAGATCTACAAAACACACTTATCATGGATCTTATCACACATACCTGACAGATCTACAAAACACACTTAACATGGATCTTATCACACATACCTGACAGATCCACAAAACACGCTTAACATGCATCTATCACACATACCCAACAGATCCACAAAACACACTTAAAATGGATCTTATCACACATACCTGACAGATCTACAAAACACACTTAACATGGATCTTATCACACATACCCGACAGATCCACAAAACACACTTAACATGGATCTTATCACACATACCTGACAGATCCACAAAACACGCTTAACATGGATCTTATCACACATACCCGACAGATCCACAAAACACGCTTAACATGGATCTATCACACATACCCGATAGATCCACAAAACACGCTTAACATGAATCTATCACACATACCCGACAGATCCACAAAACACGCTTAACATGGATCTTATCACACATACCCGACAGATCCACAAAACACGCTTACATGGATCTATCACACATACCCGACAGGTCCACAAAACACGCTTAACATGGATCTATCACACATACCCGACAGATCCACAAACACGCTTAACATGGATCTATCACACATACCCGACAGATCCACAAAACACGCTTAACATGGATCTATCACACATACCCGACAGATCTATAAAACACGTTTAACATGGATCTTATCACACATACCCGACAGATCCACAAAACACGCTTAACATGGATCTATTCACACATACCTGACAGATCCACAAAACTGATTGTCGTTACTTAACATGGATCCGACAGATCCACAAAACACGCTTAACATGGATCCGACAGATCCACAAAACACACTTAACATGGATCCGACAGATCCACAAAACACGCTTAACATGGATCTATTCACACATACCTGACAGATCTACAAAACACACTTAACATGGATCCGACAGATCCACAAAACACACTTAACATGGATCCGACAGATCCACAAAACACGATTATCATGAATCCTGTCACACAAACCCGACAGATGCACAAAACACACTTAACATGAATCCTGTCACACAAACCGACAGATCCACAAAACACACTTAACATGAATCCTGTCACACATACCCGACAAATCTACAAAACTGCTTAACATGGATCTATCACACATACCCGACAGATCCACAAAACACGCTTAAAATCGATCTTATCACACATACCCAACAGATCCACAAAACACACTTAACATGGATCTGATCACAAAACCCGACAGATCCACAAACACCCTTAACATGGATCTATCTCACGTACCCAACAGATCCACAAAACACACTTAACATGGATCTGATCACACGTACTCCACAGATCCACAAACACCCTTAACATGGATCTATCACACGTACATCCAACAGATCCACAAAACACACTTAACATGGATCTATCACACGCACCCAACAGATCCACAAAACACACTTAACATGGATCTGATCACACGTACTTCCAACAGATCCACAAAACACACTTAACATGAATCTATCACACGTACCCAACAGATCCACAAACACCCTTAACATGGATCTATCACACGTACTCCAACAGATCCACAAAACACCCTTAACATGGCTTTTATCACACGTACCCAACAGATCCACAAAACACATTTAACATAGATCTGATCACACGACTTTCGACAGATCCACAAAACACCCTTAACATGGCTTTCATCACACGTACCCAACAGATCCACAAAACACACTTAGTTAACATGGATTTGATCATACATACCCACAGATCCAGGACCACTCCCACAGCTCCCTATTGAGCCTGGCTCCTTTTTGATTTGCATGGACATGGCGGCAAGTGACATGTGGCAACAATCTGTGGGCAAAAATAAAAACCAGCTCAATATTATTATACCAATAAGACAACATTTTCATCAGGAGTTTAGTGGCAGCCACCAGAGATTTGTCATCTTTTTCTTTCTCATAACTAAGCCTTAGATCTTATGTCATTTATTTACTTACCGTGTACTCATAATTTCATTTTGTGACATAATCCATACACAATGTATGTATTTTTGTATGCAAACCTTTACTTTAATAAGACATGACATGTACAATGGAGACCAGGCATGCAAATTGTGTGGAAGGCAACACACAAAGTTATGTAGGCCTTTCTGTTGTTATTTTTTTAGGGTTGGGGGTCATTTTTTGATTTCACTTTTTAAATAAGTATTTGAGCTTGATATATATCAAAGTGGGGCACTATACAAAAACTATTTATTATTATTAATAGTAGTATTATTAGTATTATTATTATTATTATTATTATTATTATTATTATTATTATTATTATTATTATTATTACCATAGGCCTACATAATAAAATTGTTTTTTTTGTAAAACGATGTTTCTGTTATTACACATCATCTATACAGCACTACGTGAATCGGAATACCCTACTGAGTTGCAAGTAATTTAGAAAAATTCTCCATCTAACCAACTACTGAAAGTTTTCACTTCTAAAATTTAATCTGTCAGGTCAGAAAACTGTCTGCAAATTTTCAACTTTCCCCAAAACAAAATCACAATTTTCTTCAAGTTCCACAAGCAGGTGGAAATTTTCATTTTTTTTTAACTTAAACTTGAAATAATAAAAAAAAATGTTTTTAATGCGTTGGATGGAACAGGGCAAACTGGCAACTTTAGTCCAGTCCCTTTTTGTTATTGTCCAAGTCAGCTTAGTGGTACTTATCCTAACCTCTACTCTTACAAACAGAAAAAATCCTTGTCAAATTCCTAGTCAGTGGTAGTTTTGTAGCCCTTTGGCCAGTAGTAGTGTTGTAGCCTAGTCAGTAGTCAGTGGTAGTGTTATAGCCTAGTCAGTAGTAGTGTTATAGCCTAGTCAGTAGTCATGGTAGTCACCTCTGGAGTGCTGTAGCCTAGTCAGTAGTCAGTAGTAGTGTTATGTCCCCAGTCAGTAGTCAGTAGTTGTGTTATAGCCTAGTCAGTAGTAGTGTTGTAGCCTAGTAGTCAGTAGTAGTGTTATAGGTCAGTCAGTAGTAGTTCAGTAGTCAGGTAGCAAGTGTTATAGCAGTGATAGTAGTGTTATAGCCTAGTCAGTAGTAGTGTTGTAGCCTAGTCAGTAGTCAGTAGTAGTGTTATAGTTAGTCGGTTCGTCTTTAGTAGTGTTATAGCCTAGTCAGTAGTCAGTGTTAGTGTTATAGCCTAGTCAAGGAATAGTCAGTGGTAGTGTTATAGCCTAGTCAGTAGTAATGTTATAGCCTAGTCAGAGTTGTAGTTTGTTGATTGTTCTTTTGCCCTTCAGTAGTAGTGTTATAGCCTAGTCAGTAGTAGTGTTATAGCCTAGTCAGTAGTCAGTGGTAGTGTTATAGCCTAGTCAGTAGTTTGTGGTAGTGTTATAGCCTAGTCAGTAGTAGTGTTATAGCCTAGTCAGTAGTTAGTGGTAGTGTTATAGCCTAGTCAGTAGTGTTATAGTTTTAGAAGCCTAGTAGTAGTGTTATAGCCTAGTCAGTAGTAGTGTTATAGCCTAGTCAGTAGTCAGTGGTAGTGTTATAGCCTAGTCAGTAGTCAGTGGTAGTGTTATAGCCTAGTCAGTTAGTGTTATAGCCTAGTCAGTAGTTAGTGGTAGTGTTATAGCCTAGTCAGTAGTCAGTGGTAGTGTTATAGCCTAGTCAGTAGTAGTGTTATAGCCTAGTCAGTAGTCAGTGTTGTTATATCCTAGTCAGTAGTAGTGGTAGTTTTGTAGCCTAGTCAGTAGTAGTGTTATAGCCTAGTCAGTAGTCAGTGGTAGTGTTATAGCCTAGTCAGTAGTAGTGTTATAGCCTAGTCAGTAGTAGTGTTGTAGCCTAGTCAGTAGTAGTGTTGTAGCCTAGTCAGTAGTAGTGTTATAGCCTAGTCAGTAGTAGTGTTATAGCCTAGTCAGTAGTAGTGTTGTAGCATTGTCAGTAGTAGTGTTATAGCCTAGTCAGTAGTAATGTTATAGCCTAGTCAGTAGTAGTGTTATAGCCTAGTCAGTAGTAATGTTGTAGCCTAGTCAGTAGTAGTGTTATAGCCTAGTCAGTAGTAATGTTGTAGCCTAGTCAGTAGTAGTGTTATACCTAGTCAGTAGTAGTCAGTCAGTAGTAGTGTTATAGCCTAGTCAGTAGTAATGTTATAGCCTAGTCAGTCAGTAGTAGTGTTGTAGCCTAGTCAGTAGTAGTGTTATAGCCTAGTCAGTAGTAGTGTTGTAGCCTAGTCAGTAGTAGTGTTATAGCCTAGTCAGTAGTAATGTTGTAGCCTAGTCAGTAGTAGTGTTGTAGCCTAGTCAGTAGTAATGTTATAGCCTAGTCAGTAGTAGTGTTGTAGCCTAGTCAGTAGTAATGTTATAGCCTAGTCAGTAGTAGTGTTGTAGCCTAGTCAGTAGTAGTGTTATATTTCTAGTCAGTAGTCAGTGGTAGTGTTGTAGCCTAGTCAGTAGTAGTGTTGTAGCCTAGTCAGTAGTCAGTGGTAGTGTTGTAGCCTAGTCAGTAGTCAGTGGTAGTGTTGTAGCCTAGTCCGTAGTCAGTGGTAGTGTTGTAGCCTAGTCCGTAGTCAGTGGTAGTGTTGTAGCCTAGTCAGTAGTCAGTGGTAGTGTTGTAGCCTAGTCAGTAGTCAGTGGTAGTGTCATAACCTAGCCAGTAGTCAGTGGTAGTGTTGTAGCCTAGTCAGTAGTCAGTGGTAGTGTTGTAGCCTAGTCAGCTGATAAAGATTTAAAACGAAAGAAATGGAGGTGGATAGGCCACACACATAAAAAGGACCCCAACACAATAACAAGACAGAGCCTAAAAGATTGAGGGTTCGGCCAAGGGCTACATGGAGAAGAGAACTGGAGGGAGAGATGAAGAAGACGAAGCAAACATGGAAATTTATGGAGAGGCTGGCCCAAAGGAGAAGTGATTGAAGATTATTTGTTGATGGCCTATGCTTCCCTGCCAGCTAAAAAAAGGCAGAAGAAGATCAACCGTACATCTATATGTTTAAATTCATTAATTACCCTTTTACAAAAATACAAACTCTAGACTTAAGATTCTATTCCTAATATAACTGGGATCATGCCAAGGTCCATCATTAATGACGGATAGTGGCAAAGTACATCCGTCATTAATGGCAACTAAAGGAGAGTTGAGCTCCTTTCACCATTAACATTTTTGACGGATAGTGGCAAAGTCTATCCGTCATGTTGCGAATAGTGCTGTCCATCATTATTCACTATCATTATCCCTTACCTTACTTGATATTATGAATTGCGAACACACAGGGGAAAGGTTTGCTGTATAAGTATTAGTACATGCTACGCCTATGAAAACAACCCCCATATCGGTATGCTATGTGCTGTTAGTGTTACTGTTACACACCGTACACATTCTAATACAATACTCATACTGACTACCTACTGTACTTAAATGAAAGGGAGTGATTATTCGGACCCGGGTGCCCAATAGACAAAAATGGTTATTCGGACACGGCCTGCTAACTTCCGCTCCTGCGATTCTCTACCTCCGGTCCCAATAGCCAAAAATGGTTATTCGGACCAGGGTGCTGACCTGAGCTGACCTCCACCCCGCGATCTTGTTTCGTGCGGGACGAGAACGCGCGCGATTTCATTTGGCACGAGCCACCTACGCACCTACGTCCGTTCTCAGTTCTCAATTCACACTTCACAAGACGATACGCATAGATCCAAATCGAAATCTTATATTCTGGCGCATATTTTTTCATACATGATTTGCAATGCTCTATCTACATAAAATGAATTGAGCTTTAACTTTAACTATGTATTGGTGTCTCTTCATTTAAGTAAGCAAGTTTTGTTATGTTGCATGCATTTGTGTAAATTTGGTGTGTGTGTATATCTTTGTGGCTCTCTTTCTCTCTCTCTCTTTCTCCTTTTTCCTCCTCCTTGCTCTCATTTTTGTGAATTTGGTGTATGCATATATATATGCTCTCTCTCTCTCTCTCATTTTCCTCCTCTTTCTCTTTCTGTCCTATTCCTAACGATATCTTCTTTTCCCTCCTCTCCTCTCTCCATCCTTGAAAAGAAAATGTACAGTACAAGAGATCTCTTTCTCCATTTTCCTCCTCCTTGCTCTCTCTCTTTCTCCTCCTCCTTGCTCTCTTTGTCTCTCTACTCTTTCTCCTTTTTCCTCCTTGCTCTCATTTTTGTGAATTTGGTGTCTGCATATATATGCTCTCTCTCTCTCATTTTTCCTCCTCTTTCTCTTGCTCTCTGTCCTATTCCTAACGATATCTTCTTTTCCCCTCCTCTCCTCTCTCCATCCTTGAAAAGAAGAATGTACAAGAAATCGGGAAATACGAGATAGTAGATGAGTAAGAGTGCATAATACTATAAAGATAGTATTATGATTGCTGAGACTGATCCAAAAGAACGTAAACAAAACACAACACAGGCTACAGGGTGATCCATCTCAAAACTCAACCCAACTTACAAACAATGAATTAGAAGTGGATGGCATGTCGATCTAATTTAGTAGGCTACAACTACAACTAGATCAACATATCAAGAAATAAACTGACATTGATTAGTTATTCGCTCTACCTTTGGCCTTTGACTTGTCTTAGCCTCATTACGATTGGTGGCCGCCATTTGCAAGGGTGTAGTCTATCGGTGATCAAAATGTGTTGAAATTTAATCAAATTGGTATCAAATTATAGGGTTTACACCCATTATAATCTGAAACTGACTGAATCAATTGATATGTGTAGACAAAAATCAATAAACGGCATGAATGCAAAGATCTATACGGTAAGGAAAAAAAGAGTCTGAATAACCAAAAGCGGAGGTCAGCAGGCCGGGTCCGAATAACCATTTTTGTCTATTGGGCCCCGGCTTCGCATAATCACAGCCTAAATGAAAACCCAGCGAAATTAGAATTTGCGATTGCGTAGTAACAGTAAAAGGTACAGAATTCATATTAAATATTTGTAAAGTTTTTTTAACTCTAGGACTACATGCACATTTGTACGCTAATGTGTAATATGGTTGATGAGATCTAGATCTAGATCTAGATGTGCACATGAGTTTTGAAACCGACAATTCAGTCAAGTAAGTAATCCGTGTGGAGAGGTATCACAGTCGACCTGACAGTGAGTCCTAGATCTTATCTAGATTTAGCATCTAATTAGATCTCAATCTACGTCTGAAAATAGATAAGGATACTAACTTTCAAACGTGTGCCATCTCAATATTGATTAGATCCCTGCTAAAAATGAAATAGACCTAGACGTCTATCTTTTTAGACTGGAAGCTTTTTTCTTTTTTGTTGACTCCGGAAACGGTTCTCCGGTTTGGACCGCATCATATAACCGTATTATAACGGTGTCAATGCTACCTTTCACCCGAAATGAATCTCTTTTAAATTTCAGACTGCCGAAGGAAATAACGAGATCTAGATTTTATAGATCTAGACTGATCTCTTATCTTTTAAAACAAAAGTTACATTTTGAAACAAACATTGATGCCATAAATTCTTTCTCCATTAAAAAGCATGATTTAATTCATGCTATATATTATCTGAGAGATATTTTAAATCTGTTCTTAGAAGTGTCATACGAGCTTTTGACCATACCTTTGAAAGCATAATGGCCTTTTACTTACAATGTTTAACAAATGGAAATTGATGGATGGAGAATGAATGATTTATGATAGGTAGAATGTGTTTGAAGCTAAGCTGATTTGTCTTTAATTACTATTTATGTATTTTTTTCACCGCACTATCTATTTACTCACCTTTGTATCTTAATTTCTCCTAAAATCTATACATTTAATTTGGTTTTAGTTTAAATGCATTGATTTATTCTTTTTTGGTGTTGTTTCAAACGGAAATTGTGATAACACAACTATAATTTCCTTCTTTAAAAGATTAATAAAGATGATTGAATTGATTTTAACCTAGAACTGTACAGGGGTGGGCAAACTTTTCAGACCGGGGCCCTCTTCATTGGGCCATGAAACAGCGAAGGGTCGCCTGTTTTAAAACCAAGCAGTGCGCTTCATGAAAATACAAAATGTAGACAGCGTCATCAATAAAAACAGAGAATTTCACAATCAATTTAAGCTGCTAGTGGACACTCTTATCACATTTAAGTTTGTGTCTAACATCATGGAATGCCCTTCTTCTCCTTCTTCTTCATGATAATAATAACTGTCCAACTTGAGTATCACTGTCAGTGCGCATATTTTGACATTAATCAAATTTTGGCTTTAAATGGAAGGGTTTGGTTATTTTTCAAGTCTTGAGTACTATTGCTGAGTTTTATTTCTGTTCGCAATCCATTCCACAGCATTGTTGTACTAGACAAGGGTCAAATGTGTACAGGTGACAATCAATGTTTGAAGATGGAACCATGTATGTTTGACAGCCTGATCTGTTTGTTCTTGAGTTAAGTTTAAGCTGATCAGTTGGCCATTTATAGCCTTAAAAAAAAATTAAAGATACTAAGTAAACACATTATCTAGAACAAAGGTTTAAGTCTCCTGAACTTGTTAACGTTCATGCAGGTAGAGAACAAATTAATGGCAGCAAAAATTCTTAAACATGAAAAGTTTTAAAAGAGGAGTGACTTGTAATACTTTAGTTATGACAGGGAGAAAACCATTTCCTTTTCCAATGGATGATCAGTTCGCTTGCAAGTATATCAATACGCAAGCCCGTTCACGGCGCTCAATGAAGAGAGAGGCTGTCATGTCTGCCATTTGGGGGGGCAAGATCGTGTTGGGGGGCAAGATCGTGTTGGGGGCAAGATCAAATCGTGTTGGGGGCAAGATCGTGTTGGAGGGCAAGATCAAATCGTGTTGGGGGCAAGATCGTGTTGGGGGCAAGATCAAATCGTGTTGGGGGGCAAGATCGTGTTGGGGGGCAAGATCAAATCGTGTTGGGGGCAATATCGTGTTGGAGGGCAAGATCGTGTTGGGGGGCAAGATCGTGTTGGGGGCAAGATCGTATTGGGGGCATGCATCTGGACATCGGTTAGACGAAACGGTTATCACTGTGGATGCAGTTATGAAGTGTACCGATTTTAATTATGAAAATCAGTCCCATAATTGGTGGGTAAGGGAGTTTTGTATGATAAAGAAATGTTGTATTAGCTCTCTTTACATTGTAGTATAATGAAAGCTCACAAGATATAATAGATTTAATTATTGTGAGTTTGTGTAGTATTCTGAAAATTAGTTTCTCACTTGAGCGAAATATTCCATCTGAATATTGAAGATGTATAAATTCAAGAATTGTTTATTATTAATCAGTCTCCTAGTCCTGGGACAACATTGCCTTAATAAGTATTCTTTACACACACAAAAACAGTTAATGAATATTTTTGCGGCATAAATATTTCAATTTAACTTCTGATGGTTTAGGGACTTTTATACCATAAGTGAATATTATATTAGATAGGCTCTCGTTCACTTTTTCACTATAGTATAATGAAAACTAACATAAATGCTATCGTGAGTTTAAATGGCTTGTTTGTTATAGTAAGATGTCATGAATGTTTGTTTCTCGCTTTGGTGAAAGATTCCAGCTGAAGACTGAAGATCTATACATTCCTAAATAAATAATTATTCATCAGTCTCCTGACCCTGGGACAACCTTGTTTTGTGAAATGAATTATTCTATACAACAAAAGAAGGAAAGAAAAAAGATATAAAAAGCTCTTAATACACGTAAAATACAACAATGATGCATATGTGCCATGAATATTCTAAGAAAAGACTTAAATCCTCTTAAAACCTAATGTAGTTTTAGTATTATGCATAAATAGTTTTTCGTTGTGCTGCTCGTTGTTGCAAGGAATTCAATTAGTTTTAAAAACGAATGTTATGGAAGTTTGTGAATAAGCGTAATAACGTATGGACATTGGCGTAGCATACAGTTCATTTTTGTTGAATAATCTGCCATGTAAGCAATATCCTTTATATCCGTGTATTCAATAATAATGATTTTCTGTTTGTGATTGATTGATGCGGATTCAATAATAATGATTATTTTTTGTGACTGATTGATGTGGATTCAATAATAATGAGTATCTGTTTTTGACTGATTGATGTGGCTTCAATGATAATGATTTTGAGATGGACGTTAAAACGGAGGTCCCATGCGCAGATCAAAACACTCCATGCACGTTAGATATCCCTTT
>JAXRKP010001603.1:52500-65000 GCA_037039925.1 Doris montereyensis
TATATCAGTTCCCATTCTACCTTTTCGGTGTATGAGTTCAGATGCCTAGAGATAGAGATAGAGATAGAGAGCATTTCTGCTCTTCCAAAAGTTAAGTTTCTCTATGCTTCTCAATGAGAGAGAGAGAGAGAGAGGTCTGCCTTTGTTCTTTTTACCTTGGGCTTTAGCATTGTACACTGATTTAGCTATTCTATTGTCATTCATTTCTGTTTACATGCCCAAACCATTTCAATTGATTTGTTTCATCTTTGTTTTTATGCCATCTGCTGGTTTGATTCTTATTGGATTTTGTCTTCTTTTAGTTTTCTCCTGAGAGATAGAGATTTCAGCTGCCTGTACTCTACTGTATTCTTCTACTGTCTAAGGTCTATGTTTTACTGCCTTATAGAGGAGAGAGGACAAGAAACTGTATTGCATACTGCCATTTTGATTTTTGTTGACAATTCTTGCTTACCTACAAATGCTTTTCCTGGATGGTTATAATATATATTTGCACTTGCCTTTGGAGAGAGCTGATTTCTTCTTAGTTTTCCCATTGAGTTAATCATTTACTCCTAGGTAATTGTAGCTTTGAAGAGATTTAATATTTTTTGTGTTTTAGTTTCCTAGTTATTAGCATTGTTTTGAGGAGTCTAGTCTATTGCTCATAATGTTTGATATTCGACTGAAGGTCACTTTCTGATTTTCCAAACAGAACGAATCATCAGCAAACGAGCATTGATACATTCACTGGTTTGAGCTTAACAGGAAAATGAATTTTGAAATGACTTTGGACTGAATCCATAAATGTGATTTATATAAACAAAAGAGAACCTTGAATAACCGAAAATATATAAAGATAAACTGCAGAGAAAAGAATCACAGGATATATTAAATTTTGCTCTACATTGTGTTCTTTTAAGGAATGTGCCATAGTTTATCCTCCTAACATTGTCAAATAGAGAAGAAAACGATGCAAGATATGCTTCTCTCAAGGACTTTTCTGTTATTTGTCTAATTGTAAATAGGTCATGTACACTTCTCCCTGGCAAACCAAACTGAACCTTCAATCTGATCCTTACACTTTTCCTTAGTTCATTTCCAGTATCCTGGCATATATTCTCTTCCTGGAACGCTAAGTAGTGATATCCCTTTATAGTTTGAGTATCCATAGTTGATCCACTTTTCGTATTGGTTACGCTTTTTCCAGTCGTCTGATACCTGTTTGGTCTTTCATGCTTGTTGGCATATTTCATGTAGTAGTTTGTCTGCTTCTCTCCTTGGTTTTTAATCATTTCTGGATTAAATTGATCTGCTTCTGGGGCCTTTCCTAATTTTGCTTTTCTTATAGCTGTTTTGATTTCTTCGATTGATATTTTTACATCTTCAGCTGTCTCAACTGGATTACTTGTTACTCTTACTATTTGATCTTTACTCCTTGTTTCATATGTTCTGGAGGGATTATGCAATTGCTGAAAATACTTTCTCCACGTTTCCATGATTTTGCTGTCTCCTTTCATTATTTCTCCTTTGGCGTTCTTAATTTGCCATATTGGACATGCTTTGGTCTTTCTCATACTCTTCATTGCTCCCCAGGACAGTTTTTGGCTTCATTGATATCTTTTAATTTTTTTTGTTCAAACTTTTCCCATTGCTCATTTTTTGCTTTCCTCACTTCCTCTTTGGCGATATTCTGTGACTCACATAATTCAATCTATCATCTAGCATCTTTGTTAGCAAGTTTTCTTTTTTAAGCATCCTACTTTTCTTTGATCTTAGTTTTGACATTCTAGATTCCATTATGCTGTTCTTTTCCTATCTCCTTTATTCACAACAATATTTTAAGTATGCAACAGAAACAGATGCAACAAGAACGGCCTTTGAAACTTTTCAATCACTTTTATTGCATTTGGTTCCAACGCATCAAAGTTGACTAGCTTTACAAGACCAATGTTTCCAAAGTATGTATAAAAGGATGAAGTATGCAAATTCTTCAACATAGACTTGGTAAATATGATGCAATGCATGAGGCAACTGTGATGCCCAACCAACCAATGAGATATGAGATCTTGATTCTAGTCTCAGTCTAACAGTCTTATTAGTGTTATTACATGAAAAAAACATCAAAAACAAAAGTAATCAATAAACGCGTTTTCATTATGAAACGTTATTGTTTGGCTGTGTTATTGTTTGGCAATATTAGTGCTATTGTTAGGTTGTGTTATAGTTTAGCTGTGTTTTAGTTTGACAGTGTTATAATTTGGCTGTGTTATAGTTTGGCTGTGTGATTATTTGGCTGTGTTTTAGTGTGGGTGTGTTATTATGTGGCTGTGTTATAGTTTGGCTGTGTTAAAGTTTGGCTGTGTTATAGTTTCGCTGTGTTACAGTTTGGCAATGTCATTGTATGGCTATGTTCTTGCTTGGTTGTGCTATTGTATGGCTGTGTTGTTATTGTTTGGCAATATTATTGTTTGGCTGTGTTATTGTTTGGGTGTTTTATTGTTTGGCAATATTATTGTTTGGGTGTGTTATTATTTGGCAATGTTATTGTTGGGCTGTATTTTGTTTGACAGTGTTATTGTTTTACTGTGTTATTGTTTGGCAGTGTTATTGTGTGACTGTGTTATTGTTTGGCTGTGTTATTGTTTTACTGTGTTATTGTTTGGCTGTGTTATTGTGTGACTGTGTTATTGTTTTACTGTGTTATTGTGTGACTGTGTTATTGTTTTACTGTGTTATTGTTTGGTTGTGTTATTGTGTGACTGTGTTATTGTTTGGCTGTGTTATTGTGTGACTGTGTTATAGTTTGGCTGTGTTATTGTGTGACTGTGTAATTGTTTGGCTGTGTTATTGTGTGGCTGTGTTATTGTTTTACTGTGTTATTGTTTGGTTGTGTTATTGTGTGACTGTGTTATTGTTTGGCTGTGTTATTGTGTGACTGTGTTATTGTGTGACTGTGTTATTATTTGTCTGTGTTATTGTTTGGCTGTGTCATTATTTGGCTGTGTTATGGTTTTGCTGTGTTATTGTTTGGCAATGTTATTGTTTAACTGTGCTAATGTTTGACTGTGTTATTGCTTGGCTGTGTTATGGTTTGACTGTGTTATTGTTTGGCATTGTTATTGTTTGAAAGTGTCATTGTTTTACTGTGTTATTATTTGGCAATGTTATTGTTTGGCTGTCTTTATTGTGTTACTATGATAAAGTTTGGCTGTGTTATTGTTTGGCCGTGTTACTATTTGACTGTGTTATTGTCTGGCTGTGTTATTTGTTGGTTGTGATATTGTTTTGCCGTGTTATTGTTTTGCTGTGGTATTGTTTTTGGCAATGATATTGTTTGACCAAGTTAATGTTTGACTGTGTTATTGCTTGGCTGTGTTATTATTTGACTGTGTTATTGTTTGGCATTGTTATTGTTTGAAAGTGTCATTGTTTGGCAATGTTATTGTTTGAGAATGTGATTGTTTTGCTGTGTTATTGTTTGCCACTGTTATAGTTTGACTGTATTTTTGTTTAACTATGTTATAGTTTGGCTGTCTTATTGTTTAACTGTGTTAATGGCTTAGTTGTATTATTGTTTGGTTGTGTTATAGTTTGGCTGTGTTATAGGTTGGGTGTGTTATTGTTTGATTCTGTTATTATTTGACAATGTTATTGTTTGGCTGTGCTATTGTTTGGCTGTGCTATTGTTTGACAATGTTATTGTAAGGCCATGTTATTGTTTGGCTTTGTCATTGTAAGGCCATGTTATTGTTTGGCTTTTGTCATTGTAAGGCCATGTTATTGTTTGGCTTTGTCATTGTAAGGCCATGTTATTGTTTGGCTTTGTCATTGTTAGGCCATGCTATTGTTTGGCTTTGCCATTGTAAGGCCATGTTAGTGTTTGGCTCTGCTATTATTTGACAATGTTATTGTTTGGTTTTATCATTGTTAGGCCATGTTATTGTTTGCCTTTGTCATTGTTAGGCCATGTTATTGTTTGGCTGTGCTATTATTTGACAATGTTATTGTTTGGCTGTGTATTATTTGACAATGTTATTGTTTGGCTTTGTCATTGTACGGCCATGTTATTGTTTGGCTTTGTCATTCTAAGGCCATGTTATTGTTTGGCTTTGTCAATGTTAGGCCATGTTATTGTTTGGCTTTTTCATTGTAAGGCGATGTTATTGTTTGGCTTTTGTCATTGTTAGGCCATGTTATTGTTTGGTTTTTGTCATTGTAAGGCCATGTTATTGTTTGGCTTTGTCATTGTTAGGCCATGTTATTGTTTGGCTGTGTTATTGTTTGGCAAATGTCATTGTTTTGCATTGTTATTGTTTGGCTGTGTTATAGTTTGGTTGTATTATTGTTTGGCTGCGTGAGTAAAAATTTGACACAGCTGTTAAAGGTAAATAAAAATGGTAATCAAAGTGATAACAACTAACAGTAGCAACAGTTAAATAAATAGGTCAGAAGCTGAAGGCGAGCACAACAAAGGAGACAAACCAGGTAAAAATAAGCGCAACTCTTACTATATCATGAAATACTGATGGTTTTGTAAAGCAAAACAGTGTGTTGTTACAAAACTCTATATTGTTTTTTTACACGACTTTATCATTACCTATCTACACGTGTGTTTGTCTCTATTTCATTTCCTCAAATCGTAGAAGGCAACACTTCAGATATTTAAGCCTCTTAGTTAAGCCTGAATACAAACAGTCATTTGTTTCCTATAGTCTTTACATTTATATTTCAATTCGATTCAATCATCTTCATTAATCTTTTAAAAAAGGAAATCATAGTTGTGTTATCACAATGTCCGTTTGAAAATGAAAGAATACATCAATGCAATTTTATGTTGTACATGATTGTTGTCATTGAATGGTGTAAGACAGGCTCCCCTGTTGATGAAATAAAACATACGGGGAAAAAGAGAGCCATACTTTACTTATGGAAAGCAACACGCGTGTTAAGAAAATGGAGGTGGGTTTAGGAGGACAATAAATAGGATGGGTTTCTGTTTTTTCTGTTGTTAAAATTTTCCAATATTCAAAACACGGATATTGGGTAACTTTCTTCATTTTAATCCTATCAAAACCCAGCAGGATATGTATAAAAGAATTTTACCATTACTGCCCCAAAGTCATCAAAATATTATAATTAAAAAGCCCTGCCCCTCCCCCCTCCCCCAATAAAAACAAGTATATATCGGCTATCAGTAAAAAAAGAGACACAAAAGCAAGAGAAAGATATGTTTTGATATCTGTTGGTAGTTGAAAATACCACACAGGGTGATTCGCCATAGAATAAGAACATAGAATACAATTAAGAAACAATATGAAATAATAATAATAATAATAATAATAATAATAATAATAATAATAATAATAATAATAATAATAATAATAATAATAATAATAATAATAATAATAATAATAATAATAATACTTACTTATTGATTAATGATCATTATGTACACAGGAGATAATTAGCGGTATAATAAATAAGCATAGACCTAATTCAGTTTTAAATAATGGTGTGGAAGTTTCATTGCACAATCCCAAACAAAAGATTTCAAATGAACAGAAAGCAAGCATGTGATACATAATGTAATTAGTTAATGTATGAAAATAACAAGAACACGAAAAGTACAATTTTAAAAGGGTGGAAGATCTCGCATCACATTCAAAAACACTTCGTTTATCATTATACCCATTTCATTCAACAACACTTCATTCATTTATCATTACACCCATTTCATTCAAACACACTTTCGTTTATCATTACACCCATTTCATTCAACAACACTTTCGTTTATCATTTATCATTACACCTATTTCATTCAAACACACTTCTCGTTTATCATTACACCTATTTCATTCAAACACACTTCTCGTTTATCATTACACCTATTTCATTCAAACACACTTCGTTTATCATTACACCTATTTCATTCAAACACACTTTCGTTTATCATTACACCTATTTCATTCAAACACACTTCTCGTTTATCATTATACCTATTTCATTCAAACACACTTCGTTTATCATTATACCTATTTCATTCAAACACACTCGTTTATCATTATACCTATATTCATTCAAACACACTCATTGTGTATCGCTGCGGATGTTTATCACTAACCACACATTGAAGCTTGTAATGAAAATGTGTTTGCTACCTTACAAAACATTACTTGCAAAACTTAACACAAAACTAGCACAAAGCAAGAAAGAGTTAATAAAATCAAGGGGAGGGGGTGAGCTCCTCCAACAAAGAGCGTATTCAACAAATATAGACTATTACTATATGTGTATGTACACGTGCAACTTAATTCGAGGTCATAACACATGTCAAAGTGCTTCACGTATATATACATATATATATATATATATATATATATATATATATATATATATATATATATATATAATATATATATATATATATATATATATATATATATATATATATATATATATATATATATATATATATATATATATATATATATATATATATATATATATATATATATATATATAAGTCTATACAATTTAATTTAAGACCACAGAATAAATAGCTTTATGTTCATATTCATAGCTCTCAAGTCAACAGATAAGCTGAACAAACATACACCACGGACCAACTAAAGCAGAGTCGTTCTCAACCATTTTTGGCCCACGGACCCTTTCACCACACGGTATGTCAGAACGTTTTAAACCCTGCCGCCCTCCACCCCCCCCCCTTCCCCCCCCATTCCCACAGCGGGCGGATTGGTGGTGACCCTGCTAGGTTCTACTTCTTTTCCTTTCACTTTTCTTTCATGTTGCTGTTTCTTTCCTCTTCGTTCACCTTGAGATCATCCTATATGGACAGGACGGTTATCAATTGAATCATATTAAACTTCCCTTTGTTGAAACCTTAAAATCCCCCCCTCGCCCCTCCAGTTGAGAATCAGTGCAATGAATATTAGTGCATTCAGTGCTGCCATCAATGTCATCAAGGTACTTTTGTTAATGCTACGAGTGACCAGTCATCAAGCCTCAATTCCATGTGATGTTTATCGTAGCTACACATGGGATGTTTATCGTAGCTACACATGGGATGTTTATCATAGCTACACATGTGATGTTTATCGTAGCTACACATGTGATGTTTATCGTAGCTATACATGTGAAGTCTATCGTAGCTACACATGTGATGTCTATCGTAGCTATACGTATGATGTCTATCGTAGATACACATGTGAAGTCATCATAGCTACACATGTGATGTCTAGCGCAGCAACACATGTGGTGTCTATAGTAGCTACAAATGTGATGTCTATCGTAGCTGCACATGTGATGTTTATCGGAGCAACACATGTGAGTGTGAGGTCTGTCGTAGCAACACATGTGATGTCTATCGTAGCTACACATGTGAAGTCTATCGTAGCTACATATGTTTTTCGTAGCTACATATGTGATGTCTTTCGTAGCTACACATATGATGTCTATCGTAGATACATATGTGAAGTCTATCGTAACTACACATGTGAAGTCTATCGTAGATACACATGTGAAGTCTATCGTAGCTACACATGTGATGTCTATCGTAGCTACACATATGATGTCTATCGTAGATACACATGTGAAGTCTATCGTAGCTACACATGTGATGTCTATCGTAGCTATACGTGTGATGTCTATCGTAGCTACACATGTGATGTCTATCTTAGCTATACATGTGAAGTCTATCGTAGATACACATGTGATGTCTATCGTAGATACACATGAGAAGTCTATCGTAGCTACACATATGAAGTATATCGTAGCTACATATGTTATGTTTATCGTGAAGTCTATCGTAGCTACACATGTGACGTCTTTCGTAGCTACACATGTGATGTATTTCGTAGCTACACATATGAGGTCTAGCGTAGCCATACATGGGAAGTCTATCGTAGATACACATGTGAAGTATATCGTAGCTACACATGTGAAGTATATCGTAGCTACACATGTGACGTCTTTCGTAGCTACACATGTGAAGTCTATCGTAGCTATACATGTGACGTCTTTCGTAGCTAAACATGTGAAGTCTATCGTAGCTACAAATGTGAAGTCTATCGTAGCTACACATGTGAAGTCTATCGTAGCTACATATGTGACGTCTTTCGTAGCTACACATGTGATGTATTTCGTAGCTACACATGTGATGTTTTTCGTAGCTACACATGTGATGTATTTCGTAGCTACACATGTGATGTATTTCGTAGCTACACATGTGATGTATTTCGTAGCTACACACAATTGCCAATCTTTTTCTCTAAGTCCACGTCCTGACAACGTCATTTTGAATTTAAAGGTAGACAGTCAATAATAACCGTTTAAAAATAGATTTATCATTAGCATCACTGAGACGTTGGCCTCCAAAGCATACTAGGCTGCTTTGCACGTATACTCGGTAACAATATGAGACCGTGCATAATTAAACTTCATATAAATTCAAATGCTGAAGAAGAAAAAAACGTAAAAATAAAAAAATAAAAAATCTAACTTGACATCAAAACTCGTCATCAGTCTCTTTAATTTTAATCGAAGTTTTTCTTCGAGAAAAAATATATCATTTTGCTAGTTCCGAGCGAGAAAGTGATAAAAAATAGCATGGCACTTTGATGCATAGTTTTGTTTTTTTTATGGGTGTTACCCAGACATGTACATGAACAAAAAGTTTGCTGTTCAGTTCTAACTAGGCCTCCTGACTGTTCAGTGCTAACTTGGTCTACTGTCATTTCAGTGCTAACTAGGTCTACTGTCATCTCAGTGCTAACTAGGTCTACCGTCTGTTCAGTGATAACTAGGTCTACTGTCATTTCAGTGATAACTAGGTCTACCGTCTGTTCAGTGATAACTAGGTCTACCGTCTGTTCAGTGATAACTAGGTCTACTGTCCGTTCAGTGATAAGTAGGTCTACTGTCTGTTCAGTGATAACTAGGTCTACTGTCTATTCAGTGATAACTAGGTCTACTGTCTGTTCAGTGATAACTAGGTCTACTGTCTGTTCAGTGATAACTAGGTCTATTGTCTGTTAAGTGATAACTAGGTCTACTTTCTGTTCAGTGATAACTAGGTCTACTGTCTGTTCAGTGATAACTAGCTCTACTTTCTGTTCAGTGATAACTAGGTCTACTGTCTGTTCAGTGATAACTAGGTCTACTGCCATTTCAGTGATAACTAGGTCTACCGTCTGTTCAGTGATAACTAGGTCTACCGTCTGTTCAGTGATAACTAGGTCTACTGTCCGTTCAGTGATAAGTAGGTCTACTGTCTGTTCAGTGTTAAGTAGGTCTACTGTCTGTTCAGTGTTAAGTAGGTGTACTCTCTGTTCAGTGTTAACTAGGTCTACTCTCTGTTCAGTGATAAGTAGGTCTACTATCTGTTCAGTGTTAACTAGGTCTACTGTCTGTTCAATGATAACTAGGTCTACTGTCTGTTAAGTGATAACTAGGTCTACTTTCTGTTCAGTGATAACTAGGTCTACTGTCTGTTCAGTGATAATGAATTCTGCTCCCTGTTCAGTGATAACTAGGTCTACTGTCTGTTCAGTGATAACTAGGTCTATTGTCTGTTCAGTGATAACTTGGTCTACTGTTTGTTCAGTGATAACTAGGTCTACTGTCTGTTCAGTGATAACTAGGTCTATTGTCTGTTCGGTGATAACTAGGTCTACTGTCTGTTCAGTGATAACTAGGTCTACTGTCTGTTCAGTGATAACTAGGTCTACTGTCTGTTCAGTGATAACTAGGTCTACTGTCTTTTCAGTGATAACTAGGTCTACTTTCTGTTCAGTGATAACTAGGTCTACTGTCTGTTCAGTGATAACTAGGTCTACTTTCTGTTCAGTGATAACTAGGTCTACTGTCTGTTCAGTGATAACTAGGTCTACTGTCTGTTATGTGTTAACTAGGTCTACTGTCTGTTCAGTGTTAACTAGGTCTACTGTATGTTAAGTGTTAAGTCGGTCTACTGTCTGTTCAGTGATAACTAGGTCTACTGTCTTTTAAGTGATAACTAGGTCTTCTGTCTGTTCAGTGATAACTAGGTCTACTGTCTGTTCAGTGGTAACTAGGTCTACTTTCTGTTCAGTGATAACTAGGTCTACTGTCTGTTCAGTGATAACTAGGTCTACTGTCTGTTCAGTGATAACTAGGTCTACTTTCTGTTCAGTGATAACTAGGTCTACTGTCTGTTCAGTGATAACTAGGTCTACTGTCTGTTCAGTAATAACTAGGTCTTCTGTCTGTTCGGTGATAATTAATTCTGCTCCCTGTTCAGTGATAACTAGGTCTACTGTCTGTTCATTGATAACTAGGTCTATTGTCTGTTCAGTGATAACTAGGTCTACTGTTTGTTCAGTGATAACTAGGTCTACTGTCTGTTCAGTGATAACTAGGTCTATTGTCTGTTCGGTGATAACTAGGTCTACTGTCTGTTCAGTGATAACTAGGTCTACTGTCTGTTCAGTGATAACTAGGTCTACTTTCTGTTCAGTGATAACTAGGTCTACTGTCTGTTCAGTGATAACTAGGTCTACTGTCTATTCAGTGATAACTAGGTCTACTGTCTGTTCAGTGATAACTAGGTCTACTGTCTTTTCAGTGATTACTAGGTCTACTGTCTGTTCAGTGATAACTAGGTCTACTGTCTTTTTAGTGATAATTAGGTCTACTCCCTGTTCAGTGATAACTAGGTCTACTGTCTGTTCAGTGATAACTAGGTATATTGTCTGTTCAGTGATAACTAGGTCTACTGTCTGTTCAGTGATAACTAGGTCTATTGTCTGTTCAGTGTTAACTAGGTCTACCGTCTGTTCAGTGATAACTAGGTCTATTGTCTGTTCAGTGATAACTAGGTCTATTGTCTGTTCAGTGATAACTAGGTCTACTGTCTGTTCAGTGATAACTAGGTCTATTGTCTGTTCAGTGATAACTAGGTCTACTTTCTGTTCAGTGATAACTAGGTCTATTGTCTGTTCAGTGATAACTAGGTCTACTGTCTGTTCACTGATAACTAGGTCTATTGTCTGTTCAGTGATAACTAGGTCTACTGTCTGTTCAGTGATAACTAGGTCTATTGTCTGTTCAGTGATAACTAGGTCTATTGTCTGTTCAGTGATAACTAGGTCTACTGTCTGTTCAGTGATAACAACTAGGTCTACTGTCTGTTCAGTGATAACCAGGTCTATTGTCTGTTCAGTGATAACTAGGTCTACTATCTGTTAAGTGTTAACTAGGTCTACTGTCTGTTATGTGTTAACTAGGTCTACTGTATGTTAAGTGTTAAGTAGGTCTACTTTCTGTTCAGTGATAACTAGGTCTACTGTCTGTTCAGTGATAACTAGGTCTACTGTCTTTTCAGTGCTAACTAGGTCTTCTGTCTGTTCAGTGATAACTAGGTCTACTGTCTTTTCAGTGCTAACTAGGTCTTCTGTCTGTTCAGTGATAACTAGGTCTACTGTCTGTTCAGTGATAACTAGGTCTACTGTCTTTTCAGTGCTAACTATGTCTACCATCTGTTCAGTGATAACTAGGTCTACTGTCTATTCAGCAAGGAATGAAAACAGAAAAGTGCTCGTAGCATGGCAACCATCGAAGATATTCGAATGTGATTATGCATGGATAATAGCTAGATTTGTGAAGGAAATGACATTGATTAATATTAAAGCCGAGACAAATACAAGGAATAGACAGAAACAAATAAAAACAAATCTGGCTACCATGAGGATCAAATCCGCGACCTCTGCGTCGACACCCATCGCCCCGTCATGACAGGAAAGCATGCTACCAACCGAGCCAACTTCACTCCCTAACGAGTTATGACCCTCAGCCAATTTTTTTTTCTCTTTAGAATTTTTAACATAGTTTTCGAATTTGTTTCTTTTCGCTATAGTAATTAATCATATTCGAGTTCGTATTTTTCAATCAAGAAAGTTGTTCATAGTTTATTGTTTAGCCTCTTTCTCTTTGGCGTTTCAGTTCATCGAGTCTGTGTTCTTATCGAATTTGTGAATAATTTGTGGCCAAAATAATCCTAACAAAAAAGCTAAAACCCGCTATTCATGTAAACATCTGTTGCATCATCATAGTGTTTCTGCTCTTCCTGGGTTCACCACACTAAAATCTTGTAGACGTTCTACAGCAATGTCTGTCTGTCTAATATGCTAAACATTATAATGTCTCTGCTCTTCCTGGGTTCACCACACTAAAATCTTGTAGACGTTCTACAGCAATGTCTGTCTGTCTAATATGCTAAACATTATAATGTCTCTGCTCTTCCTGGGTTCACCACACTAAAATCTTGTAGACGTTCTACAGCAATGTCTGTCTGTCTAATATGCTAAACATTATAGTGTCTCTGCTCTTCCTGGGTTCACCACACTAAAATCTTGTAGACGTTCTACAGCAATGTCTGTCTGTCTAATATGCTAAACATTATAGTGTCTCTGCTCTTCCTGGGTTCACCACACTAAAATCTTGTAGACGTTCTACAGTAATGT
>JAXRKP010001603.1:70000-80000 GCA_037039925.1 Doris montereyensis
ATGTATGTATGTATGTACGTATCTATGTATGTATGTATGTATGTATGTATGTATGTATGTATGTATATATGTACATATATATGTATGTATGTGCGTATCTCTGAATGTATGTATGTGTGTGTATGTACGTATCTCTGTATGTATGTATATGTATGTATGTATTTATGTATGTACATATCTCTGTATGTATGTGTATATGTATGTATGTATGTATGTACGTATGTATGTATGAGCAATAAATCGAGTGTTAAGCAACTTGGTATGCTCATTTCCTGTAATAAACAGAAAAATATTGATTTGCCAGAACCGGTGGTTTGACTAGTTTGAGGTGATAGAACGGAATGAAACAGCCACAGTCACAGAAATGCCCATCTGTTGAAATTGGCGGCGAGTTAAGTTGAATACACAAACAGTGGCAAGCTATTCTTTACTGGTTTGATTGAAATTCACCCCGCCCACCATAACATGCAATGACTGAATGGCAAAGCAAGAACAACCAGCCATGTGTTATTGTTAAACACGTGAAAGAGTGAAAGAGAAGAAGAGGTATGACCAGTGGCGAAGCTCAGCCTATGAGAGACATTAATGATTTTAATGAGCTTGTTGTCACATGATTATGAAAATAACTGTTATATAATGTATTAACTATAAACAAATATTGTACACATCATTTCAAGCTTTTCACCTCTACTGAGAGTTCAAATTTACACTTAAGACTAACTTAAGCGGTAATTAGGCTTCCTTTAATTTTATTGGCTAATGGTTTGGCAGTGCTTAGATTGGTCGCAACCAATTGGCTATTTGCATGCGTATGTAGAGCTAGACCTAGACATTTAGAGGTAGGCTATAGCGCAACCGATTAGCTATTTGCATGTGTATGTAGAGCTAGACCTAGACATATAGAGGTAGGCTGTAGCGCAACCGATTAGCTATTTGCATGTGTATGTAGAGCTAGACCTAGACATATAGAGGTAGGCTATAGCGCAACCGATTAGCTATTTGCATGCGTATGTAGAGCTAGACCTAGACATCTAGAGGTAGGCTATAGCGCAACCGATTGGCTATTTGCATGTGTATGTAGAGCTAGACCTAGCCAACCGATTGGCTATTTGCATGTGTATGTAGAGCTAGACCTAGACATATAGAGGAAGGCTATAGCGCAACCGATTGGCTTTTTGCATGCGTATGTAGAGCTAGACCTAGATATCCAGAGGTAGGCTATAACGCAACCGATTGGCTATTTGCATGTGTATGTAGAGCTAGACCTAGACATCTAGAGGAAGGCTATATGCGCAACCGATTGGCTATTTGCATGCGTATGTAGAGCTAGACCTAGACATCCAGAGGTAGGCTATAACGCAATGTTTTCGGAATGAAAGTAGAAAATTACAATCATAATTAAAATAATAAAACAATTTGTTTACATGGCTTGTAATGTGATCATTTTCAAAGGTGGGGCTAAGCCTTGATAGCCTACACGTAGCTACACCGCTGGGTAGGTTCTACCATTAGCGCCCTTCCAGCCGCCCACACTGCCACACTGTAGCAAGGACAGGTAAGTACAAGCCTGGCTGTAGGAATGGGCTAGGTGGATCAGCAGACACAAATGTTACTTATATTACAGGTGAGATGACTACCAGCGTGTACTCGGTGACACCAAGCTACGGACTGTTACATACATGTGTGTGCGTCAGTGTGTGTATCAGAGCGTGTGTGTGTGTGTGTCCATGTGTGTGTCGATGGTGGGTGGCGTGTTAGTTACATACATATGTGTGTTTGAGAGACTGCGAGTGTGTATGTGTATGAGTGTGTGTGTGTGTCAGTGTGTCAATGGTAGGGGATGGCGTGCACATATCCGACACAAGACAACAGACATCACAACCAACAAGGCTGCCTGGTTTAACGATAATGGTGCCAGTGATCACACTGTCTTTGATGATATTACTTAACGTGTTCAAATGTCTACAGTGATCACACCGTCTTTGATGATATTACTTAACGTGTTCAAATGTCTACAGTGATCACACTGTCTTTGATGATATTACTTAACGTGTTCAAATGTCTACAGTGATCACACTGTCTTTGATGATATTACTTAACGTGTTCAAATGTCTACAGTGATCACACTGTCTTTGATGATTTTACTTAACATGTTCAAATGTCTACAGTGATCACACTGTCTTTGATGATATTACTTAACGTGTTCAAATGTCTACAGTGATCACACTGTCTTTGATGATATTACTTAACATGTTCAAATGTCTACAGTGATCACACTGTCTTTGATGATATTACTTAACGTGTTCAAATGTCTACAGTGATCACACTGTCTTTGATGATATTACTTAACGTGTTCAAATGTCTACAGTGATCACACTGTCTTTGATGATATTACTTAACATGTTCAAATGTCTACAGTGATCACACTGTCTTTGATGATATTACTTAACGTGTTCAAGTGACTAAAGTGATCACACTGTCTTTGATGATATTACTTAACGTGTTCAAATGTCTACAGTGATCACACTGTCTTTGATGATATTACTTAACGTGTTCAAATGTCTACAGTGATCACACTGTCTTTGATGATATTACTTAACGTGTTCAAATGTCTACAGTGATCACACTGTCTTTGATGATATTACTTAACGTGTTCAAATGTCTACAGTGATCACACTGTCTTTGATGATATTACTTAACATGTTCAAATGTCTACAGTGATCACACTGTCTTTGATGATATTACTTAACATGTTCAAATGTCTACAGTGATCACACTGTCTTTGATGATATTACTTAACATGTTCAAATGTCTACAGTGATACACTGTCTTTGATGATATTACTTAACATGTTCAAATGTCTACAGTGATCACACTGTCTTTGATGATATTACTTAACATGTTCAAATGTCTACAGTGATCACACTGTCTTTGATGATATTACTTAACATGTTCAAATGTCTACTGTGATCACACTGTCTTTGATGATATTACTTAACGTGTTCAAATGTCTTGGGCTTTGCGCCAAGGGAAGGTGAACGAAGTGTGGAAAAAGAAAAAACTTCAGCCTTTTAATTTCGATTTCAAATGGGAACTTCATATTTAGTCAATGCACGCTGATTTGATGTTCCCATTCACGCCTTCAAATGCTAATAAATAACACACCCCAACCCACCAAAACAGAGTTTTGACTCCTACACTCAAATAAAGATTGAAAATTGGCACGCGCCGTTCTTGCCTGTGTGTGTGGCTGCCTTGGAACTGTTGAAATAATTATATTTTCCTACAGATTTTGGCTTGTATCATCCGCTTCATCTGTGAAACAAATTAATATTATATCGTACTCGTAGAGTGGACATTTTGATTGCGGGGGGGGGGGGGTGTCAGTTGTGTGTGGGTGGGAGGGGAGGACGAAGGTATCGACTACCAGGTATAAGTAGCACGTGCCGATGATACCACGGTCCAACTTTTTTCTATCATTCGATGCGCTGATTCCAGTGGGAGTTTGCTAACCGATTTCTTAATCAATGTTTCTTTATTTTCAGCTTAGTGTTGTTATGTTTTATATATATTTATTTAAAACATTTTATAAAGCAAGACAGGTTCAAGTTTATCAATGTCACCAAGTCGTACTAGAAACAATTATTTAGAAACGGTAAACAAGTTTGTTTTATCTGCACGCACATCGTGATCAAAAGTAATAATTGCTTTTGAAACTGACAACTAATTTCGCAAAGATTGTGACATTTGGAACCCAACAATCCAACCTGTCGTATAGCTGTACAAGTAGGTTGTGACAAAATACATTACAAACCATCTCTCGGTTTCTGAACCAACCCCCCCTCCCCCCCCACACCCTCTCATCCGCGATCTAGACGTTCATCCGTCCCTGTAACATGAGAGCGGATTGGAATGAGCACAAGTGTAGGAGAACAACATTTATGTTTAAGAAGCATGAGCAAGTCTTGACGACAAATTAATGATAATAAGTATAACACATTATTATAACAATCATAAATAACACACACGCGCACACACACACA
The DNA here is from genome assembly GCA_037039925.1 of Doris montereyensis. Taxonomy (NCBI): domain Eukaryota; kingdom Metazoa; phylum Mollusca; class Gastropoda; order Nudibranchia; family Dorididae; genus Doris; species Doris montereyensis. The sequence goes on from JAXRKP010001603.1 coordinate 74,044, forward strand.
CACACACACACACACACAGACGCCTATTGTGTTAGAACGAAACACAGTTCAATGTTACAACCTCCTCCTCGTGTCAAGGGGACTCGGTAGTCCAGAGGCAAGGTGTCGGGCTCTCAACAACAGGGTAATGGGTTCGAGCCCTGCCAATGGTCGAAACATTTTTGCAATTGTTTTTCGAACAAATCTACCCCCCCCTTGGTCCAGGTAGATGGATCGACACCTAGTCCCATAGGAGACAGACGATATAAAGGAGGTCCCGTGTGCAGATAACAACACTTTGTGCACGTTAAGAATACTTGACTGTTTACACGGCAGTCTGGGCAAAATTAGAAATCCTACCAAAACCCCGAGATCACCATAGCTGTGGATGTGGGTAAAATCAAATCAAATCAGTTTTAAAAACCACCTCGTCTCAAGATTCTCTGTCTACAATTTGGAATTCTAGGAAGGGAGAGAAGCGGGCCGTGTCGCGGTTGAGTCTGGCGTACAGCTTGGCGGGCCCAGGGTTGGACCTGGTCACGATACACGCCTCCCACACATGGTCGGGGTGGTGCCGGAAGTGGTACCACGCGTCGCCCATGAGCAGGGCCATGTCACACACGAGAGGCGCCCTGATCCGAAACGTCACTCGCGTGTTGGTCATCAAATCTCCTGGATGGGCTCGAGGAGCTGGCTGTGACACCATCGATGACACGCCCTGGGCAGGGCCGACTTGTTGGTGGCGCTCTGCTTGCAGTCGATGAGGTATCGGAACAAACATTCGTACTGACCGTCCGGGTCTTCCGGGTTGGCCGATTTGGCACCGTAGATGGAGAAAACGTATTTGCCCACGTGGGCACACCGGACCTGCAGAGCCATGGACGTGTCGTCTCGCTGGCGCAAGAAGGCGTAGCGCTGCAAGTCCACGTCGATGGCATCAGCGCGTTGGCAGTGGAAGGTCAGCGAGTAGGATAGGCGCACGGTGCGACTGGCTGCGAACTGGAAGTTGATGTCGTCATGGTTGTACGCCACGAGCGGGTCGATGTGCGTCTGAGGTAGAAGGCCGTAGCTGGACATGCACTGGGTCGGCCCGAAGAAGGACACTTTGGGGTAGGGAGACTTGATGGTGTCCCGACTCTCCCGGCACGTGACTTGAAATGCACACGCGCTTTGAAGAAATTCGGATCCTTTTTCGTCCTTGACGTAGATGGTAAAGTAGTAGCGTCCCCGTTTAGGAGGGGCGATGGTAAACATGGCCTTGTGTCCGATGATCCTAAGCAGAACTCGTCCTTCCAACGTGTTTTGATTGTGAACCAGTCGTTTGTCTCGCGGCACGAGAGTATATCCGAAAGTCAACAATCGGGGATTTTCAATTGAAGTGTGACTTCCCCTTTCTGCGTGTATTGCTTACAGTCGTAATGTGCGGCGAATTTCAAACCCGCGTTGAAAAAGGGAGATTTGACGACGGACAAGTCCAAAACTCTTCCATTGTGATGGGAACCTCCAGCAGTTGCCAGGCCGGATCGTCCGGGTAGTGCTGGTAGATGTGATCCTCTGGGTCGGTGATGAAATAGAACTCGTCACACTCGTAGTACAACGGTTGTTTGTACAGGTCCGTGCCTGGATCTTCCCGACCAAGCTGTCACCCACAGTGCTGATCGAATCTCGCCGGCCCGAATTCCCAGACCCGTCGCTGCAGCGCCATCTCCCGGCGTAGGAAGAAGGCGACGAGAAGATCGATATGGGTGGCGATAAACGTTCGCTGTTTCGGAGCAAATCGTCCGATTGTTCCACGGCTTGTAGGACCGACTGTGACGGTGAGAAATCCTCCACGCCGCGGTATGCGGAACACGCACCGGAAGAGTTGTCCGATCCGGACGAATTCCTGAAGACGGCTTGCGGTGGTGATATCTTTTCCCCTGTTCGCGATTTTTCGGGGAAATTGACCAGCGATTGCGGCGGGGACGGATCGTCTTGAGCTTTTCTGGTACAACTGGAAAACGACGGGAAGGAACAGCCGCTGGAAGCCGACGAGGAGCCAGCCGAGGGGAAGGGCGAGTTTGGCGGCGAGAGACGCTCGTTACTGGATTTGCTGCAGCCGCTGCTGTAGCCCGTGCTGTCATCGGACAGGCGAGCCACTGCCAGTTTGGATTTGATATCTTTGTTGTAGTACGCGTCCAGCAAAGACCTCCCAGTGAAGCCATCGATAGACAAAACCGGCTCTCCTCCTGTGTTCTCCTTGTTACACACGCCGCTCTCCGTTTGAGTTTCTTGACGTGGGACACGGAGGAAGAGATGGCGCTGGTTTCGTCACACGTTGTGAACCCTTGTGGTACCGCGTAACACAAGTTGCTAAAACCTTTGCTTCCATTGTTGTTACCGCTGTTGCTGCTGCTGCTGCTGCAACTGCTACCGTTGCTGTTGTGACTTAAGATACCGTTACCACCGTGGGTAAGGACGTTATTACTGGACACTCTCTGGAGTTTGGTGTTTCGAGACAATCCACAGTGGTTTTGGAAATCGCTCACCGATCCCAAACTGCCTGTTCTGAATCTGGAATGACAGAAAATACCACTACCACAACCACCACCGCCACCACCACCACCGCCGCCACCACCACCGCCGCCACCACTGGTCACACCACTACCAACACCGTAGTTAGTGTTTGAAGCGTCCCCTACGCCCCCGAAATAATTTGGGTAACTGGTACCGTAGATGGAATTTCCACCACCTTCCGCACTGCAATGCACCAAGTCACTGCTCTCTCTTCCTCCAAGCCAACTTTGCGGAGACTGGCGTTGTCTTCACGGGACCAGACTAGCGCCCGCCAGACCTTGAGGCGCCGTGTCCTGTTCGTACAGAATCTCCACGTTGTCATGGTGGTTGTGGATGTTGCTGTCCAGTCTCGGCCCGTTGCCTTTCCGGCGCCGAAGAGTTCCGTTTCGTCCGTTCCGGTTCTCTCCCTTGACGTGTCGGGCTCCCCAGTTGCAGTTGATGAAACACCACGAGTCGTCAATGCTCACAGCCGTCCACGAGTTTCTGAGGATTTAAAGAAACATAAAATAGAAATAGAAATAGAAATAGAATGAAAAGGAGAATGAAACGAAACAAAATTTACAGTGTGAAAGTCGGTTGAGAAATAATATGGAGTGAAGCTAGCTCGGATGCTAGCATGCTTTCTTTTCATGACGAGGCGATGGATGCCGACGCAGAGGTCGCAGGTTCGATCCTCATGGTGGCCAGGTCCCCTCCCCTCCCCCTGTCTATTCCATCTATTTGTCTAGTCTTTGTTCCTTTGGGCCTTTTGATATTATTCAAGGTCATTTCCTTCATTTGAGAAATAAAAAAGTTACACGATTTCCACACCATGGGTTCGTGTGTGCACGTGGCGGTGCGGTGACATATTGAACAGCGGCGAGGAGAAAGCTTATTTCAAATTATTATTCGTCACCTTAGTAGTCTACATAGACCATTGCTTCTATGTCTATGTCCTATTTAATTTAGTGTTTACCAGTCACATGTGGCAGTTAATGCGCCCACATTCGCCATAGCAGATGAAAATGACGCATAGAGAATGGAATTGTTGCATAGTTAATCCACATGTGCAAAGTGTAAACACAAAGTTTATTCATGGTACCATTGTGACTTAATATTGCATCTAAATTTAAAGACAGGAAACATCGCTTTGCACTTGATGAATTCAAGTGCGACATTGCAGGTCCAAATGCGAAAACAAATCATAAAAAAGTCATCAGAGGAAGATATTATCTACTTTTTATCATTTAATTTTGCAAACAATAAACGACACATTCATCTAGCAAATATCTATAGTAGACTTTGATGTAGTGTATATCTATAGTAGATTTTGATGTAGTCTATATCTATAGTAGACTTTGATGTAGTCTATATCTATAGTAGACTTTGATGTAGTCTATATCTATAGTAGATTTTGATGTAGTCTATATCTATAGTAGACTTTGATATAGTCTATATCTATAGTAGACTTTGATGTAGTCTATATCTATAGTAGACTTTGATGTAGTCTATATCTATAGTAGACTTTGATGTAGTCTATATCTATAGTAGACTTTGATGTAGTGTATATCTATAATAGACTTTGATGTAGTGTATATCTATAGTAGACTTTGATGTAGTCTATATCTATAGTAGACTTTGATGTAGTCTATATCTATAGTAGATTTTGATGTAGTCTATATCTATAGTAGACTTTGATATAGTCTATATCTATAATAGACTTTGATGTAGTCTATATCTATAGTAGACTTTGATGTAGTCTATATCTATAATAGACTTTGATGTAGTCTATATCTATAATAGACTTTGATGTAGTCTATATCTATAGTAGACTTTGATGTAGTCTATATCTATAATAGACTTTGATGTAGTCTATATCTATAGTAGACTTTGATGTAGTCTATATCTATAGTAGATTTTGATGTAGTCCATATCTATAGTAGACTTTGATGTAGTCTATATCTATAGTAGACTTTGATGTAGTCTATATCTATAGTAGACTTTGATGTAGTCTATATCTATAGTAGACTTTGATGTAGTCTATATCTATAGTAGACTTTGATGTAGTCTATATCTATATCTGATGTAGATCTATAGACTTTGTGTAGTCTATATCTATATCTATATCTATAGTAGACTTCGATGTTGCCTAAATCTATAGTGTCTGTGAATGGTAATGTATGCCTCTATCCAGATTCTAGATCTAAGCTCAGGTTTAAATTAAGATTCTAATCTTGATCTCGAATGTCTTAAAAAGATCAAACGAGAGACAGATGTAGCTCCGGATCTAGATCTAGATGTATATATATATATATATATATATATATATATATATATATATATATATATATATATATATATATATATATATATATATATATATATAGATGCAAATCTACTTAGATTAATGTATAAAAAAGCGACGTCTAGATCTACATCTATACTTTGATCGTGTAGATCTAATTGTTTATACTAGGCCTCACAAGAAACAAATGAAAAAAGAAAGGAAAAAAGAAGAGCAAAAACTGCTTCCTGCAACTAATGGACGGAGAGTTTTGAAGTTTTTTTTTTTTATGGCATATAGGAGAGTTTTGAAGTTTTTGTTTGATGGCATATAGGAGAGTTTTGAAGTTTTTGGTTGATGGCATGTAGGAGAGTTTTGAAGTTTTTGTTTGATGGCATAGAGGAGAGTTTTGAAGTTTTTGTTTGATGGCATATACGAGAGTTTTGAAGTTTTTGTTTGATGGCATATAGGAGAGTTTTGAAGTTATTTTTTGATGGCATATAGGAGAGTTTTGAATTTTTTGGTTGACCTGTTTGTAGCTAGCTATCACTCCGTCATTGCGCCATCGCCAACAGCTCTTTTCACGATGTAATAATGTATTGCGGACTGTTTAATGTCGCCTCGATATGATTCGTACAGTCGTTGTTTATCCCATTTTCTTGTAGAATATTTGGTTGTTTGTTAAAAGAAATTCCTTGATCAATTGAATAGCAGTTCTGTTGGTGTTGATAATTGAATCCTTTGAGTGACATCTGAATTTGCTATTCACATTTGTATTCCTTATGCAACATTTGCATTCCTTACGTAACATTTGAATTCCTTATGTTGCATTTGAATTTCTTATGCTGCATTTGCATTCCTTCTGTAACATTTGCATTCCTTACGTAACATTTGAATTCCTTATGTTGCATTTGAATTTCTTATGCTGCATTCGCATTCCTTCTGTAACATTTGCATTCCTTATGTAACATTTGAATTCCTTATGTTGAATTTGATATCCTTATGTTGAATTTGATATCCTTATGTTGTATTTGGATTCCTTATGTTGCATTTGGATTCGTTATGTTGCATTTGAATTCTTTATGCTGCATTTGGATTCCATATGTTGAATTTGATATCCTTATATTGAATTTGATATCCTTATGTTGCATTTGGATTC
>JAXRKP010001603.1:85000-90000 GCA_037039925.1 Doris montereyensis
CTATGTCACCTATGTGTCTACTTTAAATGAATAGTCAGGAAGGAAACTTTAAATGAATAGTCAAACAGGAAGGGATGTCTACCTATGTCACCTATGTGTCTACTTTAAATGAATAGTCAAACAGGAAGGGATGTCTACTTTACATGAATAGTCAAACAGGAAGGGATGTCTACCTATGTCACCTATGTGTCTACTTTAAATGAATAGTCAAACAGGAAGGGATGTCTACCTATGTCACCTATGTGTCTACTTTAAATGAATAGTCAAACAGGAAAGGTGTCTACCTATGTCACCTATGTGTCTACTTTACATGAATAGTCAAACAGGAAGGGATGTCGTCACCTATGTGTTACATGAATAGTCAAACAGGAAGGGATGTCTACTTTACATGAATAGTCAAACAGGAAGGATGTCTACTTTACATGAATAGTCAAACAGGAAGGGATGTCTACTTTACATGAATAGTCAAACAGGAAGGGATGTCTACTTTACATGAATAGTCAAACAGGAAGGGATGTCTACTTTACATGAATAGTCAAACAGGAAGGGATGTCTACTTTACATGAATAGTCAAACAGGAAGGGATGTCTACCTACATGAATAGTCAAACAGAAGGATCTAATCCTCTGTTGTATGTTAAACTTTATAAACATGTAATATATTTTTGATGTTATGTACACATGGATTGTTTTTTAGGATGTGATGTATGTTTATAAAGATTTAATCGCATAATTTAAATGTTGTTACAATGCTTAATGTTTTGGCATCCACTGATTTTGTAAAGCGCTTCTGAGCACCTTTATGTGGTAGTTGATGCTATATAAATACTTATTAGTATCATTATTATTATTATTATTATTATTATTATTATTATTATTATTATTATTATTATTATTATTATTATTATTATTATTATTATTATTATTATTATTATTATTATTATTATTATTATTATTATTATTATTATTATTATTATTATTATTATTATTATTATTATTATCATTATCATTATCATTATTTTGTTTTTAAAATTATTATTATTATTATTATAATTATTTTTTATTATTATTATTATTATTATTATTATTATTATTATTATTATTATTATTATTATTATTATTATTATTATTATTATTATTATTATTATTATTATTATTATTATTATTATTATTGTAACAATAACTATTATTATAATAGTAACTATTATTATTATTATTTTATTATTATTATTATTATTATTATTATTATTATTATAATTATTATTATTATTATTATTATTATTATTATTATTATTATTATTATTATTAGTACTAGTAGTAGTTGTTGTAGTAGTACTACTACTACTACTACTACTACTAGTAGTAGTAGTAGTAGTAGTAGTAGTAGTAGTAGTAGTAGTAGTAGTAGTAGTAGTAGTAGTAGTAGTAGTAGTAGTAGTAGTAGTAGTAGTAGTAGTAGTTGTATTTTATTGTTATTATTATTATTAATTTATTATTATTATTATTATTATTATTATTATTATCAGTATTATTATTATTATTATTATTATTATTATTATTATTATTATTATTATTATTATTATTATTATTATTATTATTATTATTATTATTATTATTATTATTATTATTATTATTATTATTATAATTATTATTATTATTATCATCATCAATATCGATATCGTTATTACTATTGTTATTATTATCATCATCATCATCATCATCATCATCATTATTATTATTATTATTATTATTATTATTATTATTATTATTATTATTATTATTATTATTATTATTACTATTATTATTATTATGATTATTCTTATTCTTATTGTCATTGTTATTATTACTATTATTATTATTATAATAATTATTATTATAATTATTATTTTTATTATTATTATATTATTATTATTATTATTATTATTATTATTATTATTATAACTATTATTATTTTTTATTATTATTGGTATTATTATTATTATGATTATTATTATTATTATTATTATTATTATTATTATTATTATTATTATTATTATTATTATTATTATTATTATTATTATTATTATTATTATTATTATTATTATTATTATTATTACTATTATTATTATTATTATTATTATTATTATTATTATTATTATTATTATTATTATTATTATTATTATTATCATTATTATTTTACATGAATCGTTAGACAGATGTAGCCTAGATCTATAACAGGCTAAATGCAAAAACAATAATAAACTTTTAGAGACAATGTTAGGATAAGTTCTTGCGATTTGTATGTTTCGTTTCTGGGTTTTTTTCCACTTGAATTTACCATCTCAACCGTAGGCGGTGATTTCAGGCTGTATTAAGAGGAAACAACAAGCGAGACAAAAAAACCAAGTACAAAAGTACAACTACGCTCGTCAATCGCCAACAAGAAAATACTGGACAGACTTTCAGCTTCCTTACAATATAGATCAGAGCTCGGCAAAGCTCGACTTTACAAAGGTCGACTTTACAAAGATCGACTTTATAAAGATCAACTTTGCAAACATCGATTTATAAAGATCGACTTTACAAAGCTCGACTTTACAAAGATCGACTTTACAAAGATCAACTTTATAAAGATCGACTTTACAAAGATCGATTTAATAAAGATCGTCTTTATAAAGATCGACTTTACAAAGCTCAACTTTACAAAGATCGACTTTATAAATATCGACTTTATAAAGATCGACTTTACAAAGATCGATTTAATAAAGATCGTCTTTATAAAGATCGACTTTACAAAGCTCAACTTTACAAAGATCGACTTTATAAATATCGACTTTATAAAGATCGACTTAACAAAGCTCAACTTTACAAAGATAGACTTTATAAAGATCGACTGTACAAAGCTCAACTTAACAAAGATCGACTTTATAAAGATTGTCCGATTTTTAGGATAAACACTTAAATTCGAAAAGCTCGAGCTCGACCTTTACCTTTGACCTCTGATAACCCGTTTCCCTAACTTGTTTAACGAAGTAGACCAATTTTGCTTTCCGAGTTTGACATTAAAATTTGATTCATAAATAGTTCCCGCATTCACACACCACACACACACACACACACACACACACACACACACACACACACACACACACACACACACACACACACACACACACATACATTCAGGAATATAATAATCATAATTTTTTTTTTATGCTTATGGAACCAAATTGCTAATATAGCCCTCTATCTCATTAAGGTACTGTGACAATGTGAGACTTATGGAACCAACTTGTTTGTATAGCCCTCTATCTCATTTAGGTACCGTGACAATGTGAGGCTTATGGAACCAAATTGTTTTTATAGCCCTCTATCTCATTTAGGTACCGTGACAATGTGAGGTTTGTGGAACCAAATTGCTGTTACAGCCCTCTATTTCATTTAGGTACCGTGACAATGTGAGGCTTATGGAAACAAATTGCTTATATAGCCCTCTATCTCATTTAGGTACCGTGACAATGTGAGGTTTGTGGAACCAAATTGCTGTTACAGACCTCTATTTCATTTAGGTACCGTGACAATTCGATGCTTATGGAACGAAATTACTTGTATAGCCCTCTATCTCAATAGGTACCGTGACAATGTCATGCTTATGGAACCAAATTGCTTATATAGCCCTCTATCTCATTTAGGTACCGTGACAATTCGATGCTTATGGAACCAAATTGCTGTTACAGCCCTCTATTTCATTTAGGTACCGTGACAATGTGATGCTTATGGAACCAAATTGCTTATATAGCCCTCTATCTCATTTATGTACCGTGACAATTCGATGCTTATGGAACCAAATTGCTTATATAGCCCTCTATTTCATTTAGGTACCCTGACAATGTGAGGCTTATGGAACCAAATTGCTTATATAGCCCTCTATTTCATTTAGGTACCGTGACAATGTGAGGCTTATGGAACCAAATTGCTTGTATAGCCCTCTATCTCATTTAGGTACCGTGACAATGTAAGGCTTATGGAACCAAATTGCTTGTATAGCCCTCTATTTCATTTAGGTACCGTGACAATGTAAGGCTTATGGAACCAAATTGCTTGTATAGCCCTCTATTTCATTTAGGTACTGCGACAATGTGAGGCTTATGGAACCAAATTGCTTGTATAGCCCTCTATCTCATTTAGGTACCATGACAATGTGAGGCTTATGGAACCAAATTGCTGTTATAGCCCTCTATTTCATTTAGGTACCGTAACAATGTGAGGTTTGTGGAACCAAATTGCTTGTATAGCCCTCTATTTCATTTACGTACCGTGACAATGTGAGGTTTGTGGAACCAAATTGTTTTTATAGCCCTCTATTTCATTTAGGTACCGTAACAATGTGAGGTTTGTGGAACCAAATTGCTGTTACAGCCCTCTATCTCATTTAGGTACCATGACAATGTGAGGCTTATGGAATCAAATTGCTTGTATAGCCCTCTATTTCATTTAGGTACCATGACAATGTGAGGTTTGTGGAACCAAATTGCTGTTACAGCCCTCTATTTCATTTACGTACCGTGACAATGTGAGGTTTGTGGAACCAAATTGCTGTTACAGCCCTCTATTTCATTTACGTACCGTGACAATGTGAGGTTTGTGGAACCAAATTGCTGTTACAGCCCTCTATTTCATTTACGTACCGTGACAATGTGAGGTTTGTGGAACCAAATTGCTGTTACAGCCCTCTATTTCATTTAGGTACCGTGACAATGTGAGGTTTGTGGAACCAAATTGCTGTTACAGCCCTCTATTTCATTTACGTACCGTAACAATGTGAGGTTTGTGGAACCAAATTGCTGTTACAGCCCTCTATCTCATTGACGTACCGTGCCAATACAGGAGCAACTGAGTTGACTTACAACGATTCGACCGCACTGTGTCCACGTGCGTGATTCCGTACAGAACAAGGTTCCTGTTGCCCAGCTCTAATGGAGATGTCTAACATTGGACATACTTTGTTTAATGAGGCAAACA
>JAXRKP010001603.1:100000-107500 GCA_037039925.1 Doris montereyensis
GCTATCACTACTATCATTTTACTATTTACACCACCTTTACTTTACTAGTATTACTATCGTCCTCTATCACCACAACCACTGCCCTAATATTTGTTCTTCTTTCTTTTTTTTTTTTTTTTTTTATTAGTATAAGAGATGATTATAATGATATTTATACTTGTAGAAATTTTGACTATTAAATGAACTTAGGATAGTGATGAAATATAATAATGGTCATTTTGGGGTTGCCTCAATGGTCTGTTGCGCTTCCATTCATCATAGCTTTTCTTGTTTTCTTTTTTTTCTCTCCTTGTTTTATTGAATTCATTATTTCAAAACAAAACACCACTACAAACATGAAAACAAAAACAAGAAAACATTAAAAGAATATAAAGATAAAATAAAATAAAATAAAGCAAAATACCCGGGACAAAACATCCGAATAACAACCATCCCCCCATCCCCCAACCCGTCTTTAAACGAAAAAGAAAAACAGAAAGAAAAACATGTCAGTTGTAATTACGTGTGAATGTTTCCTTTGTCATTCGTGTATATTGGAAATATCTATCGGGGTGATTATCTTTCAAACGAAGAAAGAGGTGGTGATATTCACCAAAAGTTTGCCTCTCTCTATTGGTGGCATGGATTCCATGGCTTATCTTTTTTAGTCTAGGAAGCACGCTATCAAGTAACAAAAACTCTTCATCAGACGACGAATCCATTTTCGACTGACTGACAACACACTGTGCTGACAAGAATAGAATAGACCGGAAATAACAGAACAAAAAATAATAAAGACAAAACAAAACTTATTTCAAGGATACATAATTACGGGATCCTTTGTGTTTTCCCTTTAGACTCCAGATTTAGATCAAGAGCAGAGCTAGAAGATTAGTAGATGTATTCTAAATTTAGATCTAGCAATGCCTTATCTAGACCTAGACTCTAGATCTAGATCAAGAGTCCAGAGCTAGACAAGGCCTAGATTTAACACCGTATTTATACAGAGCTAGACAAAGCCTAGATTTAAGACCGTATTTATACAGAGCTAGGCAAGGCCTAGATTTAACACCATATTTATACAGAGCTAGACAAGGCCTAGATTTAACACCATATTTATACAGAGCCAGACAAGGCCTAGATTTAACACCGTATTTATACAGAGCTAGACAAGGCCTAGATTTAACACCGTATTTATACAGAGCTAGACAAGGCCTAGATTTAACACCGTATTTATACAGAGCTAGACAAGGCGTAGATTTAACACCGTATTTATACAGAGCTAGACAAGGCCTAGATTTAAGACCGTATTTATACAGAGCTAGACAAGGCCTAGATTTAAGACCGTATTTATACAGAGTTAGACAAGGCCTAGATTTAAGACCGTATTTATACAGAGCTAGACAAGGCCTAGATTTAACACCGTATTTATACAGAGCTAGACAAGGCCTAGATTTAACACCGTATTTATACAGAGCTAGACAAGGCCTAGATTTAACACCGTATTTATACAGAGTTAGACAAGGCCTAGATTTAAGACCGTATTTATACAGAGCTAGACAAGGCCTAGATTTAAGACCGTATTTATACAGAGCTAGGCAAGGCCTAGATTTAACACCGTATTTATACAGAGCTAGACAAGGCCTAGATTTAACACCGTATTCATACAGAGCTACACAAGGCCTACATTTAACACCGTATTCATACAGAGCTAGGATCTAGATAGTCTGCGCGATTATTCAAAATGTTCCATGTGCCGGCGTCGATTTTGAGGAACGATAGATTTTCGATAATTCTAAAAGCATGGCTTTGACTCCACATTAATATCTATAGTTGTTTAAAATTTTCATCGACATCTGTTTCCAAATAAAATCTGTAGGCTTCACTAAATTTTATATGATTTTGTTAAGAGATGCGCAAGCCCTTTTCAAATTATACAGTATAGATTACTTTCATTATCAAGACCGTTATCATTATTACCAAGATAATTATCATATTGTTGTTGTAGCGTCTAATTACACGTATAGACATTCCCTATCCATTGGTCTATCTGACTGTACATCCAAGCCTTGCCTATCTGTGTGCCTGTCTGTGTATCTGACAGCAAGTCATACGCCTAGTGTGTACTCACCTCAGTGGCCATGAGTCTCTGCGATCATCATGAGCATCTCCTGGCTGTGTTTCTGGATCAGGCCCGCTACACGCGCTCTCTGTTCGTTGCTGAGGCGGTCGATCATTTTGCGCACCTTCTCTCTTTCTTACGTCTGTGGAAGGACAGGTGACACGTGAACAAGGGACGGGGGAGGGGCGTGACCTCTACGTCGGAAACCATCAAAAGAGAGCGTAAGAATAAACATGGCTGATAATGCGTTCTCCTTACCAATCTGTTAGTCAAAGAGTGTTTTTGTATTTTCTGTTTATTCCTGTTTATTTGTCTCGTCTTTATTCCCATATGGGGATGAAGTGTTTATTTCCACATCTTTCGATGTGTCCGTTAAAACTACACTGGTTGTCTTTTAAAATTCGTCAAATAACGAATAAATGTTGCATGTTCTCCTTTCTATTTGCACCTAGGTACAACTCAGGTGTATTTCTTTCTATTTGCAGCTACGTACAACAAGTGTATTTCTTTCCATTTGCACCTAGGTGCAACTCAAGTGTATTTCTTTCTATTTGCACCTAGGTACAACTCAAGTGTACTTCTTTCGACTTGCACCTACGTACAACTCAAGTGTACTTCTTTCCATTCGCACCTAGGGTGCAACTCAAGTGTACTTCTTTCGACTTGCACCTACGTACAACTCAAGTGTACTTTCTTTCTATTTGCACCTAGGTGCAACTCAAGTGCATTTCTTTCTATTTGCACCTAGGTGCAACTCAAGAGTATTTCTTCTATTTGCACATACGTGCAAATCAAGTGTACTTTTTTATATTTGCACCCAAGACAGTCGTAGGTATTGTTTTATAAACACACAGAACGTCACTAGTTAAAATGGAAGATAGATTTGGATTTCTCGATTTCTGTAGATACTTCAAAAAAATACGTAGATGGCAGTATAAACAGACCAACAAGAACACAAATCTTGCCTCAAGACTCGTAAGAATGTTTTTCCCCTCACCTGAACGTTTCCTCCAGTCTCTCTGTTTGACTGGAGACGAGTTTTTGCCTTTCTGTGGCGAGAATCTCTCAAACGTGGACACCATATCCCTCACTGACCTGTCCATTTCTGCCCGTAGGTCATCCTCCAACCTTTGCACCTGAAAACGAAATGAAATGAAAATGAAAATGAAAATGAAAATGAAATCAATCATTGGACACTGTGTCATTGTATGAAACCACGGTACAGCGGAGGTGAAGAAACCAACAACAACAGTAACACTATTAATCATTAAATTGCACAACGAAAAAAATGCACCGCCCCCCTCCAAAACGTAAACCTAATCAAAACTAAAAAACGAACCGAAAAAACAGCAACAATAGAAAACAAACCAACACACAAAAACCTATGGACATAGACAATAAAAGCAGATGTTATTGTGAGGCGTAGCAAAAACCTAATGTTGTGAGTTTGTAGTCACGACAACATTGGTTCAAACCCCATTGCTGGCACAGGTGGGTTTTTTCACAAAGCTGTACTCTTAGGAAAGTATTTCACTTGCATTTTCCCTCCACTTGACTCAGGTATGCCGGGCAGTGGACAGGTGAGCACCTGTACGGGGAGTAGATGATCCCGCCCTCCACGAGTCTCATGCTGCCTTGCAGGCGGTCTTGGCTGACCAAAGGCTAAGGGAGTTAACCCTGACAGAAATAACAACCTGCTGCCTTGCAGGCTGGTCTTGAATGACTAAAGGCTAAGGGAGTTAACCCTGACAGAAAATAACAAGGCCTGGTAGGGGGCCTCAAGGTGGCAGCCCCACCATCTACCTAGGGTACAGTGGGCTAATCCCCTGCTTATCCAAAACCAAACAGATTCAGAGAAATAAATATAATATAACCGGCTTGATCTTTCGAAGACGAAATTGGAAACGAATACGGACTGTGATTTTTGGAACATGGAACGTTAGGGCAATAAATGGAAAAGAGTTAGAATTAGTTGAAGAAATGGAAAAATTCAAAGTAGATATTTTGGCCATTACAGAAACAAAGAAAAAAGGACAAGGAATAGAAAATGTAGGACCAAATCATACTTTAATCTTCTCAGGAGTAGATGTCAAAGATAGAGCTAGAGCAGGAGTAGGCCTCCTAGTGCATAAAAGGCATGAAAAGCTACTAGAAAGTTGGAAATTTATAAGCCCACGGCTATTAGAGGTAAATATTAAACCAAAAGGAAGAGAAATTAAATTATTAATAGCTTATGGACCAAACGAAGACGCAACTAAAGAAGAAAAAGATATCTTCGAAAACGATTTACAAATAGCTGCAGAGAATCTTAAACCCAAACAGGAACTAATGGTTTTAGGAGATTTAAACGCTAGAGTAGGCAACAATGTAGAAACGTCAGGAGGAGTAATAGGTAAAGAAGGAGAGACAACAACTTCTCCAAATGGAGAGAGACTAATAGATTTTTGCCTAAAGAATAACATGAAAATAGCCAACACCTTTTTTCCTCATAAAGATATCCACAAATATACAAGAGTAAATGAAGACAGGTGTGAAAAGTCAATGATAGACTACATAATAGTTAGCAGCTCCCTTTTTTACAGTACATTGGATGCAAGAGTAAACAGAGGAGCAGAAATATTTAGTGATCATCACCTAGTGATTGCCAAAATGAGATTACTGACTGAAGAAAACAAACAGAAAAGGAAAGAGAAGAAAGCTACTAAACTCAAAATAGAGGAACTAAATAAACCAGTAGTAAAACAGGTATACCAATCTAGGATAAAAAGATTTATCAGTGAAAGACAGATGGATCTGAATGATAGCACAATAGAAGAAAAGTGGCAAATGTATAAAGAAACACTCCTCAGTTGTACTGAAGAGGTCTGTGGTAGGAAACAAATTAAAGGAGATAGGAAAAGAACAGCATGGTGGAATGAGAATGTCAAGACTAAGATCAAAGAAAAGAAGGATGCCTGGAAGAAATACTTGCAAACAAAGAGACCAGAGGATAGGATAGATTACGTGAATAAAAGAACTATCGCCAAAGAGGAAGTTAGGAAAGCAAAACAGGAACAATGGGAAGAGTTTGGACAAAGACTTCAAGAAAGCTATCAAGGAAATCAAAAGCTGTTCTGGGGGGCAATGAAGAGCATGAGAAAGACCAAAGCATGCCCAATACGACAAATTAAGAATGCCAAAGGAGAAATAATGAAAGAAGACAGCGAAATCATGGAAACATGGAGAAAGCATTTTCACCAATTACATAATCCCTCCAGAACGTATGAAACAAGGAGTAAAGATCAATTAGTAAGAGTAACAAGTAATCCAGAGGAGACAGCTGAAGATGTAGATATATCAATGGAAGAAATCCAAACAGCTATAAGAAAAGTGAAATTAGGAAAAGCCCCAGGAGCAGATCAAGTTTATCCAGAAATGATTAAAAACCAAGGGAGAGAGGCAGACAAACTACTACATGCAATATGTCAACAAGCATGGAAGTCCAAACAGGTGCCAGACGACTGGAAAAAGGGAACGGTAGTACCAATACATAAGAAAGGATCAACTATGGAATGCTCAAACTATAGAGGGATATCACTACTTAGCGTTCCAGGAAAAGTGTATGCCAGGATACTGGAAATGAGACTAAGGAAAAGAGTAGAGGATCAGATTGAAGAGCATCAGAGTGGATTTAGACCAGGAAGAAGTGTACAAGACCACATATTTACAATTAGACAAATAATAGAAAAATTCCTTGAGAGAAACATTGACTTGCACCTGTGTTTTATTGACTTAGAAAAGGCATTTGACACTGTGAGGAGGGACGAACTATGGCATTCCTTAAAAGAACACAATGTAGAGCAAAATTTAATAGAAGCCATTAAAAGTTTTTACAATAAACCAACATGTGCAGTGAGAGTAGCTGGAAACATATCTGCAGAATTTGATGTAGATATAGGAGTAAGACAGGGTTGTATCCTAAGTCCTCTTTTGTTTATCACATTTATGGATTCAGTCGCAAAGGCATCCTCAAAAATGAAGAAAATGAATGTAGGTATGTGGAAGCTCAAACCAGTAAATGTATCAATGCTTTCATTTGCCGATGATTTAGTTCTGTTTGGAAAATCAGAAAGTGACCTTCAGTCGAATATCAACATTATGAACAATGAACTAAATAAAAGAGGAATGAGAGTAAATGCAAAGAAAACCAAAACAATGCTAGTAACTAGGGAAGCTAAAACACAAATCTTAAATTGGGCAGGGAGAATTTAGAACAAGTTCAAAGCTACAATTACCTAGGAGTAATGATTAACTCAGAGGGAAAACTAAGAGAAGAAATCAGCCAGAGAATCCAAAAGGCAAGTGCAATATATAACCATCTAGGAAAGGCATTTGTAGGTAAGCAAGAATTGTCAACAAAAACCAAAATGGCAGTATACAACACAGTTTATTGTCCTACTCTCCTCTATGGCAGCGAAACCTGGACCTTAGACAGTAGAGAATACAGTAGAGTACAGGCAGCTGAAATGAAATATCTAAGAAGAGTAGTAGGGAGAACTAAAAGAGACAAAATCAGAAACACAACAATAAGAGATCAAACCAAACAGATGGCATAAAAACTAAGATAGAAATAAATCAACTGAGATGGTTTGGACATGTTAACAGAATGAATGACAATAGAATAGCTAAATCAGTATACAGTGCTAAAGCCCAAGGTAAAAGACCAAAAGGCAGACCTCGGAGAAAGTGGGAAGAAGATATAAAAGAGGCATGACAGAGACAGAGACAGTTAGACAGACACAGAGGCAGAGACAGAGATCAGCAGACAGAGAGCCAGAGAGACAGCCAGAGAGCAGAGAGATCAGAGACAGTGACAGACACAGACACCGAGACAGAGACAGACTGAGTAGAGACTGAGAGAGAGAGAGAGAGAGAGAGAGAGAGAGAGTCATGTCTCTTGAGCAGTAGAGGAGAGAGTTTTTTTTTTTTTAGAGTAGAGTACACGAGCTTTCCGCAGATGAGCAGAGAGAGTATCAGAGAGCTTAGAGAGTAGAGCAGTGCTACAGAGAATGACTTTTCGATGAGCAGAGAGACTGGGCTATGAGCAGAGCAGAGAGAGGTAGAGCGAGAGAGAGGAGAGAGATTGAGAGAGGTCTTATGTTACAGAGATTCGATCGTCGATCGAGATATCATATAGATGGAAGGCAGACAAGATACTGGTGCGATAGGCAAATAGACATTGACAAGAGCTTGCTTAGATATTGCTTCGATTATACCCACCTTCCACAGACAGAGGAGATCTCCTGAGCGGCCAGTACGAGAGAGAGACGCAGTCGCAGAGAGATACAGAGAGCAGATAGAGAGAGCCATATATATAGGCTATACATATACACGTCAGATGCCATATACGTATATGATAT
>JAXRKP010001604.1:5000-108644 GCA_037039925.1 Doris montereyensis
GATATCAAGACAAGAAAAAGAAAATAAAGAACAATTCGGGAACTTAAAAAGATATAGAAAAAATAGACTTTCGGAACTTAAAACTGCACCATCACCACCAAAACAAAGATTAAACTTTTTAACTCCAATGTCAAATCGGTATTTATGGAATCTTGCACTCTGTCTTCTTTGGCTGGACATTAGTCTTTGGATGTATATGTAAAGGCATCAAATCGTCTGGCAAGAAAACTTCAGAGTTTTGTCAACATTTGCCATAGGAAAGTACTAAGGATTCATTAGTCAGATAAAATTCAAAATGAAATGCTGGCAAAAAAAAGGTGCAGAAATCAATAGCAGAAGAAATAGGGCAGCGGAGATGGAGACGATAGACACATCCTCAGCAAACTTCAGAGAAGTGCTACAAGACATGCCCTTCAGTGGAATCCACAGGGGCAGAGGATTAGGGTAAGTCACGATTAACCTGGAGAAGCTTAGTGGAGGATAACTTGAAGGGAGGAAGTCTTTGAGGAAGGATTCAACAAGAATATCCCAAGATAGGAATACGTGGAAGTTTGTTGTTCGTGGCCTTTACCCTGGTATAGGGTGAAAAGGTAATGATCATGATTATGGTGATAGATAGGCCAATGCATAGTTCTTTTTTTTCATAATGATAACGGATCAACTAATTCTTGAGTATTGCTGTCAACGCATATATTTTAATTTCTTCTTCTTCTTCATAATGAATTGGCCAGTCATTATGAAGAAGAAAAAATTAAAATATATGCGTTGACAGCAATACTGAAGAATTGAGTTGATCCGTTATCCGTATTGAGTATTGCTGTCAACGCATATATTTTAATTTCTTCTTCTTCATGAGTATTGTTGTCTTTGTAACAGTCAACTCTTTGTTGTTCTTGATCTGGTCTCAAAAGTCAAGGAACCCACCTTGCCGATTCCTTGGACATGTGAAGATGGTCATGCAGAATTTGGAGCCTATGCCAATTCTTCGTTGCGCCTGCTAACTGTTTAACAGTTACTCATCGATCTATTAATATCAGTACCAGCTTTTTAACTAGACCCAGGCTTTCCCCCATAACACCAAAGGTTGGACGCCCTTCTCATGGGATAGTAAGGACGGACAGGAAGCCTGATTTGAACTTCCCTGTCCAATATTTATCAGTTTCATAAGAATGGCATGATAAACACATCTTAAAGAATGTGACTGGCGATTTAAATGAAACAAATTGATAACATAGAGACACTTAAAATATGTTATTGTTGATATTGTTGCCATTGAAAATGATGTAATCTTGTGGTATTCAAGAACTATGTTAACTAAAAAAATGCTCTTCAGATTTACTAAAACCTCCACAAGCAGCTTTCCATGACGATAGAGATCACGTTCTCCAAGTTTCATGGTTGTAAGACAATTCCTTCATAGTCAGGATAAAGACTTATTAAACGTCTCTCGTACTATGTCCTGATTGTCCTCAGTCAATTCATCCTACTAGTAGATTTGTTTTCTTCCTTAGAATATTGCTGTGTTTTCACTTTGTTCTCATAATCATTTACGAGCGTACTACCAGTATTCATGAAGTTTGTTATCGAGTTACATTTCGTTTTCATATCATTTTAGTTTGTAGAGTTGTTGGGTTTTGGTTGTTTATACCCAAGTTGCATAACATAGATTTTTGCATATCTGATCGATTGCTTTGACTGCAAGAGTTTCATGTTCTGTTTGGATTCATGTTTCCCTGTTTCTCCTCATGTTATTCGAAGGCCACGAGATAACAGATAACAGGTGTTCTTTATGACGTAGGGAGGGGAAACCCCTGTCATGTGACCTTGCTAACCAATCAAAATTGGTATTTTCCATGCGCAAAGATTATGCGCAATAGAATTCAGTAACAACAATAATGCCGTCGGAGGCGCCTATAGTCCCTAGTCAGTCGGAGAAACCAGAGCATTATATGTAAGTTATGGTCTTTTAATGTTAAATTAATGCACATTTAACTGTGTAACAGTGTTTTCATGGATGTAACAAATGTGCCGTCTTTTCTACAGGTACCTAAAGGAGTTCCGCACCCAACAGTGTGAGCTCTTTCTTCAGCATAAATGTCAACAACATAGGCCCTACACCTGTTTTCATTGGCATTTTCTGAATCAAAGACGTCGAAGGCCAGTACGCAAGCGAGATGGCACATTTTCCTACAGTCCAGATATCTATTGTACCAAATACGACGAGACAAGTGGCATTTGTCCCGATGGAGACGAGTAAGTTGTGTGAATTGTGAACCTAAGGCATGGTTCAAAATTTTGGTGGGAAATGGGCAAGTCATCATATCGATATCGTTTCTCGACTCGTGTCTGAAAGAAAAAGAGCGTTAGTTTTCTTTTGAACCTTATCTAGTGGCTGATTTTAGTTGTTTTTTCAGTATCTCCTTATTACACACTATTACTGAGCTTAAGTCTGGTTTTATGGCGATACAGTTTTAAACGCGACGGCAGGAAATACACCCGTTTACTCGTGGATGATGTAAACAAACACGAGCAGCCATCTTGGACCAAATTTTGATTGGAGATTGAGACCTACTTTTTTATACAAATCGTATCCTCTTTGTTCATACAGTTATTGTTAAGACAATTCAGAACTTCAATTTGTATGACAGTTGTTTGTGAATTCTGGACAATTTGGATGTGCGTTTCTTTAACTTTGATACATTCCAACTAGATCTAAATTCATTGGCAGTGGATATTGTTGTGAGTGCGCTTCATAATCTTGTGACCTAGGCATGTCCTATTCTTAGATTTTTAGATGAAATGACAACAAAGGAGAGGTGAAATATGTAACTAGATTTATTTGTGGCGAAGCTTACGTTTTACGTATGGCATTCTTTATGACTTATTATGCCTTTTGTGAAATTATATCTGGGTTTCAACCAGCTGCGATGAAAATGACGCATGAAACGATTGTTTTATCCCATCAAAACAAAATCAGCTGTGAGCTATAAATAGGAAATGCTAGACCTTGACCCCATCATGAACTTGACTTCCTCCGGAAAGTTCATTGAAATGGGGAATTATTAGGGCCAACAACAACAACACAGAACTGCGCTGAAACAGCTTTACTCTTGAGTCGAGTGATAATAGATCTAATGCTTTTCACCTTGTAACTTGAAGAATTTGCACAGAAGAAAAAACTCACTTTCATATACCGATAGATTTATATCCTAATGTGGACCTAGATTTAAAATCTAGATCTAGATGATACATCTTTGAAATGGTTTATAAAAAAATAAATAAAATAGAGATCTCTAGATTCTACGTTGATTAGGAAAGTATGTAATGTGAGCATGAAGTAGTATTTGATCAGACTCAAACAGTATCTGATTGACGGTGAAGATTGGCTCTATCTCACCTAGATCTATTTAAAGAAATGATGTCATTTCTTGGTGGAGGATAGGGAGACAATATGTTCTAGTACTAGATTTCTAGTATATAAAGCTGCAGCAGGGTAATTGAAAGTTTAATCAACTCTTAACTAATAATGTGTGTTTACACTCTAGGTATCAATCAATTTAGTTTACCAGACAGCTTAGAGTAAGGTTGAGAGATTTACAGCTTTTTTGTAAGTATTGACATATATCTAGATCTACCCATTTTTCTCAAGGTATCACATGTTTATGGATAAACTACAATCTAAATAGAAAACACTTGATCTTTTACTGCAAAAAAAGATTAATTATTAATGTTCCTTGCGATTTTTTTCTTTATAGAATACCACATTTATTATTTTTAAGATCAACACATACATACTAATAGATCTTAGAAGATGTAGATATCTCTAGATCTAGGATCTTGTCAACAATCAAATTTTAAAGATTGAAAGTGTAAGAGCCCATTTAATCTCTCTCTCTCTCTCTCTCTCTCTCTCTCTCTCTCTCTCTCTCTCTCTCTCTCTCTCTCTCACTCTCTCTTCACCTCTCACCCTCACTCTCTTTCTCGTTATTTTTCATCGGTGAGAACAAGATTGAATTTCGAATTTTATCCCGTGGTTAATGTCATAGTTTTAGAAGCATGTTCTCTATCGATTAAGGGCCCATTTAATCTCTCTCTCTCTCTCTCTCTCTCTCTCTCTCTCTCTCTCTCTCTCTCTCTCTCTCTCTCTCTCACCCTCTCACCCTCATTCTCACTCTCTTTCTCGTTATTTTTTATTGGTGAGAACAAGATTGAATTTCGGAACCTTTCAGGGATTGTAAAAATATCCCAATTTCCTGGGGTTCTAGGGATTTTGGTTTTTCCTCAATAGTTTTGGGTACCTGAACCCATCTGTGAAATACAGAATTAAAATGAACAAGTAGCCACATGACCAACTGATTAAAACAAACATGTCATCCATCGTTGGACGGTAGATAAGATAAGTAATTCATATGTAAGAACGTCTATCCTTGTATTGACAGGTTAAGTACGCAATGAAAGACAATTGCAGTGCACAAGTCTATTTTCTAAGCACTGTCGCATGTCAATACCGTACTGATTGTTAGGTTACGAGCACGGTCTATCTCGATGCCTGATTTCACACCTTTGTAATGGATATCTGGTGTGCCTGGCTTATGGTCGCCGTGAACTGGTCCTTGCACCATTGTGTACATATCATTTATTGTATAGAACGTGTAACACTAATGCAGGTGTAATGATTGATGTTTTGCTAACACGGAAACTAAATTTGGATAACCAAGTGAATTTTGGAATAAATTATTATGGTGGAAATTGTGATGATAATCAATGCAATCCCCTAAAACACCGTCCCAGTTAGCCGGGGACTTTCCTGTTTAGAGAGGTAAGATATATAGAAAAAATTGTTTCCTTTGATTTCTTCACGATTGGTCAGATTCCGGGTTCCCGATTTGAGAGGTTCACCCCGATATATAAAATTAAATACTAAGGGATTAAACGGATCCGGTGGCGGGAGTTGATCACAACTGAGAATTAAAAGACAGGCAAGGATTTCTTGCAGGTTCCACTGGATACTGTCTTTTTAAATTACTAGGTTTCATGAGGCAAGTTGATTTCTCGCAGGTTCCACTGAATGCTATCTTCTTAAATTACTAGGTTTCATGAGGCAAGTTGATTTCTCGCAGGTTCCACTGAATAGTATCTTCTTAAATTACTAGGTTTCATGAAGCAAGTTGATTTCTCGCAGGTTCCACTGAATACTATCTTCTTAAATTACTAGGTTTCATGAAGCAAGTTGATTTCTCGCAGGTTCCACTGAATACTATCTTCTTAAATTACTAGGTATCATGAAGCAAGTTGATTTCTCGCAGTTTCTACTGAATAATATCTTCTTAAATTGCTAGGTTTTATGAAATACAGGGGACTCAGTAGTCAAACAGTGGCGTGTCTACCTCTCAACCAAAGGTTGTGGGTTCAAGCCCCGTCTGGTTGAACATTTTTCTCAAGTTTTTTGGACGTATAGTTCCAGTTCCACCGGACAGACGATACAAAGGGGTACCATTTGCAGATCACAATACTCTGTGTACGTTAAAGACCCTTTCGCTGTTTACAGGGCACTCCAGGCAAAATAAAAAAACCTACCAAAACACATGAAAGTCACCTTAGCTGTAGATGTGGGTAAAATTATTTCAAATTTTAAACAATCATGAAATACAATATGATTGTTGTTGCATCAGCTCGCACTTAGCAGAGCTGTTTTACTTTTTGGAGGCTGATGTGAATATTGTGATGTGGATGAATATCAAGAAGATTTTCTTTGGATTGTTGTTTTGTGTGAATTTCTTTTTCAACTCGAGATTGGATATATATATATTTTTTCAAAAATGGTTTTCTGTTGCAGGTGCCCATATCTACACAGAACAGCAGGTGATACTGAAAAGGAGGTATCATTTAAGATATTATAAGACTGGAACATGTATATATGAAACAGATGCTAAAGGACATTGTACTAAAAATGGGCCTCATTGTGCTTTTGCGCATGGTGCAAATGATATGAGACCTCCTGTTTATGACTCTACAGAACTGCAACCGTGTATGGATTTATTAGAAAAAGTGTCTTGCTCACCGAGTACCTTAGAAAAGGATAAAGTATTGGCTGAAGATCCTAGATGGAATGGTACGTGAAAATACAACATAACATTTTATTTTATATTTTATAAAAGAATAGTTAATTTCATCACTTTTATATATTTGTATTGTATGGAGGGAAAAGTTTATGTAACCATTTAAGAGTGTGTGCTGATGGCTTTCTTCCCACTTGTAGTGATTTGAGGACAATTGCATTCACCATTTTTATGCTAGCATTGCTTCTTGAGAAACCTAAGTTTTTTCCGTTTTTGTTGAGATTTAGGACTCCTAATAGGAGAGTTTCTGTTTGTTTTTAATTTTTTATATTGGCTTTGACTTTGAACACATTAAGCAACACAGGGTAATTTTAACCATGCATTAAATGATAGAGGCTTAACTGCACGGCCTGTGATTTTGTATGATGATAAGCGAAATATTAGATGATGGTTAATGTTTACAGTACAGAAATTTCACTCGCATAACTGCCATCCAGCACGTAAAAACATATTTAGTATGGTTTTTGTTTTGTTTTTCTTTCTTTGAATTCGGAAGTCTGTATTTACCTTGAAGAGCATGTGTATATGAGGGTGAACTGTGTTTTTTTGTTTGTAAAGAAACTCTTGAGTTATATACAGATTGATGGAGGGGGGTATACGGAGACGCCTGGCTTTTCACATAACAACCTTCACATTTTCCCAGAAAAGCCAGTGATGTGCTTTCTTTCTTCGCATTTATATATATAATTCGTAATAATGATGAGAGCGCCTTGAAATCAATTTTAGTGCAGTATTTAGTCTCTAACAGGTAGGATGAATTGTAGATGTTGTTATCTTCATGTCTAACTTCGTTTTAATGAACCGCTGAAAATAGGTCCCTAGTAGTAGAAGTAGTAAAGAAATATAATTGAAATATATATTCAAATGAAAAATTAACAAAAAAAAGATTTTCATCCGCTGCATATTAGAAGGAGATCAATATTGTAGTCTGCCTAAATCCCAAAACTACCCATTCAGTCGTTATGGAGGGAACAGGGTACAAAGATTTCAATGTGGTAATGGTTCCCTTTTATTAGTAAATAATAGTATAGATGTTAATGTTATATCATTTGCCTGTTAGTACCAATCAAGGCCCTGAAATCTAGTGACAGCACTGTATATAAAACTAATACGTGATTAGTATTCAATTTCTTTTTTTAATCCACGTGTTGTATTCTCTTTCCTTCTCTCTCTTGGGCACGGGGGGTTGGCAGTGATGCTGGTAGGTCCTACTGCTTTCCTTTTGCTTTTTCACTTCTCTTTTATCTTGCTGTTTCCTCTTAATTCACCCTGAGATCACCCAAATGGTGGACAGGGTAAATTTCAATTAAACAAACAAGTTCTCTCTTGGGCAGTTGGTGGGCGCTACTGGTAGGTCATACTTCTTTCCTTTCACATGTCTTTCATCTTGCTGTTTCTTCTTAACCTAACTTTAGATCGCTGCATATATTGGACGGGATAAATTTCATTGAAACAAAGGAAAAACCCCTCTCCCTCTCTTCTTCTCTACCTCTGTCTCTGTAGGTGTTGGGAGGGGTTGTTATTTGTTTGTGACTAATTAACAATTGTTTTGGATTGTGTAGTTATCTGTTTGTATTAACCTTTAACTCATTTTTTTAAATTTGGAGGATACTGTGGTTTTCTTTTCATAAGATAACTTAATATTTCATTCTATTTGTTCATCGTATTTTTCTCATTAAAGGATGCAGAATTAATAAAGATTGAAAGATTATGAAAAGGAGTATAAATATTTTGCAAAATAACATGACTAACCTTATTTTTTTCCATCAGATACAAATTTCGTTCTGGCAAATTATAAAACAGAACCATGCAAAAGACCACCTAGGCTGTGTAGACAAGGCTATGCTTGCCCACAGTTTCACAATACAAGAGATAGAAGGAGAAGTCCTAAACTTATGAAATACAGGTATGCCATTTCTGAGTATCATTAATTACATCATGTTTATTGGGGATTAATGATCCTATAGAAACAGTTCCTTAGAGCAGGAACTAAGTTAGCTCGATTGGTAGCGCTTTCTTTTCATGACGAGGCAATGAGTGCCGACGCAGAGATCGCGGGTTCAATCCCCATGGTGACCAATATTTTTTCTGTCTATTCCTTGTATTTATCTTGTCTTTGGTCCTATGGGGCTTTGCTATTATTTAATGCCATTTCCTTCACTCTCTACAGGGTAGTAATGTAATATGGCTTATACCACTGGAAAACTCTATTCAAAATCTTTCCATTAATTCAATCGTGTGTCTTGTGATACAGAATGTATAATCAATGTGTGCTTTCATACTCATAGTAAACTAGGAAGTCAGGAAAAAAGCTGCTTGCAAACTGACCACTTTCTCTTCTTCTTTGTGTCGATATGATAGTGGACTCTGATTGGTCGAATCAGAATGTTGCTAAAAAAAATAAGTTTTACAATGATGCCTATTTTCCCCATTGGTGACGAAGTTACGAACTTATCCAAGGCTGTTAAGTCGGGGGGGGGGGGGGGGGGTGCCACCTGGACTGGCGAGTTTGATTTTCTGTTCTTTGCATATTCGGGTAGAATGATCATTTATCTACAAGTTTATAGCAGGAAAATGTCCATATGACGTATTTTTTCTTTTTCACAAAATATTTTGTACACAAGGGTAGGTAAAAACAGTCAAAATTTTAAGCATAAATTACCTAAACACTGACGGAGAAGATGTCAGTAAAAACACGTACATTGACGGCTAATCGTCAAATGTCGCAACACCAAGGTCACCTGACTTCTGCCGAGACAGCTCGTCGTTTCGGCCCATCATTGTGTGACGTAAACACGTGCACAAGCATAGGAATAGAGGGGAAAAAACAAAAAGTAAACGCTGTAATGCTCTGGGCTTGTTCTTCATTTTCATGAGCTTTGTGAGTGAGTTTTTGTGAGATACAGAAGAAAAGAAAATTTTCTGTACAGCATCGCTTCATTTTGTCAATGATAATTTATTCATCTTCAGATCTACCCCTTGTCCAAATGTGAAACATGGTGATGAATGGGGTGACCCGACTCAGTGTGAAAACGGAGACGCTTGTTCCTATTGCCACACACGCACTGAACAACAGTTTCATCCTGAGGTAATATGAATAATATAACAGAATTATTATGATGATACTAATCCTAGTATGCCCAATACACAATGGTGGTAGTAGTAGTAGCATTCAAAGACTTGATAGGGACATTTTCAAAAGAAATTTGTAGTACAATTTGTGAAGTGGCAATATGAGATGCTGAAAGAGCAAATTGGGATTTGTTTGGGGAGCGAAGGGGTGGGTTTGAAAAGGGGATTGGGAACATGAATATTTTTCTTTTTTCACTAGTACAGCAAAACGACAGAAATAAAAACCAAGCAGTATTGATTTGAGGGACTTTAAAAAGTATTCTAAGACATCATTTTCAAAACATGATTAATCACATTTAAATTTAAAGTTATGCGCACTGACAGTAATACATGCATGATTAATTAATGAAGAAGAAGAGAAGAATTTATCTTCAGTGTTTTGCAAACGCAAATTGTTGGAGATGGTATTTAATATGTATAATTATGTGCTTAGAACTGTTTTAAGATGGGAGTGGACTCTATAGAAATGAATTAAATTATTATTATCATGTCAACCCCAAAACGAATAGCGGAATCTTTTCTCTTGCAATTAAACTTTGTGTGGTGGCTGTATACAATGCCGCTTTTTAAGAGGATATGCGGGTTCTAGAACTATTTTTTTTTCGATTAAATTATGTGCATATGTAATCGTGAACTTATATGGTGTTGTTTTCTTGGTTGTCATGGAAATGGCCGGCATCTTGAATAATTTTTGTTTGTTTTGTTTACACGTTATTTTACATAGCTATTTAGAAAACTTAATGACAAAATCGCTCCAAACTTCACATACAAGTTGTTCAAGGTAATGACTATAAACCTTCAAAACAAAACTCAGACTTTTAGATTTATTTATGTTTTTATGAAATTTTTTTTAGTTTGCCATATAAAACATACAAATTAATTATGAAATATTTTTTTTTGCAAAACGTATACATTTTATCGGAAACAATTTTCTTAAAAGTTTGTTTTTACAGTAATTGGTTATGTACATGCGAAATTTCATGTCAAAATATGTACAAGTAAGGCCAAATAGCGGGGGAAATATGGTCTAAAAAACAACATTTTGAGAAAAATGCAATTGAAGTTTCACAACACTAAAAGCATACTAATACACACATTTCACAGAACTTTCAGCTCACAAGAGTTTTTTACTCGTGATATCAAACAACATGCATCAAATGGTAATAAAAACATTGCATGGAATAGAATGAATATATTCTGTAATCAGAAATTATAATCATTAAAAACTGAATGAAACATTCACGATAACCCAATTGGGGAACCGACTGCATTGTGGGAAGAAACACGCGTAATTGCGCAAGAGCAGTGTTGATTGGTTAAACGAGCCCACTGTAAGAGATGGGGAGAGACTTCACGACTGTTCGCCCGGATGTTAGTGGCATTTGAGCGTAACCTTTGCTCATATATATAGAAATGTGGGCTTTGTTAGCAGTTCTGAATACAATAATGTTGTACTATAGCGAAATAATGCTATTGTCACTGATTGTCTAGTCTCAAGATGAAAAGTACAATGCACACGAAGAGATGTGGAAATGTATAGGACGATTCCATTTTATTCGAGGGCTTTTAGGTTTGTGAGATCCTCAAAATAAGGCCAAAAAATTATAATTTGACACGAAACATGTCGATTGTTGTCTTAAAAGACTATTTTTTCACAGAAAGACAGGGAATTGAGACTTCGGGATGGTTTATATGTAAAACTAAGATGTGGAACTAGAAAGAAATGCCATAACCATCAATTTTGATATTTTTACCCAAAATAGCCTATTCCAGGTGCCGCATATCCCCTTAAATATAATGAGACAGTAATTGCTGATAAATCATATTAAATTCTGATAGTATACCAACTCCACAAAAATGCACAATATATAAAAGCATTGGTAGTGACTTTGTGTTTATTGTTCCCTAATGTTTATTCTCACATGTGGGCATGTTCTTTAATATTAACGGCTGTTTATTCCCATTTAGATTTACAAATCAACCAAGTGTAATGACATGGTCCAAACAAAGTCCTGTCCCAGAGGAGCTTTTTGTGCATTTGCTCATGTGGAGAGTAAGTTTCCTTATTTTAGGTTAGAATTTTAAAAACAAAGATACTTTTAACAGAAGGTAGCTATCCAAAAGATAACAGATTTGTACACTCAAATAATAGGTGAGTAACATTACAAGCAGGTCACAATGTATGACTTCAGTGTAGATGTCAACGGAATTGAATGAATTAATAGGGCATTCATCCTGTTAATCCACAGCCATCATTGTTTTAAATAAAAAATTGTGTTCAGCTAGCTTGATATCTCATAAATAAGCTCCTTCATCCCCTGAACGAAGGGATCGGATCAAGTGTTTACTTTTCATCCCCTGAACAAAGGGATCGGATCAAGAGTTTAATTTTTGCATTGTGACATGTTTTATTATTATGTTCATTAAACAGAATCTTTGGACACCTAGATAAAGAACAAAGACAGTTTTATATGTAGAAATTAATTTCTTTTCTCTCTTCTCCCCCCTAATACAGATGAAATTACATCAGTGCGGGACATGTTGTCAGTGAGCAGCAATTCCTTAGCTGCCTTTGTAACCAATGTGTTGCCACCTAAAGATGCCTGTGACAAATTAGGGGGAACAGATGTTATAAATGGAAAAGAAGTAAGAAGATATCATCTCTGAAAGGGGGAAAAAATGTGTCATGCATGTCTTTTATAGTATTACAGAAACTCCAGAAAAATTTTTTATTTTTAACTCACTGCAGATGAACTGTTGTGGGTTTTTGCTCAAATGCTGTGACGAATGATTTTGAACCATTTTCAAAAAGGTGTTCAAGATTTTATCAGTGAGGATAAAGATAAATGGGTATTTTTGCCTCTTGAAGGGGAACAGTTCAGCTTTTCAATTATAGTGTACGTTTTTCTCACGCACCTTGAATATCAAGTGTATGCTTTTACAACATAAACGAGTAGTTTTGGGTTAGAAAAACAGCTAAATACACTTCAATAGCATAAATGATTACAAAAAATCTTAGAAAAGATGGATGTTTTTCATAAGACTTTATTCCTATGTCCTCCTCATT
Organism: Doris montereyensis; assembly: GCA_037039925.1. NCBI lineage: Eukaryota > Metazoa > Mollusca > Gastropoda > Nudibranchia > Dorididae > Doris > Doris montereyensis. Next base: position 17,319 of record JAXRKP010001604.1, read on the forward strand.
GTCAAAACGATTATTGGTGTTAACCTTTCTTTCTTTAAATTGCCCAATTGGACTATTGTTCCTGAAAAGCAGTGTCTGTTCCTGAAAGTTTGTTCCTGAAAGCTTAAACTTGGGGTAGTTAAATGTCCTTGCGATGTGAGAAGCAGTTCTGTTATGCCAAGTTTTTTAAATTTATGTTGTAGAGATGTCATCATAGTGTGGGACTCAGTAGCCCCGAAGCAAGGTGTCTGCCTCTCAACCCGAAGGTTATGGATTCAACCGATTGACACATTTTTTTCGAGTAAAATATCCCCCCTGGTCCAGGTGGATGGATCGACACATACTCCTTGTGGAGACGGACAATAAAAAGGAGGTCCTGTGTGCAGATCACATCACTCTGTGCACGTTAAAGATTCCTTGACTGTTTACAAGGCAGTCTGAGCAAATTTTAAAAGTTCTTCCATAGACCCCTGAGATCACCGTAATTGTGAATATGGGTAAATAAAATCAAAATGTCATCATAGCAAATTTAAGTCTGTATAGCTGTAACAACCTTAAGCTATCATTATGTCATTAACCGTTGTATTGAACAGAATGGAAAGTCAGAAATAAAGCTGCCAAATCCCATAGGCAAGGAACGGGCGAACAGCACTTCATCACATTCAGGCCCCACTTCTGTAAGCAGACAATTTTATTATTCTTTTGTGTGTTTTTTTACATTATGGACAATTGAATAGTTCTTTCTTTTTTTTAAAACTTGGTCCAGTCCAATTGACAAACAGGTATGGGGCATATCAAAAGTGATGAACATGAACACTTAATAAATATTAAACCCGTAGGAACAGACTTATCATATATATATACAAAGGCAGATAAAAGTTTTGAGCATCAGACAGATTGGAACCCGCTAACCTCTCGTTAGCAAGAACCATTGCCTCACCATGAAAATAGGGCACTACAAATCCTGGTAACTACTGAGAAGCATGGTTACCAAATTCGTAGTACCCTTTCTTTTGATAGTGAGGCGATGGTTTTAATTTTTTTTTTATATATATTTATATATGTGTATTTATCATAATTATTATTTATATTGGGAATAGTGATGCGACAAGCATTTACGTTTATATGCAATTTTCAAATACTATATATTATCATATGCGTTATGTACAAGAAAATGTTAAATGTTATGTCCATATACATAATTTATCTACCTATACTTTTAATCACTTTTACAAGTGTGTAAAACAAATTTCCCTCTGGGATGCCAAAAAGTGTTTGAATTTGATGGGTGCCGACACAGAGATCAGAGGTCACAGCTTTAATTCTGTCTTGTGCCCAAGATTATTTTCTTTTTATTCCTTTGTATTTGTCTCATCGTTCTTCCTACAGGACTTCAATATTTATTTCAAGCTCTTGTTCATCACTTCTGTCCATTTGAACCGCTTTTGTGTCTAATTTATTGTCCAATTTTTATTATTGCTACGGGCAACCGATGATAATATTCAATGGATTGATGTTCCAACTTTTCCCCTTGCACCTTAAATGACATTGTTGTGCTTTTATACATGAATCTAGTTCATAATGGATGGTTTCTCAGGTCCAAAGTTTTTATTCGAGTATCGAGATTTCATTTCAAAAGCACAGTCAAAAGGACCCAAATTACCATGCATGTTTCTTCACCAATTCTGTTCTTTAGGTGAACTTGTTCTCAAATAATGGTAATTACCGTGCTAGTCCCCTGCCTGATCCATTTATGAAAGGGAGATCAAGCAGCACAGGTTCTGATTATAACTATCCACCCCTTTACATGAGAGCACCTGGATTTGAGCGAGATGAGTTTCAGGTATGTCTTCATTCTACTCTGAGATCTCCTGTAATCTCATAACATGCTATGATCATTGCTTTGCTATAAGTTTTTGGTTTTGAAGTTTATCCAATCCTACAGCTCAAATGATTCCTTGCCTCACAGAATAAAAAATCAAATCAAAATATTTAGAGGTAGAATTTGCATGTGAAATTGCTACAGGTGATGTGAAAATAGTTGTAGAAGATGACTGTGGCATTAACTCAATTTTGACTTTTAAGTGACCCAAGCAACCCCTTTAGTCCCATATCTCCAGCACAAGCTGACAGGTTTTCGCAGACTGGCTCACAATTTTCCATGGTCTCAGTGGTGTCATGTCAATCAGATAATGTTAGTTAGTAATAATCTGATGAAGTATGATTTTGGTTTTAAAAAAACAAACAACGCATATATTGATCCCTGCAAATAAATAAAAATAAAGCAACTGTTATGGTTCTAGATTTCATTTAGATAAGGTGAATACTGTAGCACAGAACAAATGAGCAGATAAAACAAGAAGGCTGTGAGTTAGAAAATGGCCTTTAATCTAATAGCCACAAACCTCAACAGGAAGTGAAGACGTGACGTAATACACAATAAGTAAGAACGAAACAAGACAAAAGCAGTTGGATGCGAAAGTGCAGCAGAGTGCACCACAATACTATTTTATAAATCAGTGAGTAAAAAGAAACATTGGGATTTAAAGACATTGAATGATTCAAAATTTCAGTCAACTATTATTCTATTACATCACAACTACATTAGCATAAATGAAGAGGAATATTCTTCCGTATTTCACGTATTGTTGCGAATTTTTAATTGTTTAGTGCCCTCTTCGACAATACAGATTATTAGCTGCCTTTGTTGTTCCGTTTTGGATATAGATCTATTCTAATTCTAGTTATTTCCATTTTTGAATCCAAGGGTAAATTTAAAGACTTAGCTGGATATTATTGTTACGGTACAATTATTCAGTAAGGAAATTGTCAAAATGCATTAGCAAATGAAGAGGAATATTCTTCACTTGTTATTGGCCCATTTCCATTTTTGCCATTAGCGGTACAATTATTCAGTAAGGAAATATGAAACTCATTCTCTGTTTGCTTAATACATTTGAATTTTGTACTTTCATTCCTGTGCTATACTCACAGGCAAGACTGCGGCAACAGTTGATAGCTATTGAAAAAGATACCACTTTGGACCCTGCGGAGAAAGCTAAAAGAAAAGAGAACCTTTTAGTGCACCAAATCACCATGCATGGAGGGCAGTCAGGCTTTGCTTTAATCCCATCACATACAAACACTTCAATGTCTCCATTAGCGCCAGCATTTTATCCTCCTGGAGAATGTGTTGAATCAGTTATTGGTGAGTTTGCTTCATTACAATTTAACTGTGAAAGTTACAGATTTGAAAAAATAACACAATTCACTATATTAAAACAGGTAAGAAATAATTTTCAAGATTGTTACTTAACTCACTTCATGCCTGGTACTTTCGGTTGAGGCGACTGAGAAATGCCAGATAGTTTGATACATATTAAAACAAATCCCTGTAATTGTACTATTTGAAGTAGATATATAATTCAAAAGCATTCTCTTCAGAAAAAGAAAGAAAGATATTCCAGATGATGTTGGTTGTTTCTGCATGTTAAGTTCCATTTATTCTGGAAAAGATATTGAAAAAAATATGAAAATGCGAAAAATAAACACTTTTTTCAAGTGGAACGACACATCTTCCATGAACATATTTTGAAGTAGAATTATATTTAGGTATATGTCTTGTATTTGACTTTTATAGGGTCCAGCATTATAAAGATTCAGAATCAGATTCAATCATAGATTAGACCTAATTCTTGGGTTAAAATAAATTTGTCGTTTTTGATAGTAAAACTATTGACTACTTGTCCATCTTATTTCGATTTCTGGCAAAGGACATACAATCGGATAATAATTTGATGTTGTGTCTCCATATAAATGGTTCGACTACATGTGTGTTGTCTTCTTGTTTTCTTCTTGTTGTTGTTCTTACTCTTCTGTTGTTAAAATATTGATTCCTAATTTCTTAATTGGATTTATAAATTTATTATTGGCATCAATCGTCTTTGCCACTGTTTTCATTATCTGTTTTATTTTCTTTGTCAGCGTCTTATTCATCTTTGTCTTGTTTTATATTTCATATTTTGAATATATAGTTACATAAATTCTAGATCTAAAAGTGTGCTCCCTTTTTTCATCGCCATTATCTTCTTGTACTAATTCATGGGGGGACTTAGTAGTTCAGAAGCAAGGTATTAGTCTCTCAACCAAAAGGCCGTGGGTTCAAGTTCCGCCAACGGTTGAAAAGTATTCTTGAGTAAAATCTTCCCCCTGGTCCAGGTAGGTGGATTGTTACCTAGACCCATCGGAGATGTACGACAAAAGGGATTTCCTTTGTGCATGTTATAGATTCCTTGGCTGTTGACAAGGCAGTCCGGGCAAAATTAAATGTCCTGGTATTCCTATTTAAAAAGCAACCCCAAGATCACCTTAGTTGTGGGTAAATCAAATCAAACTCCAACTTTACTCATTCTTCTTCTTTATAATTTAAATTATTTGTAATTTAAATGCTATTATTTTTAAGAAAGGCCCTTTGCTAAGACATCTAGATCTTGCTATGTCTGGTGTTATGTTCACAGTATCGTTGTCTCTGTTTAGATATTCAAGATGGCAACCATGGTATGAGCTAATTTGAATATTTGAACATGCTAGTTTACATTGTCCATTCCGAAACATCCCTGACAGTTTCATCACCCAGCTTTGACCAGATCTAGTCACTGAGAAAGATTTTTTTCTCTCTCTAAGTTGCCAATTTTAAAATATTTAAAAGAAAAGAACATAGCGTCTGGAATTACGAAGAGTACGATTAGCTCGACATCCAAAGGGACGATTTCAACTATTTCATATCTAGAGTATGTTTTCATTCTTTTGAGACATTGATACGAACAGAATATGCATGTGTATTTCTAGCTTTTCTTCCTATGTACATCATGTACTTTGGCGAAGGTTTTAATAGAATTCTTGTAAGTTAAGCATAAATGAGTGTTGTTTTGTTATGTATAGTACTTTGCCTACTTGCAACATTTACAGCTAGTAAATTTTAATATGATTATCTTTACACTACTTCTAGTTTTGTTTTTGGTTTCAAATTTGTGTCTCCATCATTTCAAACTGATAATACTTTCCTCAGGAAAGTAACTAGAAGATAAGCTTGAAATTAATTAGAAGCCTGTTTGTGACATCTCCTCTCCTTTTGAGTTGAGAGTTTGTGAATTATCATTAACAATGTTTTAGTCCATGACTGTCCTTATTGTTCTTGGGATCTATATCATCATGTCTTTTTGCATGAATTTTTATAGGTAAAGCATTGGAAGGGTTTCAACTGGAAGATCTTGATATTGCAAGTTTAGAGCGAGAGTTGGAAAAGGATGTTGATAATAATTCAGTCAGCAGCTCGCTGAGTGCTGGACTTTCTACTTCAGGATGCTTTAGTAATAACTCTTCTATCCCTATTGGGATACCTGCAAGTGCTGTTGCACAGCGTGGTAGCATTAGCAGTCTCTCTCAGTCTCCACCATCACCCTTTGGCAGTTTCCCCCACAGTATGCAGCCATTACAGCTTCATAAACAAGATTCTGTCAATGACCATGTGAGTACCTAAGGTTTTCAGTAGACATAGAGAGAAATAAAAGATACAGGATGTAATATCGCACCACTTCCCGGGAAGATTATGCGCTGTGCATAACAGATAAGTGTGACTTATATTAGACTTAAAAATAACAGCATGATACTTTTTCTGTGAAATTCAGCCTTTTTTCTTTAAATGTGCTTTTTCATTATGTTATCTGGGCGAGACGGGAAGATGTATTAATTTAGGAGTACAGCCCTCTTTTGTGAAGTGTAATGAGGCATTAAGGGCACAAAATTACCTGCCCTTGAATGAGAAGCAGGTAGGTGGTAACTCTTTTGCGCAAAGCCTGAATCCCGGGGTTTATTTGAGTAAAATAAGAGGGCAGTGAGTAACTCACGGCGCTCTTCATGAATAATAATGCTATTACAAAAGCTGACGCTTAGAATTAGGCAATGAATCCACTTCCCGTAGTCTAAGAGGAAGTGAATTCCAGATAGCCGGTCCAAAGGGAGAAAGGGATCTTGTTCCAGCTTTAGTACGAATTCTGGGAATAGCCAAATGGGAGAGATAGGTTGCAGAACGCAGTTTACTGGGTACTGAATATCTAGTAGTTTCGAAAACTAGGGAGGGGATGTATTTTCAGGACAACAATAGACTGATTATATTATAATTTACGTCAATCGCATAAGCGCCTCCAAATGAAACAAATAAAATATCTGTGCTTGATTTTTAATCTTGTTTTAAACTGCGGCATAAAATCCCCAATGCCATGAGGGATGAAATTCAGGGATAATTTTAATGTAATAAAGGTATGGCACCTCAAAAATCACATGATCTTGTACTCAAATTTGTAAAAGATAAGATAAGATATATCTTTATTGTCCCAAAATACAGACACATTTGCTTGGTGGTACATCAGGTTTCACAGTAGTACAAGATACACATATTATACAAGGGTAATAAAGCACTGTATACATTACAGTTTGAAATTAAAAAAGCAAACAACATTAGAGTACAGTGACAGTGATTCTATGAATATTTAAAAGAAAGTCCAACAACTAGAGTGCAGTGGTATTTTGTGGTGTTGGCTATGATATGATATTTGTTGCGAAGTGGAGAACAGTTTTCTTGTATCTCTCTCTACGGCATAAAGACAAATGGGATAAAAAGAATGGTCTTTGCATGGAACCTTCTATAAGGGCATACAATGTAGAAATATGTTCTGATTTGATGACTGTAAGTTAATGTAAAAGAAATTAAATCTTTTTGCTTATACCTTGTGTTGTGCTTTTAGAAACTTATGTTATGTCCACTTTTCATATTATGGCGCAATTTTCTTTCTATTGTTTTCATTTCAAATTGCTGGTTACTGGTGTGTACATTGTTAATCATTGGTTAAAGTGAGGGTGATCTTTTTAGTTATAATCTTGTTTTGGTCTAATACGATGTCAATGATAGTGTATTTTCAAGCTTTGTTTTAAATCAAGTAAAACAGAGTGTTTTTCTTTCTCTTCCTCCAGTCGTCTTCTCCCTTGTTAAGCTGCTATGGTGGCTTTGGGAAAAATCCTCTCAGCTCCAATTTGAGTGACACCAACTCGATGTCTCCAAGAAGTGCTGGGCCTCAGTCTCCAATGTTGTGTGGGTCTTTCAGTTCTCAAATACAAAATGGAGAGATGCAGAGACTCAGAGAAGAGCTCAATGTCGCCAAATCTCGAATGTCAGAATGGGAGGGAGTCTACAATCAGGCAAAATGTGTATGTGGCTTTAAGAAACTTTACAAGATTTTCAAGATTACTAGACATGTTCATTAAGTGAGAACTGTTGGCATATGTTTTTTTGCGCACCATTGGATTATCTCATTTGCACACCACTGTATCTTTGGATGTTCACTAACTTAAGAAAAGTTGAGGCAGGACCGGACATCGACCCTTGATTGACAGCTTCAGTTGCTAACCAAAGCACTGTAGAGTAGGGCATGTATTCATGGCGTTAGCGGGGAAGGTTACAAGGCTATCGTTATATAATTAAAGTAAACTTTCAAAAAGTAGATGAATAGGAAAATTAGTAGACTTTTTTCTCAGGGATAAAACTTGTTGCATGCACAGCATTGAAATGCTTTCCTTCAAATGCATTGTAATTTAGCACATTCCTACTGAAAGAATGTATTTTTCAAGAAACAGTCCATACTATGTGAACATGTGTCATCATATTATATTATGTGAATTCTTAAGATTTTCTTCATGCTATAATTTGTAGTTCATCATTTTGTACTTCAATTGTACTTCACCTTGACTAGTGTACATGTGAGAGTGGAACCGACAATTGTAAAGTGCTTCGAGGTTTCAACAAAATGCGCTATAGAAATGAAGTTATTATCATCACTTCTCAGATGATTTGATTTTGGAAGTGAGATTAAGAAAATTATTTGTAATTCTCAAGGAGAATCTGTCATATGACAATCCTGTATATTATCTTCTTATTTGTGGTTTTCAGGCATGTGAGGCATGGAAAAAAGAAGCTGAAGAATCTGCCAAAAGGGCCAAAGTTGCAGAAGATGACAAGGAATTAGCTTTGAAAGACAAAGAAGAGGTAAGTTGTATATTATTATCATCTAAGCTCCCCCTTTTTTTATGATTAAAAAGCCTCATGAGGCCATTGTATATTGGAATTTTTCACCTCCAACAACGAAAGAGGTTATGTTCTCAGTGGCGTTTGCCTGTCCTTCAACAAAACAACTCAAAAACGAATTAACAGATGTTGAAGTTTTGGGGACAGGTGGAGAGACATTCGTTCCGAACGATCTGACCCAACCATAGAGATGTTCAGAAAGGCTTTGCCTGAAGTGATCCAACTTTTTGTGTGTAAAAGGGCAATAATATGCAAGTAAGCCTGACACTTCGAAAAATACACCTCCATCATATAAGTTAACAGGAGTGGTCCACAGCTGACTATAGTGAATAATGTTTTTTCAGTACCTCCAAAATGTCCTGCTTCCTTTAATTTCATTGTAGCATCCTCCTCCTCCCCCCTCCTCCCCAATTTTTATTATTTCATTCTTCGCTATTCATATTAGGTCTATGGGAGTGGAATTTATCGTGAAGGCATGATCACATCAGATTTTCCTTATTTGTCCAATCAGATGAAAACGAGTAGTAGGCCAATGTTAAAGGTTTCTGCCTGGCCATCTGTCAGATCTAGATTTAAATGTAACTTTGGTCTCAAGAAGGGATATAGGCTATAGTTATCATTAGACCAGTTTCATGCATTCTTGTTCCTTTTGTGTCCACAAAATCTCTTTTAACACTTTTTCCTTATTTTTAAACCTATGTTACATATTTGTATTCTGTACTGTAATTGTTATGTATTTTCTTTAAATTTGAATTATATAAATATAATGTTTGAGAGTTAAGAGTTACTCAAATAGGCTTACTTCCGATGTCATCAATTTTCATGTATGAGGGTTTCAGAGATTTCTGGCGTCAATTTTGCATGCTGTTTATGGATGTTTTTCAAGTAAAAGATAAAAAGATAAAAAGATAAAATTTCTCAAAACTGAGTTGACTGAACTTTTAACCCTATCAGGCTGCAAGATATCCATATTTAATTAAATTTTCTATTTTCTATCACAGGCTTTAAACCAGAGCATTCGCATGCAACAAGTTGCTTCACTGCCAGCAGGCCCCCATATATATGCTTTATCAAGGACAAGTGATTTAGAAAAGCTTCAGCCACAGCAGTTACAACAATTAAAATTACGTCTACAGCAAGACATCGATATGCTAGATAAAGTAAGATACTTCACTTTCAAAAGGGTTGCTTACCTTATGTGATTAAACAGTTTAATTTTTCTCTTTAGTCTTCAAAGATGAAAGGTAAAGATGGATTTATAGTCCGTATCCCTGTACAAAGGGTGTCACCAAATCCTGTGATTTAGATGGATGCACAGAGGAGCAGGTGAGTGACTTAGATGGAGTTGGCCATGCAAGACCGAATAATTATCCACAAGGAGATCTTCAATGTACCCACACAACCAACAATTCTTACCATTAAGTATTTGGTTTTGAGTGTCAGGACCTTTTGTTCTGAACCCGATGAGGATCTTGAATTGTCATCGTTTTTGGTCATGGAAAGATGAAGTGTTGTCGAGAGGCCGCTTCCTCCCGCTGTATATGGGTGGACACTGAGGAGCAATGCTTTCAGATCCCTGCAGCCCAAACTGCAGAGGTGAACACTGCCTCATCCAAGGACTGTCCAAGATGGCAGGAGGAAAAGGCTATCCTTACCTATATACCTACCACCATCAGTTTATACAAGCATTTATGAAATGGAAAACCTTTTATCTCAGCTTCCTTCCCCCTTTCCTCCTTGGTAACTTCAATGCCCATTCTTCTCCACGGGTCATTCCTGACTAGACAGCCACAGTCGAATAATAGAGGAATTGATCGCCGACCATGATTTAATTCTCTTCAATTCAGGAGAAGCAACATTGCTTCATCCAGCCTATCAATCAGTTTCAGCCATCGATCTATCAACAGTCTCTTCCTCTCTTGTTCTAGACTTTTCATTGCACGTTGATGACTATCTCTGTAGCAGTGATCATTACCCTATCGCCTTAAGCTTTCAACCAAATAGAGCAAAGGAGTCTACTTTCATTTTTCAGTTTGCTTAAAGCAAACTGCCATAATTTTTTTTTTATCGGGATCACCCGGAATTCTCAAAGAATTCATCTAAAAGACAATGTTTCAATTTTCAATGCTGAATTGCACGCCATTATTTTGGCTTTGAATGATATATAAAAAATTGTCAAGGAGTTGTCTGAATTTTATTATCTGAATGGATAATCTGTTTACCCTTCAAGGTTTGCGAAACCCAAACATTAAAAATCAAGTCATAGCACTGATTAGACATCTTTAAAAAGCTTGTTGGAAAACACATTACGTTTGTCTGGATACCAGCCAATTTTGAATCGCAGATTTAAAGATTTTAATCACATACTATATTATTACAACTTGGCAGGAGTGGGACCAAGAAGTTAATAACAAGCTTCATGAAGTGATTCTAAAAATGACAGAAAGACCAAATGTAAAAGAAAGAAATAGGAAGGAAGAGAGCGTGTTAAGCTTTCTCCATATTGGTCACTCGTGGCTCATGCAAGATTTCCTGTTGACCCATGAGGATCAACCTTTCGGTCACTCCTGCGTTTACCTTTTTTACCATCAAACATGTTTTAATAGTGCTCTGATGTGGTGGATATAATGAATGAAATATTCTGAAAGACACATTTACAAACTCTTTAGAGAGATTAATCGAAAAGCCATTTTCAGATTTTTAAACAAATCAGATTGTATCAACAAATCGAGAGTACTAAATATTAATTAATTTTTAACACATTGACTATATTTTTTAAAATATGTACAGAAACTTTTCATTTTTTTCAAGTACTTCAGGTTCTACCTAGAGACATGAGAAATATTAGCCAGTTTTAGCCCTGAGATCACTGCCACGGTGGACAGGGTTACTTCAAAGAAACAATCAAACAAACTGTTGACCCACAGTGACTAGCTATTCTGTCACTCCCATGATTGCCTTTTTACTATTAAACATTTTTTAATAGAGTGCTCTGATCTAGTTGATATATACGATCAAAATTTATTCCGAGAGAAACATTTACAAACTCTGTCGAGTGACTCATCAGAAAACCGTTTTCAGATATGTGCAGGAAATCGGACTATATCACCAAATCTAGCATACTTACCAGTGATATTATTAAATTTTTAACACTGACTATATTTAAAAAATAATATTTACAAATCTTCATAGACATTCTAGAGTTTTAAAAAATAATCAACATTCTAACCAGGTAGTTGTGAATAGCATTAGACAGTTCGTAAATCACCGCCCGTGGTGGACAGAGTTTACTACAAAGAAGCAATTTGTTACACTACATTGAAGCATTTTATTATTGGTATTAATATTTGAAGTGGCGCCGGTGGCAGTGGTTAGGCTGCTGGACTGGGGATCATGAGGTCCCGAGTTTGAATCCTAGCAAGCCAGGTCCGACATTGTGTTCCTTGGGAAAGATCACATTATCACACATTTCCCTGGGAAAGATACCCATTTCCACTCTACCCAGGTGCAAATGGGTACAAACATTAGCTTGGGAGTAAAAACTTATGTCAGGTTAGCGTCTGGCCAGGATGTGATTATTATCACCTGTTCCGCTTCACGCTATAGAAACCAGGATAGGCTCTGGCTCTATATGCCTTAAGAGCCTTGGAGGAACTTAACTATTGATATCTGAACAAGATCAAGATGATTTTTGTGAATTCTTAATTTACGTGTATATTCAGCAGCTTGTTTCACGATGAAGGATACTGATTTTCTTTTATGCAAAACACTTAATATATTGAAATCAATGATGACTAGATGGATCTGTTTTGTTGCAAGAACTATTAATTTACAACTAGACACTCATAAGTTTGTAACTATGCCTTTGAAAGAAAGAAAAAAGGTGGAAATTAATTGTTTCTATTCTTTCCATTTTTTTCTCCAGCTAATTTTCCAAAAGTCCAGAGAAATGTTTGATGGTTGTGGACCTTAGGCAATTTATTGAAGGCAAGGTAGCTGTGTTGTTGAAATATGTCTTGTGGGATACTGCAATAGACAAATGTCAAGTATAGGAAGTGATGACCAGCTCATTATGAAGATGTGTAATTAAAATATTCTTTTAAGTATGCTTTTGTTTTTATTCAACAAAAGGTTCTGCTTTCTTTGATTACCCTTACTTAAACTTGTTTAGTTTGAATTTTCAATTTGACTTATGTGTATTTTAATGTTAACTATTTGTTCAAATGCAGTTCTATTGTGTCAATAAACTAAATCTAGTGATTATATGTCCTTGAGGAATTGAAATTCTTTGAAAATACATGATATCTTTAAATGCCTTTCTCTTTTTTTTTCCTTTGCTGTTTTAGGCTATTTCTTTATTTTCCATCTACCTTTTAGTCAAATGCATTGAATTAGGCAGGTGCTTTTTGAGTTGAAAGTTTTGTATTCCAGAACACAATATTTTGCAATTTGCGCAATTAATGGATATATCTCGTTAAATTTAACAATTCTAAATGTCAGTTTAAAAAAAGAAAATACTAAAAACTTAAGTAGATCTAAATCTTGATCTTGTCTACGGCTTGAAATTTTTTATGACTGATCTTCTGTTCTTATATATTTACTGTTGCATGATGGGAGATTATATCTATTTATGTAACTATGTAACTGTTCAACATCTTTCTAAAAATTCAACTTTTTTAAGGCTGAAAATGTATACATAAAGAATTTGATAAGTTTGTCCCATAATTTTTCTTTCAAATGACACATTATACAAAACGATTCATTGAGACAGGCGGAGGTTGGTGTTTGGATACAGCCTGCTTTTTCTTTTAGCTTTGAATAATTATTTGTCATGAGCATATAGATGAATTAAGGCCCTTCCTTTTCCCATAACTGCTGATGTTAATTATTATTCTTCACTTTGTTCATTTGAAAAAAATCTTTTCATTCAACAAGGTCTTTGAGGGGATGTGTGGCACCAGACAATGAAGAAAAAATCACTTTCAAATTTTTTTTGAAATACTTCACATTTTAGTACTAAAACTATTCTTCTGTCGAAATGATATAACGTTACGGTTACTCATCAAAATCATATTTAGAATAACATTAGAGAGCTTTTCTTTAGACCTATGTAGTAGTTTTATGCATTATGTTTTATTTTGTTTATGTGAAAGATTCATCCCATTCAAGCCTTGGTTACTGGGTCAAGCTTTATAATGATATGTGTGTGTTTGACATTGATAAATGACTCATTTCAAGTACTCCATGCTTGTGAAAGCATACTGCGTTGGTGTCCATAGACACTCAGCAATGCCTTGAAGATCGAGTAACATTTTCCCGAGGAAACACATGTTCTTGGAACTTCCCTTGACCTATCAATGTGTCATAGGTAACCTAAGCTAAATGATCACTCCTGGTTGGTCAGTCATTATTCTCTACATCACAACGATCCATTTCTGGCATAAAACTTATCCGCCATGCTGTACCATTGTGTATGCTACTTTGTGTTTAATCCCAATTTGGAGAAACACTTCCAAGAGATTTTGAAAGACACACACACACACCCCCCCCCCCTCCAGCAATTGTCCAGACTAGTGTATTGTTTTAACTTACATTGATCTAGATTTAAGCATGGAATGAGGTGTGGGAGCGTGACCCACAAAACCAATTTTAAGATAATGTTTGGATGGTCAGGAATGGGCCAATTTGTTCATCATCACTCCGGTTTCCCCTACCTAATATTGAGTTTAAAATGAAGATCTAAATTACGATTTAGATTTGATCAAGGGATAAATCTAAAGCTAGAGTAAGACTGTCCCTTTGCTGATGATTTAGATAGAGTGATTTTTGGATTATGTAATTTATTAGTCTTTTAAAAAAAATAATTAATAATGAAAGCACTCTGATTTCTCTGGTTCTGTTTTGGTTGGGGGTTTTTGTGTCTATTTCAGTGCAAAAATTACACACAATTTAAAAGAAAACAAAAACCTGTTTGTTGTTTAGTTTTGTGTGTTGAACTCTGTCTATCAATTTTTATATTGATTGGTCAAGTAAGGAGGAAGGAAATATCAAAATAGTGATGAAAGTATACATTTTAAGGACTCTGCAATTGGAACTTTCATGCATGCAATCGTAGGAAACAGTGGGGGAGAAAAAATCTCAAAACATTCCAGCTTGATATTCAGGTCCACCCTCCTCTGCTTCTGTCTCTCGTCTGGCCTTCTCCTGGGCTACTTGTTTTTCTCTTTTCTCCTTCTGAACAGCATAGGTACTCATGGACAGGGTTCTCACCTCCTGCTTACGCCATGTACCTTACCATACTGTCGACTTGGAATGATCAGCGTGTCCTTCCGCCAATGACTGCCTCACATAAAAGCCAACAATACATTGGTGACGTGGTCTGTCGATATTACTACGGAATACGACGGACACCTGTCGTGTCAAGTGGTTAAGCTTCTGGACTCTTGATCATGAGGTCTTGGGTTTGAATCTTAGTAAACTAGATCCGACATTGTGTTCCTTGCGAAAGACACTTAGCACGCATTTTCCTCACTCGCCCAGGTACAAATGGGTACAAACAAATACTAGCTTGGGAGTAAGACCTGCGTCAGAATAGCATCCTATCCAGGAGGTGATTATTGTCACTTGTTCTGATTCATGTTGTAAAAACCAGGATAAGTTCTGGCTCTATGGGCCACAATGGCCTTGAAAAAACTTGACTTTTCTTTCTTTCTTTCTTTCTTTTTATTTACTGGGAATACCTAACACTGGGTCACTGTCACTATACAGCTGTGTTGTAGTATAGCCGTTGTACTACACTGCAGGCAGTTTAGTGTTGGGGAGTCTGTATACATGCTAGCCCCTACCATTAGCGTAGGCCCATTGACTATTGTTCAAGAATGAGAAATGTGTGGGGGGGGGGGCTGGACACAACGTTATGCTGTGATGTAAGATTTTTGTACGAGTTGTTCACTGTTGATGATTAGTAATTTTGATGTTTTGTCTTATTTTGCAATTACCATACCTCATATGTAAACTCAATTTCTGGGGTAAAAAATGTTCATAGAGACCTATCTTTATCCCACAAAATCCATTTGTAGAAATGATGTGAGGACCAAAAAAGTGCAAACGTTAAACAGAAAATTTTAGCCAAATATTTACTTCAGAACCCTTCTTCTCTCCTCACCACCAAACCCAATTCCCATCAAAGCTGTGTTCGTGGCCATTCATTTAAGGCGGCCAGTTTTTTAGGTCCAGCGGTTTTTCTTCTTTTTTGTTACTGTATGAAGCGGCCACTCATCTAATGCCACCAATGTTTTTGAGTACAAAAGAGCTTTTGGACATGTCTAAGATAGCCAGACAGCCAAGATGATGTACTTTATTATAGATAATCCCAAACAACATCTTATTAAACTAATATCAATTACAGTGCAGCACGGTTATCTCAAACTCCTCCAGGTCGGGTCATTGAGTTAGGGATAGCCGCGAATTCAAGATTTCCATGTTGGCCGTTATTTAATACCTTCAGGGGTTACAAAACATAAGGATGTGGTTTTGGTACAATCTTTCCCTTGTACGATATCCAGTCACCCATCACGTCCCCGTGTCAAGTCGTGTTAGACATAGATCTAGACCTAGAGTTGATTCACCCAGCGTTGCATATGTTACATAAAATCAATGCATTGATTCATCTCAATTGTTCCACATTTAAGTAAAAATTGTATGTGAGGTGTATCAAATTAATGTGTTGAAAATAAAATGTTTCATTATCATTCCTCTGCCCATGTAGCTACATTTTGTTGTGAATAAGTTCACAATACAATTACTGACTGGAATTGATATTTACTCTACTGGTGTTGCTGAGATTTGAGAAATGATATCTCCTGTCACATTACATGCTTCAAACTATGAATAAAGATGACAAAAAATTATTTTTTCTTTGTTATGCTGTCTCCATTATTGTGTAAAACACATTGAATAACAATTTTGAATTGTAGTTGAATATTCATCAATGCAACATTTGTTCTTATGGGATGTCTCGTTTGCCTTAGAATAAGTTTTGTTGAAATCAGTACCCTGTTTTTACCGTGTTGATCTTAAATCTTATCAAACTGTATATAACATGACTCGCAATGACTGTTGATTTTGTTTGCTTCAGAGATGGGAGAGGAGCACAGTTTTAGTTTCCCCAAAAACTATTTTTACCTTGCATATCAAATATCATGCCATGTTTGATATAAAGTATAGTGTATATAGCATCATATATTATATATCATTGACAATCTTTGTTGATGCAGTAATTAATACCATTGTAGAAAATGTTGTTATTGTTGAGATATCATAATTGTATGTTGTTATATCTTGTGTATAACAATGTCTTGTTCTCCTGTAGAATTATCTTTTATGCTTTCATTTCATGATTTTTGGTAGGGTATTTTTTTGACACACAGAAATTAGTATTGAATTTTCTAAAAGTTAGTCCCACTTTTTTCTTGTCTTTTTGTTTGTTTTTATGTTTCTTTGAGGGGTGAGTTATGTTTTTTTCAGTGGACTACTGGTAGGTCCTACTTCTTTCCTTTTCCTTTTTCACTTATTCATCATACCGTTTTCTCTTAAATCATGCTGAGATCACTACAAATGGTGGACAGGTAAATAACTGAAACAAAAAGTTCTGGCTTTTTAATTTTAAATTTGTTTCTTTCTATTCTATTCATTTCCCCACTTGTTATGTTAGAAAGTCTCATTCATATATGTAAATGTAATATATATATATATATATATATATATATATATATATATATATATATATATATATATATATATATATATTATAACGCAGAAATTATGTGATGTTACCGCTCATAATGTCTTTGAAAATAATGATGTTACATTGTTACTATTCAGTGGGAGATAGAAGAATTTGCATGGCAGCTATGAAAGTGTACTTGACTTTTGTAAATCCTGGACAAAATTACCCATCCCTTCCGCCCTTCCTAAGAAGAAAAAGAACAAGAAAGAGGGAGAGAGAGATAAAAGAAGAAAAATAAAAATGAAAGAATTCAGCAGCTGGCCTTTTTTATTTTCAGACAAAAGTCTGCTTCTCTTAAACTTAAAGTCTGCATCTCTTTGTGCTTGTATATCTCACGTTGATATTGGACTTGAGCTTATTATTGAAGCCTTGGAAAGTAGTTGTTTTAACTAAGAAAATGGAATCACTAGGATGATGTCTTCACAAATAATCAGCGGATTTTTTTATAGTAACAGGAAAAGAAGATTTCCAATTCATGGTGACGAAAGAAAAGCTTGAGCATATTAATTGAGGTCTCTTATTTAATACAAATACGTGAAGCATTTTAGCAGACCATTATGGAAATAATTAATGATGATTATGAATGAAATTCCTTTAGATCTACAGTTGAACCCGTGATAAATCAACTCACTTGTCGTCAATTCTCGGTTGTGATCAACTCCCGCCACCGGTCCTGTTTTCCCCCTTTTTATTTCATTGGGATTACATCAACTACTTTAAAACTAGAACTCACTTAAAGTCAACTCCGAAAACTGAAATACATAGCCATGAAGAAGCTCCATTGTTAAGAAATTATTTTTCTGAATTGCATTTACATCCAGCGTCTAGCCTTTAGGAATGTAGACTAGTACATGCCCATGGAAGGCCTATTACTGTTACTTATATAATACATGTAATAGAGTGTATTATTGGCTACAGAGTACTGAGTATTGTGAAGAGATGGTGGGTGTATGTAATGTGTTGTTACAATATCAATAAAATAGGCTAGGCCCTCACCTTCACAGGGCTACAATGTAACAACATTGTTTGTTTGTGTCTATTAGCAGGCCTAACACGACACAACATGACACAGTGTTTCGCTACCACCCTCCACATGTGCTGTCAGTCTTTACCCGCCCTTCATTGGGCAGGTCACATAGGCAGAGGCTCTATCTACAATATCGATTCTACACTCCCTTCCCTCCTCCACGCTTAAGCCTAAGCCCTTTCCTTATGCTCTTAGTTCTTGCTCACGCGAAACATACTCCATAGCTGCCTATATTTACCTTGAAAAGTACTTATTTGTATAGAAAACCTACGTTAACGGTATAGATTCAGAGAGAATGGGTGAAAGTTGGGAGACGTTCTTCTGAGTTCACAAAACAACCATAGCACTTCGCCGAAAAAAGCCAATGATCGGCACACTTTTTGTTACTTACCTTCAAGGGGATCACGTCAAGTTAAATGATCTGATCAATATTTTTTGGAATATTACGGGCTTTTGTGCGAGTTAATTAGAATTAGTTTGCACAGTAAGAGTATGTTTTCCGATTTGATAAAGTTGGCAGCTATGATACTCTTTTCGCAACAGCAACAACCAACAAACAAAACTAAACCCATCGTCGCATCTCATTTATTATATATTAATTTGCATTCTCATGTTTTGACAAGGGATACGCCCATACAATTACATAAAAAGAATCATGCCTCAGATTTGGGTTAATAAATCCCCTGGACTCAATGATCACCTATTTCTCATGGTATCGAGGTGTTGATCTTGAGCTGGTTCCAGTGTCTTTTACCCGAAGATTACAATGTTTGAGAGAAAAATTAATGTTATGACATGTCTTGATTTTAAGTATGTGGATTCATGTTTACATTTAGAACAAAGATGAATGGACAGTACTTTGAACGCCATCATAGTTATGGAAACTCGAATTGTTATATCGTGACAGTTTACTTTAACATTTGAGTTTAACAGTTTAACCTAAAGTTATTTTGTCACAAGTCAGACGAAATTCTGGTGAAGTTCATTATTAGGTACCACAAAGTTTTCTTAGCTTCTCGCGGTGAAAAACGAGCTAGCCAGTGTGAGAAGGCTGATTTTGTGTCATGTTTGACCCGTCCATGGAATAAATTTTATATATCAACACAAAGTCTGTTTCCTTTCCTTTGTGAAAATGGCAATTATTTTATCAGTTATGGACAAATAAGATATATGATCCTTCGTCACCTCGACTTGGATTTGAGTGCGGTTTTCACCATGATAAAGAAGAGATTTCAGGCTTAAGTATCATGTATGTAAACTTTGCGAAAGCCTGATAGAAAGTATTGAACTCAGTTGAAAACGAAAATTCCCAAATTTTGTCACTTACCAAATTAAATTCAGAGGTTTGCAGGCAATATAAGTAAGAACCGTCATTCATTTTTCTATACATCTGTGAAGTTTCATACACGTGTCATTTAAGGTGGCGGAGCACGAGCAGTATATATATTAGATAAGAAGTCATGCTTTTCAGTAGTCCATCTCTGACATGAGATATCGCTGTTGATCAGCTCATCCTCTACCATCATCATCATCAACTGCATACCCCATCAGACGTTGCATCCCTGACAGCATTTCTGAAATTTTCTGTCCTGTGCCATTCTTCGTGCCTCTGTTAGTTCTTCTAAATGCTTCCTCTTTATCTTTCTCCCATCATCTGCATGGCTTCCCACTGTTTCTTTTCCTACTCCACTCATTTTGCTCTCCAGAATCATCCTTTCTCTGGACCTTCACGTTGTTTGATGTGGCCAAAGTATTTCAACTTTTAAGCTCTGACAAAGTGTTCCAGTTTCAGCCATCCTTCATTTACCTGCAACTCTTCTTTTAATATTATGGATGTATTGGTTCTGTGTTCATGCCCTGAAACTCCAAGGATTTTTCTGCAGCAGTTCATTTGGAATTCATTTAAGAATTAAATAATATTAATATTCTAGTTCAAAGTAATCAAAGTCATATCCATATGTTGCTGTGGGGAAAAAACAGCATTGTATGATCTTAAGTTTCGTTTCTTTGTTCTGTCCTTTCCATAGGTTCCTCATACTGTATTTATAAGTTTATTTGTTGCCAATGCAAGCCTTTTTCTTATTTCTGTACTGTGATGCATTTGCCATCCCCTGTTAGTGTTACTGTGCTTCCTAGATTTTCATATGAAGTGACATTTTCTCAAACATTATTAATTTTGATGTTTTGTGTCTCAACAGATTTGTCCTTTTTCATTACTTTGGTACTTTTTTGTGTTTGAAGAAAAAGAAAAAAATGTCTTCACCATGTTTCTTTACAGTTACAGACAAAACTAATTTTCCCAGTCCTCTCACTGTATGTGACAGCAAAGCGGGGGCATCTGCATATTGTAGATCTTTTATCTTATACTTATATCCATGCACATTCACTTTATCAAAACCCTCTGTATTTCCGTCTTCATTTACTTCTGTCATGATGGATTCTGTATATTTTTAAAAGATAATATACAGCCCTGTCGTACTCCTCTTACAACTGGGAACCATTCTGTTGTGCTGCAATTGATTCTGACTGCTGACTGTTGTCCTTTATAAAGATGAGGCTCATTTTTTAAGTTGGAAATTCCATTTCTTTTAAACTTAACTAGTGTCCCGTAGTTTATGGTGTGAATTACAATCAAAGGCCTTCAAATATTCAATAAAACTGCTATACAGACATTGATTGCATTCTCTGCATTTCTGAATGATCATTCTGATGATATACAGTGGAACCTCCCTAATCGGGAACCTGAAGAATCGGGAAGAAATCCCAGGGAACGGAATTTTTGTCTATATAATTTACATCTCTCAACAGGAACGGTTCCCGGCTAATCAGGACAATTTTACATGTGCTTGCATTGATTATCATCACCATGTCACCCATAATTATTTATTATTTCAACACTCACTTGTTATCCAAATTTGGCTTCCGTGTTAGCAGACCATCGATTAGTACACCTGCATTAGTGCTACATGTGTTAAAGTATATACATTACATAATTTTGCAAGTACCACTTCATGGCAACCATAAGTCAGACACACCAGACAACCATTACAGAGGTGTGAAATGTGAAATCAGGCTTGCTCATCCAGCTAACAATACAGTACAATGTTGATATGGGGCGGCGCTTAGAAAGTAGACGTGTGGTGCACTATTATAGTCTGTTATTGCCTGCCTAACCTGTCAATCACAAGGGTGGGCACATGAAGAGATTTAATGATCCACCATGCATTCTTAATTACGTGTCTTATCTATCTACCGTCCAACAAAGCTCCAACAAAGCTCAACTGAGTGACACTACTGATAAATGCCATCTTTGTTTTGATGAACTAGTCATGTGGCTACTTGTTTGTTTGGCTCTGTTTTTTACCACTCACAAAAGGGCTTAGGTACCTCAAAACTGTTGAAGGAAAACCAAAATCCTTTAGTCCCCGGGAAATTGGGAAATCAATCGGGACAATTTTGCAACCCACCGAGATTTTCCGACTAGAGAGGTTCCACAGTATTGAAAATCTAATCTTTTCTGCCCAAATTCTTTCTGAAACCAGCCTGAAATTTATTGACTTCCTCTTCCATTTTATTTTCTAGTGGTTTCTGAATTAATTGTTAAAAATGTCTTAATTGCATGGTTGATAAGAGATATTGTTTTGAGCATTCTGTGAGATTTCCTCTCTGTGGAAAAGGAATAAAAACAGCTCTTAGTCTTAGTCTTTACCCTTCTACAGGCCGCTTTTTTGTTAGCTTTATTCTTTTACACAATTCGTAGTAGTGATAAACTTCTATTCTTTCTTCACCACTTGCCTTTAGCATATCTGCTGTTATGTTGTCACATCCTGATGGTTTACCTTCTTTAAGATTCTTAAATTGCCCATTCAACTTTCTCTTTAATAGTAATAATAGGTGCGTTCCACATAAAATCTTCTTCTGTAACATTTTCTGTTCCATCTTCATGCTCTGAATCTATGTGTCTTCACAAATTTTTTGCATCTAATTTTCCGTCAATATCTTCCCATATTTATCCTTTAAAACTCTATGGCATACAACGGCTCAAATTATCACAATCTCGATCCGAAGGCATTATTAGTGTTATTATATGTCTAGTTGCCCACTCCTTCAGAAAATGCTTTAAAATCAATCTAATTACAAATTATGGCTCATTCGATTGCATCATTTTTTTATGGGCATTGCAAGGAATCAGAGGAAGCGCCTGCTGTTGCCGCTACAGTTTTGCCTTGTAGATCTAATCTAATTCTTATCATATTCATGGCTAAGTATGTGAAGTTCTTTGGAAGTAAATAAACAGTTGCTTTTTACTTGCTAATACTAATAAACTGACATACTCATTCTAAAAGTAAAAGGACAAAAGGATGTAGCTAAAACTGCTCACGTTGAGAGCTGATAGTGATAGAAGTAAAGCATCGGTCATGATTGTGTCTTTCAAAATTTTTACATTCCTGAATTTCCAATTGAAAAAGACGATGTTGATGTACAGGAGTCGTTGGATAATTACACGCTGTTTAGGAGAAGAGAAGAGCTTGCAATTTGTAAGTTATTGTATCGGTTTGGCGTTTACGCGATGCGACGGGACAGGTTGTGTGTAAAAAACACAACATTAACAACACGCGTGTCCTGGGTGATTATTGTTTTATTTTGTTTTGTTTTTATAGAGAAAAATGACTAAAGTTAAATAAAGTTGTTACAAAGTCAAAGGAACCACCTCAGTTCTTTTTGTGAAAAAATTCATTATTGTTATCTGCTCTTGGGAATAGGAGGCAGAAATGAACCGCTGGATCGTGTCAACAACTGTACCAAACGATGTTTGTTATCAATTTCAATCGTAATCATTCTGAGTGTGGGTGGCACGCGAGTCTGTTTTTTTATTATGGACAACATAGTGGGAAAATTAATTCACATATAATATTAATGTTTTGGGGTTTTGAGCGAGCAATTATGCATATCTGCATATTTGGCGTGCATTTATGGATACTTTTATTATTACATTAAATAGAAAAAAATTGTTCACTCACCGTCAGTGTACATTTGTGTTAACCGTGTAGTTACAGTTCTGCAGCGTGCAATTATCAAGTGACTACTGTAATTTATCGTATTTGTAATATGACCTTTGTTCTAATTTTACTGATGAAACATCTCATTATAATTAAATGGCAATGATAGACATAACACCAAAGACTGTATAACCATCTCGACTCTATTTGAGTAAGGGGAGAAATGGGGTAGACCTTGTAGGTCAATATAATATTACTCTATTTTGTTGTCGTACTTGCATGATTTCTCTCATGACTTTGATTTGAATTTGAGTAATATTGTCCTCTGAGTGGTTATTTTTTTGGGGCCTGATTAACAGGATCCAATCAGTCAAATAGTGAAATATCGATACCTGAATCTTCAGACTCCAAGTTTTGTGAAACTAGAGAATAAGCCAATGATGATAGACTAGGGCAGGGTTTTCGTATTGGAATATGTTGATGTGATCCAAACTTCAAAAGAAAGATGTCATTAAGTATGTAAGAATTAGATGGAGTCAAATTTGCTCATGAATATAAAAAAAAGTGGCCGCCAAAAGGTTAAGAAAAAATGGTACTAACAAAAAATCTAACATGACGTGAAAAGCTTAGGAAAGGTTTAAAATGATATTTAATGTGTTACTCTTACTTGAGGAAACATTTTTTGAACTTTGTTTCAGAGAAAATATAAGTATAAACGAGTTGGGAAGATTTTCTTCCTTTGCACATTTTTCATAATTTTTGTATTTTTGGTCACTGATTTGGTTGATGATTACTCTGTTAAAACTTATCCTATATAGATGAAAATTATTCAATAAGTGCTTTACCATCACACTAGAGATATTATTAAGCATATTGAGCGAATATTTTTTTTGTAACGAAATTTTCAAAAGGCATTTTAACTGATATTGCACATGCAAAGAGCTTATTACTGGGGGTTTTTTGTGTTCAAGTTTGAAGAAGTCCCATGATCACATTCGTTATCTCACGCATTGGATATTGTGATTTTTTAAACTATGTTGCTCTGAAGGAAAATGACTTTGTTTCGTTGATATTGAATTATTTTTGTTCACACGGAAGCTTCAAACTTGCACCAAAATCAGTGCTTTACACAGGCGAAGAATAGATTTATATCTTATTTATTTATGAACCGATTTATATAATTCCCTTTTAAAATTTTTCCTCGTTTTGCATTTTCTTTCCAAATAACTAGAAGAAAATGGCTATAATGCAGAACAAAAATATACTTTGTGGTACTTACTTATATGCATATAGTACAGTACAATTACAATCATTTTGGGGCTGCCCGTTTCCAAAACACACAGTTTTATGTTTCCAATTGCATGAGAAGTCTCAAGAACTACTAAGACTAAGAGGCAAGAATGAACGCACTTGAATATTAATTTCCTCTTCCAAATTACATTATTATAGATTTTGAGTGTTCTCTATTTCCAATGTATATATGTATATATATGAAATCTGTTGTCTCTAGTTACTTATTAATTTTTCAATAAATTCAATGCTACAAACATAGTTTGAGATAATATTTCCATTAATCAATTGCTTTCTGATGAATTACTTGTTTAAGTTAAGGCAGAATAAGGGTGATACGGCTAGAAGTAGGAGGCTTAAGCTTCAGGATAATCCATTACAATCACGATAAGAAGACAAAATGTTTTCATACTTACACAGCAGTTGTATAATAGATAATAGACACACACTCACACCCACCCCCCACCCCGCCCTCACTGTGTGGAGCATAAAATATGTCTACTGCCAATACTGTTACGTATTGTTATGTATTTCTTCAATTTCATCTTCCTGTTTTTTCTTTATTAACCCTGAGATAGGATAAATTTAAATGAAACAAACAATTCACTGCATGTCAAAATTCTTGTCAGTGGAGGATGTAATGGTGGAGATCACAATGGGTGTTTTATAAAAATGACTTCTTTTTAATATAAAGTTATATTTTAGACTCAGGGAACTGGATTCTACATTATAAAATGTAAATAAACGAGTATTTCATGAGTGAATGCTTGTGAGCCTTTGTTATAAAGTTATTAGTTATAAAGTACAATGGGACACAAAGGCATGCCCATGCTGACCCAGATTAAATCAAAAAGTCAGAATGAAATCTCATACTATTTCTATGCTGGGCCTGGGAAATGTCCTGATGTGTCATGTGACTTTTCACCCTAACCAATCAGTTAGCTTTTATTTCTTTTCCAAAGAAACCTGCAGTGGGCAGTTGGGTACTTATTTTTTTTTTTTTTAAGTTTTATTTTTTACTTTCCTGAAATTTTTCTCACCTGTCCTGCTTCACACTTTTGAAACCGGGATAAGCTCCGTGGTTATTTTTTCTGAGACCCTTTTAAAAGGATAAGAAGAATTTAAGGAAAGTAAAAAATAAAGGTTAAATTTAATTAAAAAGAAGCTAGGATCTCCTTCATAGTGTTTTTTTGTTGTAGTTTTAGTAACATTAATCGTAGGTGAAATGAATAGAAAAGAATTTTTTTTTACGCTTGATATAGATCCAAGGCTTAGAAGAGGGGAGCGAAATGTTTACAGAAGAAGGAGTCTCTGTTCAAGAAGGATTTGTTTTTGAACTTAACATTTTTATGTTATTATTGAATTCCTTTTTGTCTTTGTGATTTGCATTCAAACGAGTCTTTCATTTAAAATATGGCAGCTACGCTGAAAAATATGAAACATTGCAGGTTAAAAAAAACACTTTTTTTTTTTCTTTGTAAATTGTTTTCTGGCATTATTACTGCCCTCTCAACTTTTTCCACATCTACAGCAGTGTTGTCCCCTATTTTTCTGGTAATACATTTTCTCTTTCTTCTCTCTTTAGGAAATGCTGAAATCTCCCTAATTTTTCTTGTAATACATTTTTTCCCTTTTCTCTCTTTAAGGAACGCTGAAACTGAAAAGGGTTCTTGCTGTATTTTGTTTTGTTGTTTTTTAGTTGTGGTGGAGTTGTTTTGGGGTTCGTTTTTTGTTGTTGCTTGGTTGTTTTTGTTGAAATGTTTTCTAATTCTCCTCTACTGCTTTTCATTGCAATACTACATGTATTTAGGCAGTCCAAACTCGCTTCACATGATAGACAGAGTGAGTGATGTCACTAAACAGGCATAACTTTCACCCACAATACCAAAACTTTCACAGTACATAGATATATACATAGCTGCCAACCAATTTGTCAAAGACATATTTAGCTTCTTTCTTTTTTTCAGTCCGTAAGTCTGTATTTACATTGATAAGTACGTACTTTACTTGTATATTCGAGAGTTATCTGTAGTTTTTGTTTAAAGAAACCAGAAACGAGATGGGGGGGGGGGGGGGGTTACTTCTTTTGTCCACTCAAAAATATCATAGATAATTTCATTATGTTAAAAGTTAAAAGAAACATGTTCCAATATTTTATTTGCAAACTGTTGAGATGAAAATCTGAGAGCTGCTTTGACATTTTTTGTGATTTAAAAAAATGATGTAATGTTTCTTCTCTGTTCCCTTCCATGCATATTATTTCATCGCTATTATTTTCTTTCTTTAATTTCCAGCATTTTTTTGCTTTAATACTAAAATTGGTCCAGAAGTTAATTTTTTTATGAATTTGTAGAAATTACGTTTTGCAATTTTTTGGACCATATCGGTTTTTTGGCAAAATTGAACAAAATGGCTGTTTTAGATACAAAAGTCTAGTTAAAAAATGTTACTTATATCCCTGACAAAAAATTTATGTCAAATCTGTGGCACAAGGTGAAGATGAGCGAAAAATAACCAAATCCGCAACCTGCGCTGTGATGAACGGAAACACTGTGACGTTTGGACTACCTTTTATATATGGTAAATACCTCTACTCACTTACTTACTAACTATTCAACTCTGTTCGTTTATCTAGAGACCACTTTTTCCTCAGCATCCTGTGTTGATAACTACAATCACTATGCTTCTAGTGATGTCCTTGGGGAAGCAGAAAAAAATCACTACATCTGTAATTCAATATATAACCTTTTGACTACAACTACAACTTCAGAGGATATACTAATAAATACTATGGCACTATGTGCAGTAACTGTAATGTCAAATTATCAGTTATGTTATATCCCATGATTGCACTACATGGTCACGTGGACAGTGCAGCTAACTTTGTGTGTGTCAGTGTGATATTTATGTCGTTGGGGTTTGGTTTTTTTGTTTTGGTTTTTTTATTTTTGTAAAGTCAAGCGCTTGCTAAAGATAAATTCAAATTATATGGGCTCTGCACCCACATGTATTGTCAGCAAGCTACACTGATAATGATGTAGACTAGCAGTGTCACACTCAACCTAACCCGTATTCTCTTCTGAAAGATTTATCGTACCCCACCCCCTCTCACTTTCAGTCGTGTGTACGCACTACATCACTTAGATAATAGATGTTTGTATGGTGTAGAACGTAATAAAAATAAGTAATCACAAGTCTTAGAGTCTAAGCCTAGTAAACGAAGGCATGCTGTACTTGTACATTGTTTAGATAGATCGTTAGGCTTATTTGGCGTGTTATCTAAACAAACCAATCGTCGGGTTAAAATCATGGGAAAAAATCAATACATCTATTGACTTTTTATTATAGATTGAGAGTAAAAGAGGACAGGGGTGAAAATTCACTCCACAGCAAATGTCAGACGAATGCATTGAAGTCATTACAATTACAACTATGTAATTTTCATAGAGGTTTAATGACATCAGTGCTGGTTCTGGGGGAAAGATCAGTACATCAAAAGATCATTACAACTGACTTCACTACAGGTGGAGTTGATTGTACATTCTCATTCTTGCAGTTGATTTTGTTTAATTTTATTTGAAACTTTTTTTCTTTTTCTTTTTTTAGAAAATCACTTTATGCTTCAAAACTGATGGATTACTTTTCATGTAATATTTTTGAAGAATTAAAAGCTGTCTATTTAGCTAGTTGATTGCTATTTGATTTGAGCATGACAAGAGATACAAATGAATCTACACTTTATGCATTAAACAAGAGATAATTCCACTTCAGATGACCTGAAAACAGAAATGTCTGTCTATACTAATATTACTATGTACCATAGTTATTTTTATTTGATTGCTGATTCAGTTGTGTAAGAAATGTCTGCAAAAATAAAGGGAAAGAATAGTTGTTTGAATTCCTGTTAACTTGTACTTATTAGAGTTTAGCTGAATCCACAAGTACATGGTAAACACCCACCCTCAAATAGTATTCATAAAATCAAATTGATGTAGCCAAATGTTTTATCCAAATTTCCTTTCTTTTGTTACTTAATAATCTCTAGTTTCCCCCTCACTTTACATGTACATCCAGTCCAGATGAAATCATGGCATACTTCTTTTTCTTTTCTTTCCTTTTTCTTTGTTCGTTTGGGTATATTTTTAATACTAATACTGTTTGGGTTCATTTTGATTGATAGTAACATTAAAAACTACTTATTTATGCATTCTTGATCAAAACTCCATTATAGGGAAATAATTACATGTGTACATAACTTGATTTTAAACACGTTTCATTCTTTATTGACAGATAAATTAATGTCACATCAATGGAATACAAATGGCAAACAAGAGTATTAAAGAAAAAGTGTTATTTTATTATTTGAGCTCTTAATACATAAAAAATGTATTGATACAAAAATGTGTCCTGTTGTCTTTTAATAGCGTTTTGTCACACACAAAATGTAAATTTATCATTTATCTTTATGATAATGAAAATGTGGTGATGAATACAGCACTTTTGATTTCATCTCCCACTTTTTAAAATTCTTTTAATAATTACGACAGATAATTTGTATAAAATTTTCTTTTTATTTTCTTTCACAATTGTGATGAAAGAACCTTATAACTGTAAATATTTTAATGTTGACGACTTCTTTCAAAATGTAGTTTTGTTGATGCAAAAATTGACATCAGCTCTGTTGTTTCTTGAAAAGCATTAAGAAATTGTAATGATTTTCTCATCTTGTAAATTGTGCATGCTCCTGTTGTAATCATATGTTTGGTACATTCACACATGCTGTATATTATCTTTTCATATTGTTTTAGGAGAGGTCACAGAGACCTTGTAATGTTTTCATTAGAATTTCAGTGATACTCTAAAATACTTTACTTTGATACATATTAGTATAATGAATTGCTCCAAATCATGAATTTTCATAACACATTCAACTTACTTTTTTTCATTGTGAAGTTTCTGTAAAAAGATATCTCAAGTAACTAAATAGAAGAGTGGAGTAGGAGCAAAAAGAGAAAGAAACATTGAATTAATTGAAAGATATTAAAAATGTCAAAGACATTGCTTTCAAAAATTTGAGACAGGTAGAGAAACATTGAATTAATTGAAAGATGTTAAAAATTCAACGACATGTCTTTCAAAGATTTGGAAAAGTGGTCGCTGTCACTGGAAGTATTAAGCTGGCCTTTGCTTGCAAATGTTTGTATTAAAAAAATTGCCATAATACCTGTGCAATTCAAGCCTAGGTTATAACTGAAAAGTCAGTAAAAGAAATGCTTGTGTGATTATGTCCTTTTATAATTGTCTGGACATTCTTTGAAATTAAGCTTTTGATTTTTTAAATTCTCTTAGAATTTTACCTGTTTTGTAAATTGTTTTAATGAATATGTGTGAAACAATATTAGGAAGATTCAAAACATCTAGAAAATATTTACAAAATTTGACCAAATTAAATCAATTTTACGAAAATTTTCATTATGCTGTCTTATTTTTGTAACTTTGTGGTATGCAAACTCTGAGTTAATTTTCTATTTATAATCACGTCTCGATAGACTACGATAAACTGGATGTCTCAATTATCCGAACAGATGAGCTTGGGATGGATATTTTTTTCTTTCTTTGTACCGGAATATAGAGACAAGAGTGTTTATACTTTGATAAACCAAACATTCAACTGTTAGACATAGTTAAACCAGTTGGCTGACGACGCATCAAAGCCACAGACTGGACTCTTCCAACACCACTTCAGCCATACAATTTTGGCAACATGGTGTCCCAGCCAATTGACTGGTGTGCCACATTGCCCAGGCAGATGGGTAGAGGCGAGTAGGTGTCCGTTTGGCCCAGGCACAAAGCACTGTCGCTAGTGGATGTTCGATAATCCAGATGTCTCGATAATCCGGACAAATTGCTCGGAACGGAAGTGTTCAGACTATCGAGACATGACTGTATTTGTTGTTTTTTAATTCTTTCATTACATTACTAATTGTTTTAAACAATCAATATGCACTGTGGGTAGGGATGTCGCAAATAATTCTCCCAACGTGACCCTGTGTGTCATAAAAGGCGACTTAATGACCTTTTCAGGTTGAAGCTCCTGACAAGAGTCCCCTGGCCATCCTTATGTGAAAAAAAGCCATATTGATTACTAAATCACAGCAAACACAATTCCTTTGAATCCTTTGGGACATGCAGGAGTTTCGTTTAATAGATTGAATGAAGGACAGTGGGCAAAACCAAAAAGGACACTTGTGATCAGAGGCGTTGTAGCTGAATCATAATGTTGTGAGTTGGTACAGTGCAATCCCGATAACGACATCGCCGGGACCGAACAATCATGTCATTATCGGGGGATGTCGTTATTCAGAATTTTTCAAAATGGCGGCGAAAGGGGGCGTTAGTGAGTGAGGCTAGTCAATTGGGAAGATGTGGTGGGGCCCTGAAAAGGGCCGGTGTGTTGGGGGTGGGCTTGGTAGAGCCAGCAGATGGGTTTACTAGCTGGTTGTCACGGCCTTGGTACCCTCAGAGATGGAGAAATAATCTCACATGTTGTCATTGGCCGAAAAAGAAGTATTTTCATTACTAAGAATACGTCTCAATTTTGTCAATATTGATCAAATTTTCATGTCAAATGTAGTGTTTACGGCTAGACTTATGTCGTTATTGGGAGGTTTCACGTCGTTATTCGGAGGGTTTTTTTACTAATGATATATAGCAAAAAAAACGGGACCAGGGATCCATGTCGCTATCGGGGATTGTCGTTATTTGGAGATGTCATTATCAGGGGATTGCACTGTAATTACGACGGCACTGATTTAAACCCCACGGCTGGAATAGGTGGGAGTTTGTTTTCACAACGTTGTACTTTAGGAAAGGTACTTCAATCTATTTGACTCGGACGTGAATGAGTACTCAGCAAAAAGTAGAGGAAGATCTTGTCAGAGTGTAAGTACGAAAAACCTAACAGACTTGTGTACTGTATGCTGTACTAAGTCACTTTAATTAATAAAAATGTTATGGGGACAAAAGAACAACATATATTAATTGGCATGTCTAATCCTGAACCTTACGACACTGTCAGAATAGGCTCCCAAACCACAAAACAAACCTGTCTGAAATAATCAATTTGTGTAAGAAAAAACTAAGCCCCCAAAAATGGTAATTAAACTAATTGACGGCGATTGAGAGCGACGGCATCTAAGAAGTGACGTCAAACAATTTGACAACCAGAAGTAACGTCATCCAAAATGGTGACCAGAAGTGGTTCCGTCCAAGATGGCGGCCAGACACGAGTGTGTCTAAGTCTAAGATGGCTGCCAGAAGTGTATCACATCACTCACCGAGTCCTTATCAAGAGTTTTATTTTTTTTTTTTTTTTTACTAATTTTTGCAATCGCCTTTAATTACACAAAAGTTTTTTGAAGATTACAAATCTGTAATTGCTGTCTGTAACAACATTAACCCAGGTATCAAGGAAGCAGATATAAATTATCAGCTCATTAATTCATCATTCCTGTTTCTCTCTTTCTCTCCTAGCCGTCGGTTTGCTACAAAAAATTGTACGTCTATAGGGGCCTTTACCTAGAAACAAACTCAATCACAGGATTAGCCCACGGCAGAAAAAAGCAGATGAAGAAAATGAAGAAGTGATTAAAGCAAAGAAGTAAAGAAAAATGGAAAAACAAATTTGTAATGATTAAGGTAGTCCTTTATCTTTTTCGTCTTTCTTTTTGTTTCATTTCATGCGAGAAAACAGTTTTTAATTATTTTTTTAAAAGACAAGAGTTAAAGTATAAGTATAAGAAAAGAAAGATGAAGAAGAAGAAAAAAATAAAAAATACACATAGAAGGGGATAAAGATGAAGAAGAAATATTTGTATTCACAAAAAAAACTTTATTTCTTTTTTTTTAAATAATAAAGCAATAACTGACAATATAACTATGACAATGTCTTCGAAATGAGAAGTATATTTATTTAGTTTTGAAAACGCAAAAAATTATATATTCAGCAATTGTGTTTGAATATCATGATGTTGAAAATCTCTTGCTAGGTCAGACACTGTTGAAGATCCCATTTTAAGAGAGGGATTGGCACCATGTTTCAAAAGGCACTCCACAATCTCACTGTGACCTAAAGGGGAGACAAGAGTAAAATAGATTAGTTTTAATACAAAACAGTTCTTCTTTTTACTTTTGTTTTCTTTTTTACATTGTATTATATCAATGTGCATAGGTATTTACATAAATTTGCTATGTGTATAATACGCTAATTGGTCAGATAATGATTAGTTTCAAATCTTTAATGTTGTAATTTGTTCTTTATAGATCATGTTTTCTAGTATCATGTAACTATGTATTCTGATTCATTTTTTTTAAAGTGACCAATTAAAAAAGCAACAACAGCAAACTAGCAACAACAAAATCCCAAACAACAGAAGAACAACCAAAAATATATCTAAGAGCATACAGAACAAACAACAAAACAATAACAAAAACCACATCCTCAATGACTATTCCTTATAGACATTCTGCCACAATGATAGAATTCATTTATCCCCTCGGAGGAAATCTGAAATAGTTTTTATAAATATGTCTGCTATCATTAGTATCGTTTTTAGTAATGTCCAAAAACATGTAAATGTGTAAATAAAATGCAAGTTTTGTTTAGTGAAGAACTTACCATGCATAGTGGCCAAATGTAAAGGAGTAGCATTTTCACATTGACTATTCTGACAGTTTACATTGATGCTGTCACACTGGCATAGAATTTCTACTATGGATAAATTACCACTGTTGGAAGCTGCATGCAGTGGCGTATTTCCAGTATCAGAAGCCAGATTTATATTTATTGGCAGGTGGGCCTGAAATCAAATAATAAAAGTATCATTATCATTGATCTGGGGGTCAAAGAATTACTATATTGTAGATTGGTTAGCAAGGGTTTCTGCAAAACTCAGTTAATCCTCTCAGCAGGGACCATTATACTGAAGCAAATTTGGTTTAACCTTAACTTTCTTTCTTTCCTTTTCACTTTCCATTCTACCTTTCGGTGTATGGGTTCAGGTGCCTGAGATGATCTTTCTCCAGGATGCCCTGTCCTGGCATTTTCTGTTTCCTTCCAAAAATGTTAAATTTCTCTTCTTCAATGCCTCTTTTATATCTTCTTCCCACTTTCTCCAAGGTCTGCCTTTGATCTTTTACCTTGGGCTTTAGCACTGTATACTGATTTAGCTATTCTATTGTCATTCATTCTGTTTACATGCCCAAACCATCTCAGTTGATTTATTGCTATCTTAGTTTTTATGCCATCTGCTTTTGGTTTGATCTCTTATTGTTGTGTGTCTGATTTTGTCTCTTTTAGTTTTCCCTACTACTCTTCCTAGATATTTCATTTCAGCTGCCTGTACTCTACTGTATGCTCTACTGTCTAAGGTCCAGATTTCACTGCCATAGAGGAGGGTAGGACAATAAATTGTGTTGTATACTGCCATTTCAGTTTTTGTTGACAATTCTTGTTTACCTACAAATGCCTTTCCTAGATGGTTATATATTGCACTTGCCTTTTGGATTCTCTGGCTGATTTCTTCTCTTAGTTTTCCCTCTGAGTTAATCATTACTCCTAAAGACAAATAGTGAGGCAAGGGGCATGTCGGAAGTGAAGGTAATGACACAAGATAATATGAAAGCCCCATAGGAACAAAGACGAGACAAATACAAGGAATAGACAGAAAAAAATCCTGGCCACCATGGGGATCAAACCCGTGACCTCTGCGTCAGCACCCATCGCCTTGCCATGAACCAACCGAGCTAAGTAATTGGGGAGCGTAGTTAGCCTGGTTGGTAGCACGCTTTCTTTTCATGGCGAGGGAGATTGGTGCCGACGCAGAGGTCGTGGGTTCGATCCCCATGGTGGCCAGGATTTTTTCCTGTCTATTCCTTGTATTTGTCTCATCTTTGTTCCTATGGGGCTTTCACATTATCTTGTGTCATTACCTTCATTACTCCTAGGCGATTATAGCTTTGAACTTGTTCTAAACTCTCCCTGCCCAATTTAAGATTTTTTGTTTTAGCTTCCCTAGTTACTAGCATTGTTTTGGTTTTCTTTGTATTTACTCTCATTCCTTTTTTATTTAGTTCATTGTTGATAATGTTGATATTCAACTGAAGGTCACTTTCTGATTTTCCAAACAGAACTAAATCATTGGCAAATGAAAGCATTGATACATTTACTGGTTTGAGCTTCCACATACCTACATTCATTTTCTTCATTTTTGAGGATGCCTTTGTGACTGAATCCATAAATGTGAAAACAAAAAGAGGACTTAGGATACAACCCTGTCATACCCCTATATCTAAATCAAATTCTGCAGATATATTTCCAGCTACTCTCACTTCACATGTGGGTTTATTGTAAAAAATGTTAATGGCTTCTATTAAAGTCAATAAAACACAGGTGCAAGTCAACGTTTCTCTCAAGGAATTTTTCTATTATTTGTCTAATTGTAAATATGTGATCTTGTACACTTCTTCCTGGTCTAAATCCACTCTGATGTTTTTCAATCTGACCTACTCTTTTCCTTAGTCTCATTTCCAATATCCTGGCATAACCTTTGCCTGGTATGCTAAGTAGCGATATCACCCTATAGTTTGAGCATTCCATAGTTGATCCTTTCTTATGTATTGGTACCACCGTTCCTTTTTCCAGTCGTCTGGCATCTGTTTGGACTTTCATGCTTGTTGGCATATTGCATGTAGTAGTTTGTCTGCCTCTCTCCCTTGCTTTTTAATCATTTCTGGATAAACTTGATCTGCTCCTGGGGCTTTTCCTAATTTCACTTTTCTTATAGCTGTTTGAAGTTCTTCCATTGATATAACTACATCTTCAGCTGTCTCCTCTGGATTACTTGTTACTCTTACTAATTGATCTTTACTCCTTGTTTCATATGTTCGGGAGGGATTATGTAATTGTTGAAAATACTTTCTCCACGCTTCCATGATTTCGCTGTTTTCTTTCATTATTTCTCCTTTGGCATTCTTCATTTGTCGTATTCGGCATGCTTTGGTCTTTCTCATGCTCTTCATTGCCCTCCAAAACAGCTTTTGATTTCCTTGATAGCTTTCTCTTTGTCTTTGTCCAAACTCTTCCATTTGTTCCTGTGTTTTGCTTTCCTCACTTCCTCTTTGGCTATAGTTCTTTTATCCTAGATTGGTATATCTCTTTTACTATTGGTTTATTTAGATCCTCTATTTTGAGTTTAGTAGATTTCTTCACTTTCCTTTTCTGTTTGTTTTCTTCAGTCAGTAATCTCATTTTGGCAATCACTAAGTGATGATCACTAAATATTTCTGCTCCTCTGTCTATTCTTGCATCCAATGTACTGTAAAAAAAAGGGAGCTGCTATTATACAGTCTATGATTGACTTTTCACACCTGCCTTCATTTACTCTTGTATTTTTGTGGATATCTTTGAGGAAAAAGGTGTTGGCTTTTTTTCATGTTATTCTCTAGGCAAAAATCTATTTAGTATTAGTCTCTCTCCATTTGGAGAAGTTGTTTTCTCCTTCTTTACCTATTACTCCTCCTGATGTTTCTATATTGTTGCCTACTCTAGCGTTTAAATCTCCTAAAACCATTAGTTCCTGTTTGTGTTAAGATTCTCTGCAGCTATTTGTAAGTCATTTTCAAAGGTATCTTTTTCTTCTTTAGTGGCATCTTCGTTTGGTCCATAAGCTATTTATAATTTAATTTCTCGTCCTCTAATAGCCGTCGGTTTATAAATTTCCAGGTTTGTAATAGCTTTTCATGCCTTTTATGCACTAGGAGACCTACTCCTGCTCTAGCTCTATCTTTGACATATACTCCTGAGAAGATTAAAATATTATTTGGTCCTACATTTTCTATTCCTTGTCCTTTTTTCTTTGTTTCTGTAATAGCCAAAATGTCTATTTAAAATTTTTTCCATCTCTTTAACTAATTCTAATTCTTTCCCATTTATTGCCCTAATATTCCATGTTCCAAAAATCACAGTCCGTGTTCGTTTCCATTTCGTTGTTGAAAGGCCAAGCAGGGTATATTATATTTTTTTCTCTGCATCAGTTAGGTTTTGGATAAGCAGGGGGTTAGCCCACTGTACCCTAGAAAGATAGTGGGGCTGCTACCTTGAGGCCCCCTACCAGGCCTTGTTATTTTCTGTCATGGTTAACTCCCTTAGCCTTTAGTCATTCAAGACCAGCATGCAAGGAAGTAGGTTGCTATTTTCTGTCAGGGTTAACTCCCTTAGCCTTTGGTCAGTCAAGACCGACCTGCAAGGCAACAGGTTGTTTTATGTTAGGGTTAACTTCCTTAGCCTTTGGTCAGCCAAGACCGACCTGCAAGGCAGCAGGAGACTTGTGGAGGGCGGGATCATCTATTCCCCCGTACAGGTGCTTACCTGTCCATTGCCCGGTTCCCCTTAACTTTTGTTACTTAATGACATTTCTTTTGTAGCTTCACGTTATTCTTGTTACTTAATGGCATATTTCTTTGTAGTTCGTAACAGTAATATACCAACGTATTCTGAGAAAAAACTCCACCCTAGTCTACGATCGTTCACCTATTCTCTAGTCCGCCAAGTTTTGATTCCATTTGGAGATCCAGCAATCAATTCTTGACTCTGATTGGTTCGTGGTCTTTCCACGTCGGAAAAGATAAGCACTCAGAAGACAGTATATATAAATAACTATCTATGATTAATTCAGCTTAGTTGAAAAATCCCAACATGCCATACACAGAAACTACACCCCTCATGCCACCTAGAATAGGGAAACTTAGCATACTGGTGGAGATGACCCTGTGATTTTGAGTGAGCAAGCACCATTCGTAGTCGTCCACATTTCCGCTGGGTAGGCCTTGACCAAAGAGTTATAATCTTTCTACCTTACAGTACAGAAGCCAGAAATTTGGATGTCTAGCTCTACTTAAATGTTCGCCCAGTATCATATAGAAATACTAGCTGACTGCCCGCTTCAAGGGTATTATTCTATTGATAGTATTAACGTTTTGATTTCTAGTTTTAGATCCAGAATCTGAAAATAGTAAAAGGGCCCAGGCTCCCAATAATAGAATACTCAACAGAGCGAGATCAATCGCTGCCTTCATATATATCAGTGCAACGTTCTTACCGACTGCATTCTAGATCTACAGTTTTACCACCCTGAGAAATAATTTCCTACTCAAGACACGCGCTCAGATATATTTATAAACCGTCATTTCAATTCACTTCGATCATCGAAAGTCGTTACGTCACAGTGGAAAGCAGCTGGAATACATTAGCCAGCCGGGAGACTCGGTCTTTAACTTAGAGACTAAAAACAGAATGTATTCATCGGTCTCAAATAAAAAAGGAAGAAGAATGAGAAGAAAAACGATGAAATTAACCGATAAATAGCAAACGCATTCGAGTTTGGGTTTTTTTTTCAAGATCGAAGGAAGCATCGGTGGCTGAGCAGTAAGGCTGCCGGACTGGGGATCATGAAGCCCTGAGTTTGAATCTCAGCAAAGCTTGGGAGTAAAAACCTGTGTCAGACTAGCGTCCTGGCCTGGAAGTGATTACTGTCACCTGTTCCGCTTCACGCTATTGAAACCAGGATAAACTCAAGATCAATGGCCGTAATGGCCTTGAAGGAACTTGATTATTTACTGTTAAGATCAAAAAACACTTTTATGTAAGTATTTTATTGTAAAATGTTAAATCTCATCCTATTTTGTTCAACCAGGACTGGATTTATTCTCATCGAAAGATTTCATTTCTTTCTACTTTTGATTTGAAGTAATAAGCTTCATGATTTTGTACTCAACAAGTGTTCCTTAGCCTTGTCGGAGGTATTGAATCCCGCAAATTTCATATGTGCATTCACCGACCCCTTCCTTCATAATGGGAAGAATAAAGACAAAGATAAAAGATGGATTTATAATTCGTATCCCCACACAAGTGCAACCTCACGATTGTACATCATTTATTATTCCCCAACAGGCTTATCATTTAATTTCGTCCTTCTCAACTCCCTGAGGAGCATACAGCATAGCAGCCTATTAGACGTTCCGAACTTACACTCTGCAAAGACCTTTCTCTTCCTATAGATCTAGCTGGCTACTCTTTGACACCTCAGTCAAGTGAGGAAAGTAGAGTAAAGTAGGCCTGCCTTCGCTAAGAGAACAATGTCATAAGGAGGCACCAGGGCCAGCCAAAAATAAAATATAACAGTTACACACACAGTGTGTGAGTCTTGACCTCCCGAACCCCTGACATTGAAACTGAGACTGATTCACCGAATCCCTGGGGTTCGATCGAACCAAGGTTAGCTACCACTCTATTAAACCTTATTTAGCACCCTAAAAAATCGCAAACATTTCCCCCAAATTGACGTAAGCCATTAAATTGAAATTGGACAGGGAGAGTGAGAGAAAAAGATATATACAGTCGACTCCGATTAATCACAACATGACGGGAGCAGCAAAATTGGTTGCGATGATCTGAAGCTTCAATTAACCGGATTCCAATATGTGCCTAGTATTTAGATTCATTTGAGTAATTGATGACTAGGTATATCTGCTGCAATATCTTTTGCATAGATAATTTTGCCCTCTAAGTTACCCAGACTTGGGACTTTTATGAATATTCTCATCTGTGCAAAAGTTGTATGCCTTCAAACAGATGTTACACAGCCAGCAAAGAATACTACAGTAATTCAGTTCATGCTTTACATTGAGCTAGATATGTAGTAAGCTACAACATGTGCGATAAGTCAAGCCTCTCCCTTTTATTTGAAAGTTCGGTCGGCGGCTGCCCACTCAGCTTATTGGCTGGGGAAAGTCATGTCTTACTTATTGTACCATACAATACTACGCTCCTTTTACTGTCTGCTAGACCCACACTCAGTGTCAGGCCATTTTATCATTACGGTTTTAGGTAATGACAGCATAGACATGCGAGCATCATTTAGCAAAGTGTGAAATCAGAACAAAGCCAACCGAAAACTGAGACAAGGGAGTGAGATGCGATTAATCAGTGATTTTTATATATAATTAATGCTGTTTCTTAGGTAAAGTTGCAATTAAGTGGAAATTGCAATTAACAGAGCTGAGATAAACCAGAGTCAACTGTTAATATATATATATATATATATTTATATAGATACATACATACAGAGAGAGACAGTGACAAAGACAGAGACAGAGGGAAAAGAGATAGAGAATGTGTGTGTGTGTGTGAGCGCAAAAAAAGTAGTGAAAAAAGATCAATCATTAGCGGGGCTTGAACCCACAACCTCTTTTGGGTTGAGATGCCACCACCTTGCCTCTAGACTATATTCATCTGATAGGCATTGCAGCAGAAAAAAGAAAGGACATTGGGGTGGGTATGTTCAATTGACTCTTAATATCTTTATCACATTGTACATTGTATGTTGAAATAAGCTTTACCTTCTTTGAAAAATATTTGACAACATCTACTTGATTGTGCATAACAGCAGTAAAGAGAAGGCTTCTTCCGTGTGAGTCCGTATGAGAAGGATCGACATGATCGTTAGCAATCAAAAAATGAATGACTTCAATAAAACCAAGCCTGTAAATTAGAAAGAAGGAAACATTATAAAATTCTTAAAGCAGTGCGTTTTTTCTGCTGAAACTTACTCACAATAAATTGGTAAAAGATGCAAAACTGTTATGGGGATCAAAAATATATAAATAAAGTGAACATTGATATTGCGTTTATGTGCCCCTTCCCAATGGAAGGCATCCAATAACATTTTTTGTCAATGGTTAAATCTGTGTTTCAAATAGTTAATAATAGACAAATATTTGGAGACAATTGAGATAAAAGGCTGCTTTGTGTAACAAGTAACAGACATTATGTGTTGTAATACATAAAAAGCAATAACCAAAAGTCGTGTAAATACTATATAAAAAGCCTTTGGTTTTGAGCCCTCAATTCCAAGGTATCATGGTGCCTTCAAAGGATATATCTATTATTGAATCCCAATGTCCAGGCAGTGGGCAGGTGCTTGCACCTGTAAGGGGATTAGGTGATCTCATCCCCCCCCATAAGTCTCCTGCTGCCTTGCAGGCAAGTCTTGACTGGCCAAAGGCAAAAGGAGTTAATCCCAACAGAAAATCATCTGCTGCCTTGCATGCTGGTCTTGCTTGACCAAAGGCTAAGGGAGTTAACTTGACAAAAAATAGCAACACACTGCCTTGCAGGTCGATTTTGGTTGACCAAAGGCTAAGGGAGTTAACGCTGACAGAAAATCAAAACCAAAGTCTGGTAGGGAGCTTCAAGGTGGCAGCCCCACCACCTACCTAGGGTACAGTGGACTAATCACCTGCTTACCCAAAACCAGCCAATTCAAAAAACCCAAAATGTTATACCCGGATGGAACTTCAGAAGACTACTCTGGATATGAACACAGACTTTGATTTTTGGAACATGGAATGTCAGAGCAATAAATGGAAAAAAAGTTAAAATTACTGAACAATTAGAAAAATTCACAGTATATATTTTGGCTATCACTGAAACAAAGAAACAAGGACAAGAAATTGAAAATGTAGGACCAAATCATATGTTAATCTCTCAGGAGTAGATGTAAAGGATAGAGCAAGAGCAGGAGTAGGCCTCCTAATACATAATATACATTAAAAAAAACTATCAGACAGTTGAAATTTATTAGCTCAAGATTATTAGAGATAAACATTAAACTAAAAGAAATGAAATCAAATTATTAATGGCTTATGGACCAAACCAAGATGTCGCCAAAGAAGAAAAAGATAATTTTGAAAACAATTTACAAACAGCTGCAGAGAATCTCAAACTCAAACAGCAACTAATAGTCTTAGTTTTAGGAGATTTAAATGCTAGTGAATGCAACAATGCACAAAAAACATCATGTGGAGTCATAGGTAAGGAAGGAGAGACAACTTCTCCGAATTGAGAGAGACTAATAGACTTTTGCCTAAAGAATAACATGAAAGTAGCCAACACCTTTTTTCCAGATAAAGATATTCACAAATTACAAGAGTAAATGAAGAGAAAAGTGAAAAGCAAAAAAAATCATAGACTACATAATAGCAAAGACACTGTCAAAACTAAAATCAAAGAAAAGAAGGAAGTCTGGAAGAAATACTTACAAACGAAGAGGCCAGAAGATAGAATAGATTATGTGAGTAAAAGAACGATTGCCAAACAGAAAGTAAGAAAAGCAAAATAGAAACAGTGGGAAGAGTTTGGACAAAGACTTCAAGAAAGTTACCAAGGAAATCAAAAGCTCTGAGGAGCAATGAAGAGCATGAGAAAGACCAAAGCACGCCCAATTAGACAAATTAAGAGCATCAAAGGAAGAATAATGAAGGAAGACAAAAAAATCACAAAAACATGGAGAAAGCACTTTCAGCAATTGCATAATCCTTCAAGAACATATGAAACTAGGAGTACAGATCAACTAGTAAGAATAACAAATCCAGATGAGATAACTGAAGACGTACATATGTCAATGGAAGAAATCCAAAGAGCTATATGAAAAATCAAACTAGGAAAGGCCCCAGGAGCAGATTAAATTTATCCAGAAATGATTCAAAACCAAGGGAGAGAGACAGACAAACTACTGTATGAAATATGTCAACAAGCATGGAAGTTAAAACAGGTGCCAGATGACCGGAAAAAGGGAATGACAGTACCAATACACAAGAAAGGATCAACTATGGAATGCTCAAACTACTGAACGTATTAGGAACAATGTAAGCCAGACGACTAGAAATGAGACTGAGGAAAAGAGTAGAAGATCAGATTGAAGAACATCAGAGTGGATTCAGACCAGGGATAAGTGTTCAGGATCACTTATTTAAAATAAGACATATAAGAGACAAATTCCTTGGTAGAAATATTGACTTACACTTTCACCTCTGTTGAATTGACTTATAATAGACATTCGACACCATGAAGAGAGATGAACTATGGCGCTCTTTAAAAGAGCACAATGTCAAATAAACTTTGATAGAAGCTATTAAAGGTTTTTACAATAAACCAACATGTGCAATGAAAGTAGCTGGAAACTTGTCTAAAGAATTTGATGCATGTACAGGAGTTAGACAGGATTATATACTAAGCCCTCTTTTGTGTATCGTGTTTATGGATGCGATTGCAAAGGCATCATAAAAAATTAAGAAAATGCATGTAGGTATGTGGAAACGCACATCAGTAAATCTATCAATGCTTTCCTTTGCTGATGATTTAGCTCTATTCGGAAAAT
The DNA here is from genome assembly GCA_037039925.1 of Doris montereyensis. Classification (NCBI taxonomy): domain Eukaryota; kingdom Metazoa; phylum Mollusca; class Gastropoda; order Nudibranchia; family Dorididae; genus Doris; species Doris montereyensis. Next base: position 59,815 of record JAXRKP010001604.1, read on the forward strand.
CAGAAAGTGACCTTCAGTATAATATCAACATGCTGAATAATGAATTATATAAAAGAGAATTGAAAGTCAATGTAACGAAAACAAAACCAATGTTAGTAACTAGGAAGCTAAAAAGTAAAACATAAAACCTTAAACGGGCAAAGAGAAATTAGAACAAGTTCAAAACTGCAATTACATAGGAGTAATGATTAACTCAGAGGAAAAACAAAGAGAAGAAATCAGCGAGAGAATCCAAAAGGCAAGTGCAATATATATCCACCTAGGAAAGTAAAAAAGAATTTTCAACAAAAATCAAAATGACGTATACAACACAGTTCGTTGTCTTTCTCTCCTCTATGGCAGCGAAATATGGACCTTAGACAGTAGGCAATACAGAAGAGTGCAGGTAGCTGAAATGAAATATCTCAGAAGAGTAGTAGGAAAAACTAAAAGAGACAAAATCAGTAATACAACAATAAGAGATCAAACCAAAGCAGATGGCATTAAAACTAAGATGGTTTGGACATGTAAACAGAATGAATAAAAAGAGAATAGCTAGATCAGTATACAATGCTAAAATCCAAGGTAAAAGACCAAAAGATTAGACCTCAAAGAAAGAAGGACGAGGACATAAAAGAAGCACGAAAGCAAAGAAATTTAACCTTCCCAGAAGGAAAAAGAAAATGCCAGGACAGAGTATCCTGGAGAAAGATCATTTCGGGCATCTAAACCCATACGCCCGAAGGTAGAATGGGAACGGATAAAGAAAGAAAGAAAATTTGAATCATAACAATAAGTCTCTTTTTCAATATTACATATATTTCTTTTAGTTTCTATGGCTACGTTTCTCGCAATAGACACCAAGCAACCGAATGTTGAAATTAGAGTTATACATGTATTATATATGCATATAATGTGGTCTCCAAGGAAAATATAAAGTATGGTTTCTACAGTTCATGGTAATGCCAAGGTCTTTTATTATGGCCCCTACTGGTATACGACATGTGTACAACTGCTGTTGAAGCAATTAAAGCCAAGATGAACAAATATCTTCAAATGTGGCATTCTACTACCGGCAGGCAAAACTACAGCTACCTTTGTTATAGTAGAATATAAGGTATGAAAAGCAATTGGTAATCATAGGATAAGATCAGGAAAATGGAAAGCTGCCGATTTAAGTAAAAGCAGCCCAAGACTGCTTGAAGATGAAGGAAATAATCAGACACGCGCAAAACAATCGTGTAGGGTTAGGAACATCTAAAACAAAATGGTGGTTGAAAGTAGAAGGCAAAGAAAAGAGAGACATGATCATCCAGGAAATATGCCGGGAAGAGAACACTAAGCGAATACATAAAGCAGTCCAAAAATCCCATCAAAGTCATTAGACAACTCGGGAAAACTCCTTGCAGAGGAGCCTGACCTTGAGCAATCTATGGCAAATGATGCCGTTAAGGATAAGTTTCAAAATCGGATCAGAGTGTGACTTCTTACCCTCAAATGCAAACTTGGTGAAGTGGGGAAAGACAAATGATGCAACTTGTCCAATATGCCAAAGCAAATAAACTGTTGACCATGTCCTCAATTCATGCAAAAGTGCCTAAGCACAGGGTCAGTACACATGGAGACACAACCAGATACTACAGGATCTAGCATCAATCATAAGCTCAGCATAGAGGAAAAAAACAACAAACATCAACTACTATTCTTATCTGTGAAGTACTGATTCATCTACTCTGCCTACTACTCTTAGTTTTAATTGTGTAGGCATATTTAATAGCTTATTGATAATTACTAAAGCTCTATGTTCGGTATGCATAATATCAATCTATTCAAATTTGATGAGTATAAGACATCAATGAGTAAGATAATATAACTTTGTTTTTACTATTACTACTTGTAGTATGCTTCCACCTCCCCAACCCCATGTTAAATATAAGTAAATAACCTTCAGTGTAGAACTGTATTACCTGTTTTAAATCTCATATTTGTTGCTTGTTATGTATTTTATGACTTGAATTAATCTGTCTGTCTGTCTGTCTGTCTGTCTGTCTGTCTGTCTCTCTCTCTCTCTCTCTCTCTCTCTCTCTCTCTCTCTCTCTCTCTCTCTCTCTCTGTTTCTCTGTTTGCGTAGGTTACATTGTGTTGCTTAACATTAACTGAATAACATGGCTTTTCAGGTTAGTTGTCTTTATTTTGTGTCTGTGTTCAATGACAAAGCCAAACTAAGAAAAGAGAGAAAAAACGTATGATGAATGATAGCTGCAATGCTGATAATGATAAACATGATGATGACGAGGATGAAGGCAATGACAATTACATCGATACTTATATCTTGCTCTGGCTGGCAATATTGGCAATGAAACTAGTGCCTGATCGCAAATCCATCATAGAGTCCCAAACAGTACAAAAATGTTATTAAGTTAAGTAGACATATTAGTAGTATTATTAGGTCCTTAGTTTGTGTTTTATACCATCGTTTTAAACACCTCAGATTGTCAACAATACGAAACAAAGGCCTGCCATCATGTAAAAGAAGAATGGAGATAGAACAAAAAGCATGCAATGCACAACAGAGACAGTGTTGGCATTTTATATTCATTCTGGAGATAGAACGATCAACAACTGAGCCGAACCGGAAATATGTTTAGAAATATGGAAACGGAAGAAGCAAATTCTTCCTAAATACTTGATGAAAACACCCAAAAAATTTCATTTTGATCCAAATGATAGCAAACATTTTACCCTAGAATGTAAAGTTGCATAGTGATGTAATAATCGGGTACAATGTCATTAGTACAAAATGTGGAGATAGAACAAACAAGAACTAAGGTGACGAGAAAGATACTAGCACAAAACGTTTTTCTTGAACTGAACTCTGTCTAGGTAAATCCCTATGGGGATCCCCTAGCCTCTATGTCTAGGTAGACCCCTATGAGGATCCTCCTAGCCTCTATGTCTAGGTAGACCCCTATGAGGATCCCCCTAACCTGTATGTCTAGGTAGACCCCTAAATATGAGGATCCCTGTAGCCTGTATGTCTAGGTAGACCCATATGGGGATCCCCTTAGCCTCTATGTTTAGGTAGACCCCTATGAGGATCCTCCTAGCCTGTATGTCTAGGTAGACCCATATGAGGATCACCGTAGCCTTTGTCTAGGTTCCCCTCAAGTCCGTATGTCTAGGTAGACCCGTTTGGGGATCCCCCTAGCCTCAATGTCTAGGTAGACCCCATGAGGATATCCCTAACCTGTGTGTCTAGGTAGACCCTATGAGGATCCCCCTAGCCTGCATGTCTAGGTAGGCCCCTATGAGGATTCCCTAGCCTGTATGTCTAGATAGACCCATAAGGGGATCCCCTAGCTTGTATGTCTAGGTAAACCCCTATGGAGATCCCCTTTGCCTTTAAGTTTAGGTAGACCCCAAGGGGATCCCCTAGCCTCTATGCTTAGGTAGACCCCTATGGGGATCCCCTAGCCTGTATGACTAGGTAGACCCCTGTAGGGATTCCCCTAGCCTCTTCATTTTTGTGACTAATTCCCTGTTTCCGATGATGAGTAATTCTTTATCAGCCTTTGTGCGGTCCGCCAAGTCATAGAACGGATGCACTACTACTACTAGACTCCCAGGAAGATCTATATTCTATCTACAGTACTGTAGTCTAAGCTCACATTGATTCAGTTTGATTTTAAAAAACATTGTTAACTAAAATATCTCTGTTTCAGGCGATGAGCAATTTTAGCATCACTCTTTACGCATCCTACAAACCTGTTTAATATTCGCTTTGCTATTTTTTTAATTTTCTGTAACTAATTATCTGCATCAGGCGACGTATATTTTGTCATCAGTCTTTGTGCGGCCCATCAAACCATTCAGAGAATGGTACACAATATAAAAAAGAAAAACAGCATATATGCATACATTATATACCTGATGGCTTGCATCATTCTCTTCGTGGGTATTTTTTCCTTTGATGACCAGAGATCATGAATAGGATTGGTTTGAAGATCCCCTGTCAGATTACGATAAAAATATAAAACAGATGACCATATATTCACTATTGCAAAGCTTCGCATGGCTAACAACCACTGAGCAATCTGACGATTTGAAGTTGAACATCGCACATCTGACAAAAGTGTTTTATATTGATCTTGTTTTTCAGAAGTCAAAACATCTAGATAATTCAAAAAAATATGGGATCCTCTGGCACTGAGAAGCTTTAAAGGGTACTCCTTGAAAATCGCTCCACAAAGATCTAGAATGTCTCGGCGAACAATGTTTCCGTTTTCCTTTCCAACAGCAAAGGCCAAAGTTAATTCATCAAGAAGGATGTCATATTCCATTCGGAAAATGTCTCTCTTTTGTGAACTGGGAAAATTCAACAGCCAAAAGTGAGCAAACTGAACAAAATTATCACCTTTGCTACAAAAGGTGGTCAAACTATGCAATGTTGTATTGGCCGTGTAAGCCAATCTGCTACGACAGTGGCATCTAGATAGATCATCATATCATCAAAGTTGACTCTGGTGTTGATAGTATTGCTTAAATTGCTGCTACTGGTTGTCTCATCACCGCTAATAATTTCGGGCCCTGCAACATCAGTTAACTTTTTAGGTGAGCAATTAGTTTTTGAAGAGGTGGCAGAGGAGATCGTCTTGGTAGATTCTGTTTTATTCCGTCAAAAGACAGCTTATCTGGTTTTTTCCGTCTTTTCTTTTTCTGTGACTGAAATTTGGCTGTACCTGGCTGAACAGATGTATTTCTATCATCTTTTAAGACGGGTCCACAGAAATTGTCTTCTTGGCTGAGATTATCGGCATGCAAAACAATGCTTGCTGAAATACTTAAGCCTGGGGATCCAGCAGTTGCGAAGCCTGAATCAGGGGAAATAACTCGAGAGCTAGTGTTTGTGCTACTCAAACTAACAAATTTGGAGTCTGTGAAGTCATTTTTGATGGAAAAAGGCTATCCTCCTCACCTCCGTTTTCAGAATTATCAGAACAAAACTTTTCTTCATCACTGTCTCTTACTGACAGCCTAGAGACACAAATCAGATCTCTGAGATCTCTTACTCCACGGCTCATCGTATTGCCTTTATTTTAATATTTACCCAATTTCAATAATTAAAAGAAAATTGGTGGGTTTATTGAGGCCATATCAATCATGAGCTTCCTCGTCATGAAGAGCAACATTTTCATCTCCAACTCGTATGTCAACACTCAATCTGATATCAGCAGCAAGAAGAATGATTGCTAAATAGGCTGGGAGTCTCAGACGGGACAGCCAAGCTAATTGGAAAAAAAGAGTAAAGTTTTGCCAATCCATTTGGAACTGAAAACAAGTGACACTTCAGGATGAATTTCTTCCATCTCCAGTTTCCTCTGTGAATGAGAAATAGTTATATTCTTTATTTTATGTATGCACATGTATGTAAAATAAAGTAAAAGTACCCATTCTCAAAGTTGAACATAGGTTAATCAGGAACTTATGGCATACCAGTAATGTAATCTACTACACATTTATAAATATTTCAAAATGCTTGAAAAAGTCGTTTTTAAATGAGTTCACGAACATTTAAGTAAAATTTCATTTGATAAAAATTTCAGTTACCTCACCAGCCAAACCATTCTATAGAAATAGCTTTACTGTGTGTCTTCAGTGAATTCATTCAATATTTTTACAAAAAATCTATATCTCCCTCATCGTATTTGACTTTAGTACTGCTTTTGATACTATAGATTAAAATATCTTTGTAAAAAGACTATACATTTAAGTTTAGTGAGAACTTGATGAGGTGGTTTGAATCCTATCTGTCTGACAGAAAACAATCTGTAGTAATCGACCAATCATTATCTTTGTCAACTTTTTCTCAAGTTCAGTGTTCCTCAGGATTCAGTCTTAGGACCACTATATACACAATCACGTCTCGATAGTCTGGTCGTCAATAATCTGGGTGTCTCGGTAATCCAAACAGAGGAGAACGGGACAGGCTCTTTCTTCTTCAATTGTATCTGATGATCCGGAATTTGGGATTCCAGATCCGAACACTTAATTTTGGAAAAAATTACCACAATATAGAGAGTTCATGCTTCAATAAACTGAACACTGAACTATTTGAGATAGTCTAACCAGTCCACTGACGGTGCATCAAAGCCATGGGACTCGACTTTCCTAACACCACTTAAGCCATACAATTTAGCAATTTTCTCTGCCTGTCTCTCTTTTCTCTCATATACACTGTCTTCTTCTTCTTCTACTACTACTTCTCTTTCTTCATCCTCTTCGTCTGGCCTGATATGAATTGTGTCTTAGCGAGAAGCCTGAGGCACAAGTCAAAAAAAGAGAGGAAGTAAGAGAGAGAGAGAGAGAGAGAGAGAGAGAGAGAGAGAGAGAGAGAGAGAGAGAGAAATAGAGAGAGAGAGAGAGAGAGAGAGAGAGAGAGAGAGAGAGAGAGAGAGAGAGAGAGAGAGAGAGAGAGAGAGAGAGAGAGAGAGAGAGAGAGAGAGAGAGAGAGAGAGAGAGAGAGAGAGAGAGAGAGAGAGAGAGAGACTGACCAGTAATGAACAGCATCGTAGTGGTCTGTGCCCTCGTAACTCACTTGGCCTACATTACTGCAACTTATGAGGCCTTTCGTTGATTCACAATGTGTCACTTAAATCGGCGATTCAATAATCCGGATGTTTCAATAATTCTGACAAATTGCTCGGAACCGAGGTGAACGGACTAACGACACATGACTGTGCTCTCTATACCAATAATAATAAGAAGAAGATTATTTATACAGCGTTTTCCATAAAAAAGGTTTCAAAACATTTTACAATACAAATGAAAAAAAGAATAAAAGGGAGAAGTTGGATGGAATACAATAATGTAATAGAAGCATGGAAGTTAAAACAGGTGCCAAAGGACTGGAAAAAAAGAAGGGTCAACTATTGAATGCTCAAACTATTTCAATTATACATTGTAATTACCAAAGGAGACATGCAGATATCACAAAGAGAAATAACTTAATAAACCCTTATGGGCTTTTCACCGACATTTCAATAGAAAATATTACCAAAATGCTGTCTAAGATGGGATTAATAATCTAGTCTTTAAAAATCTACAGTTAACAAAGAAATATGATACACACAATTATATAGAACAAATGACACCTTTACCATTCTACATCGAAATAAGATTTTTAAATTAATTAAAATTTGTTTCAGATCTTAAACGTTCAGGTAATTTGTTCCACAAAACTGCAGCAGCATATCCGAAAGCAGAGGTTCTAGGTTTAGGGATATTGACTACATTTGTATATCTGAAATTATACCTTCTATCTTTAAATGATATTAAATCTTGAAGACAAGATGGTGATAATTTATGCAAAATTTTAAGTTTAAATGGCCATAGCTCGCATTCGTTTCACTTCCAGGGTTGGAATTTGTGCCACCTCCAAAAGACCTTCATATGTATTACTATAGTCATTGTATATAAATCTAAGAGCTCGTTCTTGAATTTTTCTAGTTGCCTTATATTTCATTTCGAACAGAAGTGCCATGCTAAAGGACAAAATTTAAAGTTAGAAAGAATAAACGTATGAAATATAGCTAACTTGTTTAATTTTGAGAGATATCTACCGATTCTCTTCAACACATTGAGTTGTTGAGAGGCCTTGCGGCAAATTATCTTTATGTGGGCATCAAATTCTAATTGAAAATCTATCTCTATTCCTAACAGTTTGACAGTTTCTTCACAAGATATAGAGACTGAGTCAATTTGAATTGAGTTTGACTAGTTAAACATTTTTCTTTTAGATATTTCAACGAATAAAGACACACTGCTATGGTACAATGTGTTGGGGCTAATTATTAACATCAATATATATGTTAATCCTTTTATTATGAAAATATAATAGTTTAATGTTCACCTGACATGCATGTTGAATTATTATCTTATGCCACCATACATCAAAAAATCTGAGCCATGACTAGCACAAATGCGACCGGTATTTGACTTCTAGTCACTTAGTCGTCTGTTGACCAACAAACTAAATAAATTTTTCAGAATTTTCCAATGTTTCATCTGGTATGAGGAAAATATTTACAGAAACATTTGTTAAAACTTCAAATAGACTAGACTATGACACTGTTGCAACGCCTAATTCCCACCCCTTAACTGGAACCAACCAGAGCCATGTCTAACCCGTCATGTTCATGTCAGGAGGACGTGATCCAGGCCCAGCCTGATGCCGTCCTTCATTCGGCTGACATCACCAGCAGAAAAGGAAAACCTTCAGGTAGCCTTCACTCATTCTCATTAATAGAATAAGCCTTATGCCATGGCAGTAATGTAACATAGTGTCACGAAACCAGGTACCAGAAGCGCATATATATGAATACAAATTTATTTTGTTTCTGCTGTGTGTGTAAAACAAAACAGCCATGGCGTCTGCCATCTGGTCCTGTTTGCTTGGATCGTAGTGTAGCTAAATCTAGCTTTAGATCTATTAACCCCATCCCTCACCCCGCCCCTTCCTCCCCCAAGATACTCTACCATGGTAATCCTCCCCCGAAATAAGATAAGAATCATTTTTTGTGATTTTCAAGTTCAAGACTTCAGCACTTCTTTGGCATTTTTGTGCAATAGACCTAGAATCTAAATCTAGATTTAGATCTATAGATATACATTTTATCTAAGATCTAGAGATATAGATCTATTTCAGATTCAGATTACATAAGTAGACAGCACTTGAAGGCAATTGTAGGCCCACCTGAGATATAATTTGTCATTTTCAGAGCTACAGACAGCGAAGTTTGTTTTCCTGGTAAATTGCCGGATGTTGTGCGTGTAGCCATGACATAGGCATGAGATGTTTAAAAAATGAGAAAGATTGTTGTGATAAGGAACAAACTTTTGTTGGCCAACCCCTGCGTGGGGCAAGAACTGTGTTCGCCACATGGATCTATTTGATTTTAGATCTGTAACTAGCTATAGATCTGACCGTGACAGGAGGCCCCAAAGGTCGTTGGATAAATGTTTGGAACGGCTATGATTATGAATCATGAAGAAACAGAAAAATGCGAAAACAAAAGGGCATGGTGATGGTTTACCACAGGAGTCACCACACTATGATGAAAGTGAAGAAAATGACATTGAATAATATTTAAAGCCTCATAGGAACAAAGACAAGACAACTGCAAGGAATAGACAGAAAAAAATCTTAGCCACCACCGGGATCGAAACCGAGACCTCTGCGTCGGCACCCACAGGAACGCGCGCAACCAACCGAACTGACTACTGTACATTCCTCCTATGATGATAATGATCTGCCGGATCTGTCGTGACCACGGTGTCAGTTCTCCGGTCCGCATTTATGCCACCATGCGGGAAATCTGTACTATTGTGTTGTTGTTGTTGCTGCTGCTGCTGCTGCTTGATTTGGGAGATACATAATATATGTGCGCAGCATTAGGTCTGATATAACAATTTTCTCACTTTTTGGTGAATATCTTCCCTCTCCCACACACTCTCACCTAGCAAAGACAGGTCCGACGTTGTGTTCCTTGGGAAAGACACTTAACACGCATTTCCCCACTTTACCCAGGTGCTAATAGGTACAAGCACTAGCTTGGGAGTAAAATCTGCATCAGACTAGCGTCCTGGTTAGGAGGTGATTGTTGTCACTTGTTCCGCTTCACGCTATAAAAACTGGGATAAGCTCCGTTCTATAGGCATTAAGGCCTTTGAAGGAGCCTTTACTACTCTCTCTCTCTCTCTCTCTCTCTCTCTCTCTCTCTCTCTCTCTCTCTCTCTCTCTCTCTCTCTCTCTCTCTCTCTCTCTCTCTCTCTCCTTATTGCCCTACTACATGGCCATTCATGAATGTCATCCTACATACATTCGACGGCTAAAAACAGGATCCAACATAGACCCAACGCGTTGGTCTTACGTTTGTCACACATGAAAAGCCTAACACACGGTCATACATGACTCATACGGCCGTCCAACATAGTTATACTACATGTACCCACAGAACACTAAAAGATCAAAAGGCAGACCTCGGAGAAAGTGGGAAGAAGATATAAAAAAGGCATTGAAGATAAGAAATTTAACTTTTTTGGAAGGAAACAGAAAATGCCAAGACAGGGCATCCTGGAGAAAGATCATCTCGGGCATCTGAACCCATACACCGAAAGGTAGAATGGAAACTGATAAAGAAAGAAAGAATATGTCAACAAGCATGGAAGTCAAACCAGGTGCTAGATGACTGGAAAAAGGGAACGATATTATCAATTCAATACACAAGAATTGGTCAATTATGGAATGCTCAAGCTATAAAGAAATATCACTGATGAGTGTGTCAGGAAAATGTCATGCCGGGATGCTAGAAAGAGTAGAAGATCCGATTGAAGAACATCAGAGCGGATTTAGATCAGGGAGAATACTGTATAGGGCCACATATTTACAATTAGACAAAAAATAGAAACATTCCTTAAATGACATATTTATTTACACCTGTTTTATTGACTTGGAAGAGGGATTTGACACCGTGAGGAGAGATGAACAATGGCATTCTTCAAAAGAACATAACGTTGAAAAGAATTTGATAGAAGCTATTAATTTTTTTTTACAATAACCCAAAATGTGCAGTGAGAGTAGCTGGACACTTATCTGGATAATTTTGAATAGATATAGGATTGAATAGGGTTGTATTCTGGGCCCTCCTTTTGTTTATCATATTTATGGATTCAGTTGTAAAGGCGTCATCAAAAATTAAGGAAAGGAATGTAGGTATGTAGAAACTCAACCAGTACACCCAGCAATGCTCTTATTTGTTGAGAGAAACTCTCACCTTGAAACCCCCTACCTTCCCTCATTGTGATTTTCTGTCGGAGTTAACTCACTTAGCCTTTGGTCTGCCAGGACCAGCCTGCAAGGTGGCAGATTGGGATTTTCTGTCAGGGTTTACTCCCTTAGTCTTTAGCAACCCAAAACCCACCTGCAAGGCGGCATGTTGTGATTTTATGTCGGGTAAGCTCTCTTAGCATTTTGGTCTACTATGATCCACATGCAAGGTAGCAATAGATCCATGGAGAACGGGCCCACTGCCCCAATTATTATTATTATTATTATTATTATTATTATTATTATTATTATACTTATTATTATTATTATTATTATACTTGTTTTTGGCTTACATCAAATAAGTATTATACATGTAATATGTATTATAAGCATAACTGTAGGCATACCATACGTCAGAGGAACATATCATGTTTGCTGATGTTAGTTAACATGGATTATACTAATATACTAAAAGAGGGATGGGTGTAGCTGTCTCTGTCTTACTCTTACACGAACACACACATTCTAAAAAAAAAGAAGAAAAAAGAGCGCACACTCTCTCTCTCTCTCTCTCTCTCTCTCTCTCTCTCTCTCTCTCTCTCTCTCTCTCTCTCTCCCTCCCTCTCTCTCTCTCTGTCTGTCTGTCTCTCCCCCCCCCTCTCTCTCTCTCTCTGTCTGTCTGTATCTCTCTCTGTTTGTCTCTCTGTCTCTGATTGTCTGTCTGTCTGTCTGTATGTCTGTCTGTCTGTCTCTCTCTCTCTCTCTCTCTCTCTCTCTCTCTCTCTCTCTCTCTCTCTCTCTCTCTCTCTCTCTCTCTCTCTCTCTCTCTCTCTTCTTAGCTGAAGTGAACTCAATGAATCATACACATTAGTATGGAATTCTCAATTCAACGGATTGTTGTTCGCACGTCACCAGTGAAAAGTAAAAGTAAAAGATTGAACACGCTTTTTCCTGTGGTGACTTCCATAATTTTATTTTAAAAGAGCTCTCCAAACTCAAAAGAATCGGTCGTGGTTGATGAACCTTTCCTTCACTGCCACTGGAGACTGTTGATTTTTAGTTTTAGTTTGATGGCTTCGTTCACTGTTGTTGCTTCTAAAGGTATTATTTGTCTAGATCTAAAAACTAGAAGTAGGACTCAGCCTGCTTTTATAGTGTAGATCCAGATCTCGATCTAGATCTAGATTTAATTCAAAATCACTTAATGTTTTGGGAAGAAGGTTTAAATCTTGAGTCTAGATCTAGATTCTAGATTCTAAAGATTTAAAGGATTCTAGATTTAGAAGCTAGCTCTCTCTGGGGGTGGTCTCTTAGAACGAGTCGTTAGCGCTTAAGAGTGTGTGGCGGTTAACGCATGTTATCCGCTAATGCTTTATTTCAAAACAAGGCAGCTGCTTTTACGATGTCATTGTCGCCAACACACTCAAAACTGGCGATATCGGAGTTTAGGGTCCTAAATTATTTTTATCGGAGTTTGATCCTACATTTTAATTTGTCGGAGTTTGTCAAACTTTGTCGACCCTGCTGATCCCATGACCCATACACAAAGTATTGAAGCGTTTTGGTCTCATGCAAAGAAGAAGATCAAGCGAATGCATGGCACATCTCGCAATCACTTCATCAGCTACCTACGGGAGTTTAAATGGAGATGAAGAAATGACACATTTGCTTCATCTGGCGGAAACACATTTGGGAAAATTCTAAATGAAATTAAAGTGCAATACCCTGTGTAACTTTTCTTGAACTTGAAAAAATAAATATTTTTTTGGAAAACAAAATATTTTTTAAGTTATTCTTTAAAAATCTTATTTTTAAGTTTAAATAAATTTTTGGGGAAAAAAATAATTTAGGACCCTAAACTCCGAGATCGACCTCAAAACTAACTGTTAGTCTACTCTAACACGTCTCAGAGGCAGAGGGTCTGCCGGTAGCTCTAATGCATTTATATTATATGTATGTGTGATACTGATGTTTCGTCTGGCGTTTTTATGGTATTATCCACCCGTCCGCCATCAGCACCTTCGGCACGTTGTTTTCTTAGGAAAATGATAATACTATAATTTATAAAGCATGTTGCTATTATGATAGTAACAGTAATAGAAGTAGTTGTAGTACAGTAGTCCCCCCAAATTTGGGCCAAAAGGCATGGTCCACACCCACGGGTGACAAAAAAAATCTTGCATTTTGGTGAAGGTTCGTTTTGCTGGAGACAAAGGCTACGACCCATTACTATGCATTTACATTCCCATTCTTGTTTGGAAATGCATGTAAATTCTCTTTGTTATTGTTTGGGATGCGGTTTTGGTGGTTTGAGAACAAGACCCGATCGCATTCTCATAGATCTGTTACATTCTTCTCTCACTCAAGACTAAGGGGGGGGGGGGGGGGGGGGAGTTGTTATGGTAAAGACATTTGGAAACTATTTTTTTAATTGGTTGACACATGGGTAAAAGTGACACAAGACCTTCCTCAGCTTTTCTCAGTGTGATGAAAATAAGAGACGACCGGACTGTCTATCTGGCAGACTCGAGTCAGGAAGGAAAGGGGCGGATAAGGGTTGCCAGAGCCGAGACAGCCAAGACCAGCTGCATAATTATGGTGTGTATAATATATATATGTGTATACATAGTTAACATGGATTTAGATCACACACACTTAACTCCTCTTTGAGCTGTTTGCCAAGCAGGTTGATGAAGATCGGGAGTTTCATGGGTTTCTGGTTCTTTGTTGCTGCCATGAGTAACAATGTAAAGAACGAAAGCTGAATAATTTCGTGAGACCGGTCGTATTCTTGTCGCATCCCTTTAGTTCCGGTAACTCAAAAACTTACCATCCGACTTCCGCCAAAATTTGCACAAAACGAAATACATGTAAGTGGTTCGACAAGCATTAGCAATGTTTCCTGTGACTCAACCGGTAATAGTTTTCGTTAATTACAATCATAATGACGATCTCGCCAGGGGTGTGGAAACCGTAATAATTGACTGTCAGCTGATCCCGTAAATGGTAGGCGAAGCGGCGTCAGTGAGTTAAGAAAACCGATGGGGAAAAAATAAATTTGGGTTTGGACTACCTACTGACGTTTGATAATTCGTTTGGAAGCAGCCATGGCAGTGATTATATCAATTACAGTTATACGTTTCTTAGCTTTCTCCATACTGTTTACAGCCAAATGGCGTTTGGGGCATTATACATCCGGGCCTGTGCACAGGGTCTATAGCCAAAAATATGGGGCTTTACTTTGCATCTTGTTCCACCCAATTGGCCAATATTTACAGTGTTTCCTGATTCCTTTATATGTTGGTTTTTTTTTCTAGGAAGTTCACATTTATAACTATGAAATTAATATCATCGTATGCCTCGATTCATTTAACTGTCTTCATGAACCTACTTTCAAATTCATACTAAATACTATACACTCTTCGATGCAAGGCGATCCAATCGAATGTGAGGTGTTGTAAAATCTGTTCACGTTGGGACGGGTTAAAAATTACAAAATTACACTTTGCTCAACGAACAAAGACAACTATAAATATTGACATACGTGTCTCAAACAAACAACGGAATATTTTGACAGAGGAAGAACTCATCTTTATTTTTTAAATTCTGTACACTTTCTTCCTCTTCTTTATCAGTTCCCACTCTACCTTTCAGTGTATGGGTTCAGATGCCCGAGATGATCCTACTCCAGGATGCCCTGTCCTGGCATTTTCTGTTTCCTTCCAAAAAAGTTAAATTTCTGTGCTTCAATGCCTCTTTTATTTCTTCTTCCCACTTTCTCCGAGGCCTGCCTTTTGGTTTTTTAGCTTGGGCTTTAACATTGTATACTGATTTAGTTATTCTATTGTCATTCATTCTGTTTACATGCCCAAACCATCTCAATTGATTTATTTCTATCTTAGTTTTTATGTCATCTGCTTTCAGATTTTGTCTCTTTTAGTTTTCCTTACTACTCTTCTTAGATATTTCATTTCAGCTGCCTGTACTCTACTGTATTCTCTACTGTCTAAGGTCAAGGTTTCACTGCCATAGAGGAGAGAAGGACAATAAAGCTGTATTGTATACTGCCATTTTGGTTTTTGTTGACAATTCTTGTTTACCTACAAATGCCTTCCCTATATGGTTATAATTTATATATTGCACTTGCCTTTTGTATTCTCTGGCTGATTTCTTCTCTTAGTTTTCCCTTTGAGTTGATCATTACTCCTTACCTAGGTAATTGTAGCTTTGAACGTGTTCTAAATTCTCCCTGCCCAATTTAAGATTTTATGTTTTAGCTTCCCTAGTTACTAGCATTGTTTTGGCTTTCTTTGCATTTACTGTCATTCCTCTTTTATTTAGTTCACTGTTTATAATGTTGATATTCGACTGAAGGTCACTTTCTGATTTTCCAAACAGAACTAAATCATCAGCAAATGAAAGCATTGATACATTTACTGGTTTGGGCTTCCATATACCTACATTCATTTTCTTCATTTTTGAGGATGCCTTTTAATCTGAATCCATGAATGTGATAAACAAAAGAGGACTGAGGGTACAACCCTGTTTTACTCCTATATCTACATCAAATTCCATAGATACATTTCCAGCTACTCTCACTGCACATGTTGGTTTATTGTAAAAACTTGTAATGGCTTCTAATATCAAATTTTGTTCTATATTGTGTTCTTTTAAGGAATGCCATAGTTCCTTCTTCTTCACAGTGTCAAATGCCTTTTCTAAGTCTATAAAACACAGGTGCAAGTCAATGTTTCTCTCAAGGAATTTTTCTATTATTTGTCTTACTGACTTGTAAATGTGTGATCTTGTACACTTTTTCCTGGTCTAAATCCACTCTGATGTTTTTCAGTCTGATCCTATACTCTTTTCCTTAGTCTCATTTCCAGTATCCGGGCATACACTTTTCCTGGTACGCTAAGTAGTGATATCCTTCTATAGTTTGAGCATTGCATAGTTGATCCTTTCTTATGTGTATTGGTACTACCGTGCCCTTTTTCCAGTCGTCTGGCACCTGTTTGGATTCCCATGTTTGTTGGCATATTGCATGTAGTAGTTTTTATCTGCCTCTCTCCCTTGGTTTTTAATCATTTCTGGATAAACTTGATCTGCTCCTGGGCCTTTTCCTAATTTCACATTTATTATAGCTGTCTGGATTTCTTGCATTGATATATCTACATCTTCAGATGTCTTCCTCTGGATTACTTGTTACTCTTACTCTTACTAACTGGGGGACTTTGAGGGACTACTTTCTAAAAAAATACAGGTAGGCCAAGACAACAAAATCAGGCAAGAAAAGGAAATGGTATCTCTTCGATGCCATGTCTTTCCTGATCCCATACTACTGCAGCCGCGAAACGGAGGGGAACCTGAACTGCGAGGTACAGCAGCTGGAAGACGATGTGGACACCCAGGATACCGAATCCACACCAAGCCCTGCGCCACCGTATTCAGATGACAGCCAGGAAACCTTCAAGAAGCCTCATCAGCAGAAGAAAAGGAAGGAGACTGCAACAAAGACTTCAACATGGAAGTTCTCAAAGCCGTAGAAGGAACCAGAAGCTATGGAAGAGCATGAATTATTTTTCAAAAGTCTGCTTCCCACCATGACGAAATTGAATGACATTCAAGCCATGGAATTTAAGATAGGAGTTAGGAGTGCGAAGCTTGCTTTTAAAACATCTGAAGCTATCCAGCAAACCACAATATACTCTCTCTCTCTCTCTCTCTCTCTCTCTCTCTGTCTGTCTGTCTGTCTCTGTCTGTCTGTCTGTCTGTCTCTCTCTGTCTGTCTGTCTGTCTCTCTCTCTCTCTCTCTCTCTCTCTCTCTCTCTCTCTCTCTCTCTCTCTCTCTCTCTCTCTCTCTCTCTCTCTCTCTCTCCAACCCCTCCCCCTCTTCTTTCTCTCATTCATGTAACTACAGTAGAAATACTTTAAACCGAAATTTTGGGGACCCTCTAAACCATTTTGGTTTAAAGGTATTGTGGTTAAAAGCAAGTTTCCTTTTTTGCGATGTTTTTAAAGGGGGTAACAATGTTTGGATTGGGTTGTTTCCCTTTTGTTAATGTTGATGAATAAAGAGGTCCTCTTGGTGACCATAATAATAATGTAATTGTTTTGATTGTTGGATTGTTGTTTTTTTTGGGGGGGGGGGGGAGGTTTGTTTGTTTTGTTTTTTTTTTTTTTTTAAAATTTTTCCCATTCATACTCTCATTCACACTTAATACAAAATACAGATTTGGATCATCAGGTATTCATCTTTCATTCAGTCTTTTCATCTTTGTTTCATTAAAACGAGAAGAAAAAAGGAAAATAGGAAAGGTGAGAGAAAGGGGTGGGATAGGGATACAACTTATAAGGCTTTCTTGAAAAAGTTCGTTATAGATGTTTGGCGTGATTTTGAGACGGAGAGTCTATCCACGTAGACGGGCGAAACTTCATTTCTTCACGAGCCTTTTGTAGCCTCTCCCTGTTCTTCAAAATGGTTGATAATGTTGAGTTCGGGAAGCTGTGCTTTTTACATATCTCCGTCTTGTTTAATTTCTTTTCGTCCACTTCCGAAAGAATATTGAGTTTAAAATCCAATGTGTATGCACAGTGCTTTCTCTTAGACATCTTTGACTGGCTGAATTAAAACTAAAAAACCCCAGAAAAGATCAAAAGTTCTTGTGATAGTGATAAATGAATTAAATGAATGATGCACAGCGACTGGGAGACGAAGTGAATTGAAATGAAACGCATCAATGCTAAACTCTACACACCCCTATCCCCGTGTTGAAAAAGGCCTAAAACAAAGCAGACACACACACACACACACACATGCGTGCGAACACACATACCAATGAGTACACGCTTAAACGGCGTACCAATGCGAAGCTATCTACACTACACTTAGGTCTAGGCGTACACAATAACGAGTTATTGTGTACGCCTAGACTTAGGCCTTACCACGTGCTTACAACACTATACACTTACCACGGGCAAGCAAGAACATCTCGCCTGCGTGGTTCTACACCCCCACCTCCCCTTCCCGTGCCAGTCCCCGCTGTCTTCCCTTTTCGCCGTCTAAGCGATGTGCGGTGATTCAAGGGTTTGACTACCACCCCCTCCCCCTCATCTCCTCAGTTGCGCTCTTTATTTCATATCGATAGGCATTACGTGTGACCAAGTGTGACCCCTTTGCGGAATTATTGAAATTGAAGAGAATGAAACAAAAGAAAAAGGGGGAAAGTTGTTTCGGTTTAAAGACATTTGCGCTTAGAAGCATTTCGGTTTATCATACGAACTGATACAGAGACAAAGAAGAAACTTGTACAATTTATCAATTTCTTTGCGGTTCATCGACTTTTTCGGTTTAGCTTCTTTCGGTTTAAAGTATTTCTACTGTATTATAAACAGCTAGATCTAAATACTTACCTGAGTGTTACAATCAAGCGCTCTGCTGGTGAAATAGGCTTCTGAAAGTTTGTCGACTGCTTTGTCAAATCTTCATTGCATTGGTTAAGCAGATCTTGAAAAGTCTCTGGTCGCATCCGTATGTAATCTACACATTTCTGGGCATGGTCCATCACTTGCAGAATTAAATGACGGTATTCCCGTACACGCTACGATTGCGATGAATTGGGTGAACACCATATTTTCGAGAATTCCGTTTCAATAATCGGTTTTGTAAAATCCACCACAGCAATATTCATTTCTTCCTCCTGGAAAGCGCCATGTTTTTCCCTCCAAGTATGGCATCAATTTTCCGGACAGCAACCGCCGGCTCTACCGTAAACACTGCATGGCAGCAAGTTGCTGACGGCAACTTGCCGGGTTTAGCGTGAACTTAGTCTTTGGTCAGCCAAGACCGGGTTAACTCCCTTAGTCATTGGTCAGCCAAGATCTGCCTGCAAGACAGCAGGAGACGGTGGAGGGTGGGATCATCTACTCCCCGTATAGGTGCTTACCTGTCCACTGCCCGGATTCTTTACACATGTTGTTTTATGCAACCACGATTTTAGGGGAGGGGGGATAGTTTGACGAGACATATCAATATTATACCTCTCACTTTCATTAATATGTATTCTTTTCATCAATTTACATTTGTTTTCTTATTTTTATTTTTTCTTGTATATTTTTGAATTTTCCAGTCTTTTTCTAACTTAAAATTTTTCTTTGTTTTGTTTCTCTTTTTACTATATATAATCAGATTTGAAAGCAGAGGAAGAGAGAACACATCAAGTTCGATGCCTTTCCACAGAGCTTGGCTGTCTGACTCGTCAAGATGGTTCGGCCAGTCTTTCCCAAGGTGACACGTCAACAATATGTGTTACTTATGGTCCAGCAGAAGTACGGATAGTTAGAGAACTCATTGACAAGGCCACCGTGGAAGTACTATACAAACCAAAGATTGGGCTTCCTAGACCCATGGAGAGGAAGTGGGAACGTGTAATTCGAAATACTTTGGAATCTGCTATTACCACAAACCTACATCCACGGTCAGCAATAACAATAATTGTACAAGAAATTGAAGATGTAGGCTCCAAACTTGCATGTGTCATTAATACTGCTTGTCTTGCACTTCTTGACGCCGCTGTTAATATGAACTATATGGTTGCTGCTGTTACAGCATGTGTAAGTGATTCAGGGCAAGTCTATGTTGATCCAGCAAAGAAAACAGAAGAAGAGTGCCGTGCATGTATGACGCTTGTGTTTAATTCGTCTAAATTCAGTGTCAATACTGTTGTTACTTCAGGAATTTTCTGTTATGAAGAGTATCAGAAGTGTGTCAGCCTGACCCGTGAGGCAGCCAAATCTATCTTTAAATTCTACAGAGATTCATTGTCCAAGAAGTTATTGAAATCAACGTGAAAATAAAGTTTCCTTTTCTGTAAAGTTATGGATGTTATCTTGTTGAGGCTTTTTGTTTCTTTCAATACTTTTGTTGTTTGCTTAGCTTTATAAGACCTTACGGAATCCCCATTGCTAAGAAAATGGACACAAAATAAAAATTACATCCCCATAACCTATAACTATAAGTATAAGTAAAAGTATGCAAGCCAGGTGAGAGATATTTGGAGGATGGCTGGGGTAATGGATGATCTTTGATTACATACCATTCATTTATGCAAATAAGTTCATGGGAATTTACATAGACATGGATTTTCTCATGAAAAAAGCTTTGTTTGAGATCTCATTGACATATTTAAGGGTTTTTTTGTGGTATGATGATCTTATATTGTTATAGATAACCCCATTTACACAATAAATTGTAGTGATTTTGACCATGAATACACATTTAATTACTACATATATATTTATATATATATAAATGTATATATACTGAAACACATACACCCACGGAAAAAAGTAACTGTGGATCGGTTTTGTGCATGAAATTTACGGTGTTGCCAGTATTCCACCGAAACAGAAGCTATCACTACTATCAGATATTGTGAAATCATCATAATCATATACCAGTCGATGTGCAAGCGTAAGGTGTTTTTTTTTTATGAGCATTACAAAAGCAACTCATGTCAAATGAATCACCCCCTAATAATAAAATTCAAGATTTGCCTTAACTTTAACTTTACTTTAAGTTAAAGATCAATGCACACGAAAGGTAAAACAATGTGAACAACACTGACATAAAGCCATTGGTGTTGCATGGAATTTTAATTTTAATGCTTACACTACTTACAGTTACAGGAATACCATTTCCCGTATTCAGAGAAAATTTGTTAAACAGGATCAACCGAAGATCTGCCAAAAACAGAAGATCTGCCAAAAAGTTGTCCTCGAATCACAACACTCACACAAGATCGTTTTATTCGAGGAATCGATTTCTCCACAGGTTACGGAGGATATCTCAGGCGGAATATGACAATAAGTGACAACTCCACTAATAAAGACAGAACAAACACGTGAGGTTTCAGGTATAACCCTTCGTCAGACAACAAACGAGAAATATCTAGGAGGATATCTCAGTATCTGCAAGAATGGTGAGGAATAAACTTTAAAGAAGTGAATTTGAAGCCTTACCAACCTGTCATTAGAATAGCACCTATCTTTTGTATTGCCACAGAAAACACATGCCATGAGCAACAGAACAGTCTTCGAAGACTGAAAATGGTACACACACAATGTATACCTGTGAACACAATGTTGTGCATCAGCGGTTATGGGTCTTCCGGCCATTAACATTAACAATAACATGCCAATGGGCGGGCTACCGAGAATATGCCGACTGGAAATAGTACACACACAATATATCGGTTAAAACTGATGAAAAGCGCCTATCAATTTGAAGGATAGGGGCTGCTGAGAATGCCCACTTTAAAAAATGAAGCACACCTGATTGCTCAAACGAGACAGAGACACATAGGGAGAACTGAGACAGTTCAGGCAGAGAAAGAGAGACGTAAACACTGACTGAGACAGACAGGGACACAGTAGTCCAGAGATTGTCGGCCTCAACCAAAAGGTAGTGGGTTCGAACCCCGCCAACGGTTGAAAGTTTACTGATTTTTTTTTAGCAAAATCTAACCCCTGGATCGACACCTAGTCCCATTGGAGACGGCCGATAAGAAGGAGGTCCTGTGTGCAGATCACAACACTCTGTGCATGCTAAAGATCCCTTGGCTGTGTACAGGGCAATCCAGACAAAATTAAAAATCCAGAGATCACCTTAGTTGTGGATGTGTGTAAAATCAAATCAAATTAAAGAGAGATAGAGATACTACTCGACTACTCGCCAATAACGCACAGATTTTTCTTCAGTCATCATTATGTATTATAATTAATGGAAATTGTTCTTTTTTATTTTTATTATTTTATTATTATTTTAAAAGATCAAATTATGCTCTCATCTTAACTAATGACTAATAGAATATCACTCATTTCGATAATGAACTATTTTTTTGTGCAGTCACTCGTAATTTGAAATATTAGCCGGTGTAGTGCGGTGACGTCACACATTCGGTCTCGCGAATTCCCATAGCTACCCGCGCCGATCAGCATTTGTTGTCCTCTCTGTGCTGCCCAATGGCTACATCTCGTTGAAAACCTATTGCAAATTAAATTTATGTCTAATTAAAGTGATAGCAAGCAATATATATATGTGTTCCGCTACATATTGATGAGTTTGAAAAATTACTCACTACAATTCTCTTGACTTTCTTTTTCTTTCATGTGCATTGGTCACAAAGTTGAGGCAAATCTCTCATTTCATTTTTAGGGGGCGCGATCCATTTGATCTGAGTTGTTTTAGTCATTATTGGGTTTTTGTTAATTTAAATAAAGAAAACCTTACACTTACACATTGACTAGTCTTTGATGATATCTCAATATCTGATAGCTTACGTTTCTGTTGTACAATGGCAACACAGTAAAAATCATGCACAAAGCCAATGCACAATTTCTTTTTTCCATGGGTACAGTTTTGGAAGATTATTGCAAGATCTGGAAAAAAAAAGGAATGTGAAAAATGTTGCCGGTTCATACCTCTCATCAGGATCTAGATCTTCACTCCCATTTGTTCTGTAAAATCTAACATTCCAACATAGATTACTTGGTCCCCGTGGGAAAATAGAGAATGCAAATGGCAAATCGTGGCTGCAAATTTTCGACTTTTATGCAATAAATGGCAATTTTTCTTATTTTCACAAACAGGTGGTAAATTTTACACACGTTTTTTAATTAAATTTAAAATTATTTAGGTTTTTAAATTATTATTTTTTATTAATGTGGCCCTCTCTCTCTTTCTCGCTCCACTCTCTGTCTCTATGTATCTCTCTTGTGTCTCCTGTCTGTTTCTGTTTACCTCTCTCTCTTTGTCTGTCTTTCGGAGACGGATAATAAAAAGGAGGTCCCGTGTGCAGATTGCAACACTCTGTGCACATTAAAGATCCCTTGGCTGTTAACAGGGCAGTCTGGGCAAAGTTAAAAATCCTACCAAAAAACCCAGATCACCATTATTGTGGAAGTAGTAGGGACTCAATGTGTGTATCTCACATTGCATGTTTGGCTCACTTTCGGTTTAGAATTTCGGTATGAGACTTTTTGAGATACGTTCTGTTCCAACTTGCGAAGAGTATCTCAAAACCCTATACTAATAATATTCTTAGGCTGACATCTCACTCAGCCTCAGACTTATGAAAATGCTTTGATAACAATATTTTTTAATTATCTCATTTAAATTGAAGGGGCAGTATTCCATTTATTTTTCCCCCTAATAAAATGGATTGTTAAACCCGGATCTATTAGATATGATAAATTAATAGTTTATGGGAAGTCTTTATTTCAAACAAAATAGAAGATAATGAAGCGTGGGTTTGATAATAATTTAAATAAGGAGGTGATACTCAATATTTTTAATACTATAGAGAGAGTATTAAATAAAGCATTATAAAAAAAGATATTTCTCTTATGAAGTAATAAAAGAAATAGGAAAAAAAAACCACCATAAAAAAATCCAATCAACTGCGAATACTTTGAAGATGGTAATCAGATAATTGATCCAAAAGATTAAAAATTTTAATCTTTCTTTCTTTCTTTACCAGCTCCCATTCTACCTTCCGGTGTATGGGTTTTAGATGCCCGAAACGATCTTTCTCCAGGCTGCCCTGCCCTGACAGTTTCTGTTTCCTTCCGTGAAAGTTAAATTTCTTTGCATTAATGCCTCTTTTATACTTCTTCCCACTTTCTCTGAGGTCTGCCTTTTGGTCTTTTACCTTGAGTTTTAGCACTGTATACTGATTTTGCTATTCTATTGTCTAATGTCATTCATTCTGTTAACATACCCAAACCATCTCAGTTGATTCATTTCTATCTTAGTTTTTATGCCATCTGCTTTGGTTTGATCTCTTATTGTTGTTTCTGATTTTGTCTCTTTTAGTTTTCCCTACTACTCTTTTTAGATATTTCATTTCGGCTGCCTGCACTCTACTGTATTCCCTACTGTCTTAGGTCCAGGTTTCATTACCATAGAGGAGAGTAGGACAATAAACTGTGTTGTATACTGCCATTTTGGTTTTTGTTGACAATTCTTGTTTACCTACAAATGTCAGGAGATGTAGGCGTATGTTTATGCAGAGTGTGCTTTTATTTATAAGTGTACTTTTATCCAGCGACTGCTGTATTTCCTCTAAGCTGTGCTCACACCAGGGAGAATAGGTGAGCACAGTTGAGAAATGTCTGCGCACACCAATGAACAACAAGAGCACGCACAAAATAAAAAAATCTTATTTATTTGCACATAATTGGGATTTTTTCGTCAAACTTTGCACAATTTATGCACACAGACTACAAAAAATTAGAGGGAACATTGGTGGTCGCTTAGAACTAAAGATGCGCAACAATACATCCTCAGGCATTACAGAAAATAAGGGAAGACATGGTCAACGTGGGAACATTTGGTTTAGCTTACAAATACAAAGCGAAAAGGTACTGATCCAGGCCACAGCGATCATTACATCGCCCATCCCACTCGCTCATATAATGCCATCCAAGGCAATGGCAAAAGAACGCCAAATGATATTGAACTTTTTGTCATGAGATTATCCACCTTGATTTTATGGAAAGAAGTATACTGTACCACTGTAAAAAAAATTTTTTTTTAACGAAATGATCTGAAAGTGGTCCGTTTCATTCAATTTCATTCAAAACTTGGGACTTGGAAAAACATACTTTGTAGCAGCGGAGTATACGTTGTATCATGAATACATTATACATGTACCAAGATTCTACTGTACAATGATTTATTTCTTTACAACACAGTGAGACATTTTTGACACATGCAATAATTGCTTCTTCTATTACCCGCCTTGTGTTTAGTCTAAATAGACATTACAGTTACTAGTAATAAGTAGTATACAGTGCATTTGTGGTTTCAAATGCAACATTAATTTGGTAGTTTGTTATACCAGGTGCCAAAAAAAAAAAGCCCTTTAACTTTAAAGGTGTTTATCTCAAAAACTTTAAATACTTCAATGAAATCGCATATATATGCATAAGGTACCATTATAAATTTGTGTCATATAAGATCATGAAAATCAATCACCAAATAACCGAGAACTTAGGATTTTTGCAAAACGGATTGAAAACAAATAAAACTCATAATCACAAATAGAGGTGCTTAATTGACACTCATTCTTGCCCTTGCTGGATGGATTTTAATAGATCTAGATCCTGAAATTTGATCTAGAATCTCAATCTACACTTGAGTTTGTGTTGAACTTTACAATCTATTAAAACAAATGATCAAAGAAAAAAACAATGTTTATTGTTAGCACAATTTGGATGGAATCACGGAAAATGAATGTTAGAAAAAGTTCTGTTCTACTCTAAATATTTATTAATAACAAAATACGATTCAAAATGAAGGAATTTATCATCTGCTGGATTTTCTGAGCTTGGTTAGACTTCCTTTCATTGAGTAACAACTAACACAAGAGTATAATAATAAAAAATCCTTACTGCTTCACTCATTGGTCACAGCAAAATTTCTTTCTCATGATATTTCATTTTCGAACCTTACGTTGTTACATAACTCCTCATAACATTAAAATGTCTTTATCAATTCTTTTCATACCAACACTACCATTTATTGAAAATTAATTATAGATTCCTAATGTGATAGGCCACTAAAAAAGAAAAACACTTCAAAAGATATGTGTGGATCTGACAAAACCTGTCGCAAGGTGAAATTTTACATAACCTGATAGCCCAATGTGTTTTGAGCATTTTATGTAATTTTAAACTTTATTTGGTCGACATTGTCAAATTTTGAAGAAGTACAAAAATTTTGTCAGAAGAATTTTAAGACTGAAGAAATCGCGTTCAAAGTTTTCCTTCTGTTTCAAAAAGAGTAAACAGTACACATTTTTAGCCACTTTCAAGGCAAAATATTTCGTCTGGGTGTACATAATTTTTAAAAATTTATTTTAACCGGAAATGGAAAAGAACTCAATTTTTTTTTTTTAATCAACCGACGTACAAATTTTCCTTGTTTTCTTGGTTTGAATCCCTTTTTCAATGTTTCACCGTAGGCGGATTTTGTCAGATCCATACACATATCGGCATTTAAACTTGTGGGTAAAGTTTTGTTCCAATCATGCTTAGTATGTTATAGATTTTTTCTGTCTCCGTACACAATCGTTGATGACTTTGTTCCATATTTACCAATATCATTGAAAATGTACATAACAAAACTTTAGCTCTCTCTCTCACTTTGCGTTTGATTTAATTGAAATCCGGTCATTACATTTTATGATAGAAATAGATGGTCTAAGTTTAGCACTTGCTTTTGAGCCATCCTATTATACAATGTATAATTTTTCAACTGTGACCACCTAACATCCAACCCCTTGGGAAATTGAAAAGTAGGATGTTAGCTGGACTGTAATCTTAGGCAACATGATAATATCTTTTTTCACATTATAACAGACTATTCTTCACACCTTAACTCACTCACTACCATGACCGCATATGTGTCTGCCTCATATTTACTATTTTTTATCTATATGAACCGATGCGTAGTCAGCCTTGGTATTTTACACACGGGAAGGCATTTTATTTATCGTCTCAGTGCAGAAGAGTCGAATTACTTATAGTTATAGTGACTTCCCTTGATTCAGGAGTAGATCTTCTGACACTGAGTTACGAAGTTACTGACAGCCGCATTTACAGTCAGCCATGGCTTCTAATAGTCGACTGAGAAGAAACATTTTTGAAGTTTTAGATCCTTTTACGCAAGATGGACCAGACATCGATGATTCTGATCTGGATGATAGTGATTCTGACCCTACTTTCTTCATGAGAAATGACGATCTTATGTGTGACTCAGACGATGAGACGGCACCCAATGACAGAAAATGTCGCATGCTTAAACTCCTACTGGGACCTGTACCGGTATATCTAGATCTAGACCTACCGCATCTACGTCAAGATTGTCCAATTCTAGAATCCAGTCACTAAATCTAAATCCTCCCACTCCCACTTCAACCAGACCCATACACCCAGTCACTGACAATGACAGGGACAGTACTGACACTAACACTCAAAATCATTGGTTGTATGGACACTTATGGACATTTTGTGTGAAAGGATGTGGGGAAGGGAAATTTGATTTTTTTTTTAAGTTGGTGTGGGTAAAATATACCTTTTTTTAAATTTTCATAAAAAATAAACCATAAGAGATAAATCAAATTCTTTTTGTATAACCAAGTTCTTGTAAAGGGTTTTATTTTGCTGTAGTTTCATGCATGTAACATGTATGGTCAGGTCTGAATTTTTAAAAATTTGTCTAAAATGCCGGTAGCGAGTGGCTTGGTCTTGGCCCAGGGGCCGGTAGTGAGTGAGTTAAGAGCTGATACCTCCTATCTTATTGGACTCTACCAAGGTTCACACAAGATGCAAAGATAACATCAGTATTCTCAAATATGATTGGCTGACCAATCAGAAAGCTAGTTTTAAGCTTTACTTTAGCCAATGAATGGGGAAAAAAACTCAATGAAATATATACATGTAGTGGAGACACATTTTAAGGGCATTCCTCATCCACATGGAAAAGCCGGCCCACACTGAAGGGTAGGTGTGAGGAACAAAGCAAAATCCAGCCTTCACACAACAAGGTTTGTTAGGGCAGGACGGAAATAGCTGGCCATCCCGCCACAGGTGCTAAGATGGGTGCCGAGCAGCGCCTTGTTATCTCGTAATGGCTGGGTGAAGCAGTTTACAACACTTTCATTTTGCACAAATAGCTGTATTAATATCAAATTCAACTTTATGAATGAGATGGCTGTAATTGGTAATCGGTGTGAAACAATTAGCATACCGACAACTCAGATAGTGAGAAAAATTTGTGTTCGGTCAGTTCCCAAAAATGGGATGTCAGTATTGTTAGCTGGACCGGGTGGGATGTATGGGGACCAATTTATATAGAAAAAAATTCTATTTCTGATAAAAATGGATGTAATGCGGGCCGGGATCTAGTTAGGTGGCTACTACTGAACTGTAAAATAGCCTATACCTATAACTATACCTTCTTCATTTTTATTAATATCTCCCTGATTCCTCTCTCACATTCTCCATTGAATTTTGAATGTAATATAATTGTGACAACAAAAACAATTTATGGCCACTTTTTGGAGGAATGACCGGATAACTTTCGCAAAGCATAAAAAATTTCAAGAGGTTTGTTGAATTTCCAGTATTTTTCTTTGACCTGCTCCAGGCTCATTGTTCCACTCAGGAGACTGTAATGGCCGGGTTGGGACGCCACAAAAATGTCATATTTACTAGCTCCTCCTGAAGCTTCATCTGTGAATAAATTTTAAAAGGCAACAATATTTATATTATATTACCTCATGGCAAAAGAGAATAAAAAAAATATTTATATACAACACCAGGCAGTGGACAGGTGTTTGTACTGGGAATAGGCCACCCCGCCTCCAGCTGCCTTGCAGGTGGGTCTTGGCTGACCCAAAGCTAAGGGAGTTAACCAAACAAAACATCACAATAAAGACCCAGTGGGTGGGGGGATCCTCACAGTGGCACAGAAGACAAAAGTGAGAAAGAAGAGATGTTGCCTCTACACCACAAAAGGGCTTATACTATAAATTATAAGCGACACCCTGCTCTGATGCCACTCACAACATGCGACAAACATGGTGGCCTCACTGGCCCAGAGGAGAGATAGAGGTAGATGGAAGAATTACACATGACAGTAGAGCAAAAAGAGTGAATATAGACTACAGGAAAAACTTAATATTGTCGGTGAGTATTTTTCACATAATAGAAGGCGCATTTTGTGATAAATATTTGATACATAGCCCACACATTAGAGAGAAACACTCACGACGTAATGTCACATGACTTCTGAAGAAATTAACACTTTTATACATAGGCCCTACTGACTTTATAAAAGTTCAGATCACATTAAAATTTGGCATACTCGCGCAGAAAAACCTACTGCATATAATAAAACGATAGCAACACATTTTGTAAAAACATTTTTTAAAATTAAAAGCATCGTAGGCCCTACCATGTCACAAGTATCATTCAATGCAAGAGCGTTGGCAAGCCATATGCATGCTCAGGACCGGGATGTCAACAGGAGACGTAAGACATTTCAACTTAAACTGTAACCAGTCGACTATTGTATTATATGTAACCAGTCGACTATTGTATTATATGTACAGCTAAACCAATGGGTTTTGCAACAGGAGCCAAAAATGGCCGCCCTTGGCCTGGTTAACCACGTGTTACAACTTTGTTTTAAAATCACACATTACAAAGACTACCTGACAGCAAATAAGATGTCATAATGGAAACAAACCAGACACATTTGTAAGTGTAGATGGTGGCTTCTGATTTCATTTTCATCGATGTCGACAAGAACGGAATTGGAATGGAAAGATGCACTCCTTCATATTGACTCCCAGTCCTACCATTATTCTTTATTGGAAATATGGAATAAATTTGGGAAATTAAAATTGTAAGTAAGTAACCGACTACGTGTACTGTACGATTGACCCAAACTAAGTGTGGTTGTGTGTGTAGAGCATCTCATTTTTCACTCTATCAAATCAATAACAATCATCAACTGATGCTGACCTCTATACTTCTCTCAAATCTCAAGGTACATACTTGTGAAGAACTTGACTTGACGAATGTTTTATTTGTCACACAGAAAGACACATTGGAACTGTTGCAGCACCATGAATAGTAAATAGAAAATAAACGGCTAATGAATTTGGTATAAGTGAGATTTATCACATAAAAATTATTATTTTCTCACCAGTGTCACTTTCTCCAGATGCATCCACAGACAGTCTGATTGTAAGATACTTCGACAGGTGGTCAACTAGTATAAAAAAATTAATAAAAAAACATTAATAAATAATACAATGAATTTATTAAGTAAATTATGAGTAAAATTAAATACAAGGGAAAGAGGTCATCATTATTTTGGTATCAAGTATCGTACGTAAAATTTACATTTGACTATCACAAACTTTTTTTACTTCTCAACACACACAATTAAAGTGCCAACTGAATTATAAATTCATGATATATTTTGTAGTACACATACTTTAATTTAAATTTGAACTAAAATGCATACGTCCAGTAAAGCGTAAGATTTTCAAGTCAAAAGTGTCAAATGGAAAAGGCCCTAGACGCATATATATGACATGTACATGCTATTTAATATTAAGTGGTAACAATGTTTCCGTTTCAAATTTTGCTTTATTGGACATACTATTTTGCTTCCCTTCAGTGTCACATTATATTTGATTGTCTCTGAGTGAACGAAGGAGAAAAAGATAAATGATGAATTGCCAAATTTGAGGACTTACTTAACTTACTTAGCAACACTCGCTAACCATACGCAAATGGATATAGATCTTAAATAGTAATATAACCATAATGCCAAATATATGTTTGATCATAATGAGTGAGAGTGAGAGAGAAATAGAATAATTCACAAAACTTTGAAAACCTAAAACTATACTCACATTCAGAACCCTATTGATGACAGATTTGTGTGTGTGTGTGTTGCGTGGGGTGGGGGTGGGGAGAAGGAGGTATAGTATAATAATTTAGTACAGTAGTGACCACCTAAATGCCTGCCATCATAAAGGCTATTTCATCTAAAGTAAATGCCAGCAATCCCAGTGAAACCGATTTTTTTCTATATAAATTATAAATTGCCCCTCTAAATACCCATTTCAAAACCATGATTTTCCGCTGAATGCCCGGTCTCAACGGCAACTGCAGGAATCATCTTCTCCAAATTATCACCATAGTTAATTGAAATCTGGGCAGTGGACAGGTAAGCACCTATACGGAGAGTAGATGATCCCACCCTCCACAAGTCTCCTACTACCTTGCAGGTGGGTCTTGCTGACCAATAGCTAAGGGAGTTAACCCTGACAGAAAATAACAACATGCTGCCTTGCAGGCTAGTCTTGAATGACCAAAGGCTAAGGGAGTTACCCTGACAGAAAATAATAAGGCCTGGTAGGAGGCCTCAAGGTGGCAGCCCTACCATCTACCTAGGGTACAGTGGGCTAATCCCTTATCTAAAACCTAAATGATGCAGAGAAATAAATATAATATAACCGGCTTGACCTTTCAACGACGAAAATGGAAACAAACACGGACTGTGATTTTTGGAACATGGAATGAGGGCAATAAATGGAAAAGTTAGAATTAGTTGAAGAAATGGAAAAATTCAAAGTAGACATTTTGGCTATTACAGAAACAAAGAAAAAGGAAAAGGAATAGAAAATGTAGGACCAAAACATATTTTAATCTTCTCAGGAGTAGATGTCAAAGATAGAGCTAGAGCAGGAGTAGGTCTCCTAGTGCATAAAAGCTACTAGAAAGCTGGAAATTTATACACCCACGGCCATTAGAGGTAAATATTAAACCAAAAGGAAGAGAAATTATATTATTAATTAATAGCTTATAATGGACCAAACGAAGACGCTACTAAAGAAGAAAAAGATACCTCGAAAACGATTTATACATAGCTGCAGAGAATCTTAAACACAAACAGGAACTAATGCTTTTAGGAGATTTAAATGCTAGAGTAGGCAACAATATAGAAACATCAGGAGGAGTAATAGGTAAAGAAGGAGAGAAAACAACATCTCCAAATGGAGAGAGACTAATAGATTTTTGCCTAAAGAATAACATGAAAATAGCCAACACATTTTTTCCTCATAAAGATATCAACAAATATACAAGAGTAAATGAAGACAGGTGTGAAAAGTCAATGATAGACTACATAATAGTTAGCAGCTCCATTTTTTTTACAGTACATTTGCTATAAGAGTAAACAGAGGAGCAGAAATATTTAGTGATCATCACTTAGTGATTGCCAAAATGAGATTACTGACTGAAGAAAACAAACAGAAAAGGAAAGAGAAGAAAGCTACTAAACTTAAAATAGAGGAACTAAATAAACCAATAGTAAAAGAGATATACCAATCAAGGATAAAAATATGTATCAATGAAAGCCGATGGATCTGAATGATAGCAGTATTAGCACAATAGAAGAAAAGTGGCGATTTATAAAGAAACACTCCTCAGTTGTACTGAAGAGGTCTGTGGTAGGAAACAAATTAAAAGAGATGAGAAAAGAACAGCAAGGTGGAATGAGAATGTCAAAACTAAGATTAAAGAAAAGAAGGATGCCTGGAAGAAATACTTGCAAACAAAGAGACCAGAGGATAGGACAGATTACGTGAATAAAAGAACTATTCCCAAAAAGGAAGTGAGGAAAGCAAAACAGGAACAAAGGGAAGAGTTGGGACAAAGACTTCAAGAAAGCTATCAAAGAAATCAAAAGCTGTTTTGGGGTCAATGAACAGCATGAGAAAAACCAAAGCATGCCCAATACGACAAATTAAGAATGCCAAACGAGAAATTAACTGAAAGAAGACAGCCAAATCATGGAAGCGTGGAGAAGGTATTTTCAACAATTACAAAATCCCTCCCAGAACATATGAAACAAGGAGTAAAGATCAATTACTAAAAGTAACAAGTAATCCAGAAAAGACAGCTGAAGATATAGAGACATGTATATATCAATGGAAGAAACCAAACAGCTATAAGAAAAGTAAGAGTAACAAGTAATCCAAAAAAGACAGCTGAAGATGTAGATATCAATGGAAGAAATCCAAACAGCTATAAGAAAAGTGAAATTAGGAAAAGCCCCAGGAGCAGATCAAGTTTATTCTGAAATAATTAAAAACCAAGGGAGAGAGGTAGACAAACTACTATATGCAATATGCCAACAAGCATGGAAGTCCAAACAGGTGCCAGATGACTGGAAAAAGGGAATGGTAGTACCAATACATAATAAAGGATCAACTATGGAATGCTCAAACTATAGAGGGATATCACTACTTAGCGTACCAGGAAAAGTGTATGCCCGGATACTGAAATGAGACTAAGGAAAAGAGTAGAGGATCAGATTGAAGAACATCAGAGTGGATTTAGAACAGGGAAAAAGTGTACAAGACCACATATTTACAATTAGACAAATAATATAAAATTCCTTGAGAGAAACACTTGCACCTGTGTTTTATAGATTTAGAAAAGGTGTTTGACACTGTGAGGAGGGACGAACTATGGCATTCCTTAAAAGAACACAACGTGAGAGCAAAATTTAGTAAAAGCCATTAAAAGTTTGTACAATAAACCAACATGTGCAGCGAGAGTAGCTGGAAATGTTTGTGAAGAATTTGATGTAGATACAGGAGTAAGACAGGGTTGTATCCTAAGACCTCTTTTGTTTATCACATTTATGGATTCAGTCACAAAGGCATCCTCAATAATGAAGAAAATGAATGTAGGTATGTGGAAGTTCAAACTAGTAAATGTATCAATGCTTTCATTTGCTGATAATTTAGTTCTGTTTGGAAAATCAGAAAGGGACCTCCAGCCAAATATCAACATAATGAATAAAAGAGGAATGAGAGTAAATGTGAAGAAAACCAAAACAATGCTAGTAACTAGGAAAGCTAAAACACAAAATCTTAAATTAGACAGGGAGATTTTAGAACAAGTTCAAAGCTACAATTACTTAGGAGTAATGATTAACTCAGAAGGAAAACTAAGAGAAAAATCAGCCAGAGAATACAAAAAGGCAAGTGCAATATATAACCATCTAGGAAAGGCATTTGTAGGTAAACAAGAATTGTTAACAAAAAACCAAAATGGCAGTATACAACACAGTTTATTGTCCTACTCTCCTCTATGGCAGTGAAACCTAGACCTTAGACAGTAGGGAATACAGTAGAGTACAGGCAGCTGAAATGACATATCTAAGAAGAGTAGTAGGAAAACTAAAAAAAACAAAATCAGAAACACAACAATAAGATTAAGAGATCAAACCAAAGCAGATCTAAGCATAAAAACTAAGATAGAAATAAATCAACTGGGATGGTTTGGACATGTTAACAGAATGAATGACAATAGAATAGCAAAATCAGTATAATACAGTGCTAAAACTCAAGGTAAAAGACCAAAAGGCAGACCTCGGAGAAAGTGGGAAAATATAAAGGAGGAATTAACGCAAAGAAATTTAACTTTCACGGAAGGAAACAGAAATGTCAGGACAGGGCAGCCTGGAGAAGGATCATTTCGGGCATCTAAAACCCATACACCGAAAGGTAGAATGAGAGCTGATAAAGAAAGAAAGGAAGGTAACACGGAATGGTAAAACGTTTATGAAAATACTCATATATATATAAATGAGACACCTGCACTTCTTGGTAACAACATGTCTCCATAGCCCAATGCTACCTCAAATTACATCATGGTTGGTTTCAGTCTCAGTTGGATAAAAGTCTCCATCCGATCCCTTGTCATTATCACATTGGAACTGCCCGTGTTCATCAATCAGTCAGTCTATCGTCACTTATCTCTCTCGCTTATTGAACTGCTCGTGTTCTGCCCGTTGTCGTAACAGTCTTCAGTCCCATCTGTTGTCGCAATAGTGTCACACGATCTCTAATTGGCCCACATTGAATGTAGCTCCTCCCATAATACCTCTTTATTTTACTTTCTTCCTGTATCCCCAACAAAAACCAAGCCCCAAATTTTTATCTCACTCCTTCAAAATAAACCCTCTTTATTATGTCCCTTGTAAGTTACGCCGACAATGGAAATCCTTCCTTTAAGGAGTGCCACTTTTCTTTCAGCAGGGATGTAAATGACAAACGGAGAAAAAATCTGAATTTCTCTGAAATGTGAAACTTTCACACTTAACGCCTCATGTACCGTATTTAATCTCACACTTACAATAACAGCACCATGCAAAGCCATCTTTCTCGACCTCCCTAATATAACTAAAAGAAATTCCTCATTACAATCTTTAGTTGATACAATCTTTAGTTGACAGCCATTCCCACCTGAATTTGTTCTTAGAAGTTAGATCAATCATATCTACTGACAAATCCTGGTCAATAAGCCTTAACTTTTGACAGGTCATCCCCAATTTATTACATTGTCTAGATTCTGGAGCTAGCTTACCTTTAACCTAAATCTAGTTGTTTTGAAGATTTGCTTGTTATTATAACAGTAAGTCTATAGTAACTTATAAATCTCAATCATTTCTGATTCTATTAACTAGGCTACCAAGTGAAGTAGAACTAGAAATCTAGGCTACCAGTGAAATAGAGCTAGAAATCTAACTCTAGCTCTACTATAAAGTTATGGAAGAAAAACAGGTGCGACAAATTCTAGACCTAGAAATTTAAATCTACTCTCAGTTTCTAGGCCTCTAGATAACAATTAAACTTAGATATATATAGATCTTACTAGATCTAGATTGAATCCAGATCTATCATATAATAGCTTGTCTGTCTAGAATCCAGGTCACTTTACTTAAATAGATCGATCTTAATCTTATCTAGCTCTAGATTAGATGATTAAATCACAATAACCCACAAATAGGATATAAAATAAATTGCAAATAACGCAATAGGAAATGTAAAAAATGACTTAGCTTCGATTTTCCTGGAATGAAAGATTAGACCACATTCACAACTGAACCGTACGACTGCAGAGAGGCAGGCAGTGCATCTTAACATTGATAGACTATCCTAATTTAGCTAAATCTATCTCAAAAACCTCAGCGAAAAGCAATTTCCACAACAAATACATTAGTAGATTTCAGACAAAAAAAAATCTGAAAAATCTGAAAGGACCTAAAGAAAGTTTCGATTTTTTAATATGAAATCTTCTGTGTAGAGTAGTAGGGGCTCACGGATCATTGTGGAAAGTGTAGTTCACTATGAAATTCAAAGTGAAAGTTAAAATGAAGCAGCGTGTTTTTGATTATGAAAATCGGCGATGGGCCTGGAGTCAGGAATTTTATCCTGTTGTGCTAAACCATGTCACCTATTCATAACAGCGAACATAGAAGTAGTTTAGTAAAAGGGAAGAAAAGGAACCTTATATGAGAAAAATATGTTAAAAGTAGAAAACCTCAAATAATCTGAAATGAGAGGAAATCTGAAAGATTTACATCCGTTTCAGAAGGACTCCCATAGTCACCACACTATCACCATCCCTGGATAGGAATTCATATCATCATGAAAAGTGGCTAAAATTTTTAAAATATAGATCTAATTAGCTTACCAGTGGCATTTGCTGTAGTCTTTATGTAGCGTGTTTGTGCAGACGAGTCGATTACACTTTCTTGGGGTGCGGTTTAAATATTAGTTCTATTTCATTCACAAGCTGTGGTATAGAGGGCTCTGGACTTCCTCTAGAATGATGCTCTGACAAGCTAGCTTCACCAGTTGAATTTTCAGCACTTGAATCATCGGAAAAATGTTTCATTGGTTTGTGACCAAAAGCATCATTTGAAGCCATTTCATCATTCTCTACACCACCCTGTGATTCAGACATGTTTCCTTCATCATCATTACCTCTCCCTGATAGTTCAGAATTTTGTTTATGGACTCGTTGGGCTCTGTTTAAAGCTTGTAATCGAAGACCTTCTTCAATACTATTTGATAGTGCTGCAGTATTGTGATGTTTATTCAATTTCGCAATGAGTTTCTCCTGATGAGCTTCATACTCATCTCGGCTGGGGTAAATTTTAGAAATAAGTGCATCAAAATTAGGATCTGGCCGTAATGATCTTTTTGACACCAGTTTTTTTTCTACACGTTGGACATTCTTTATTTCCACTGCGAAGAGCAGTAATAATACACTCTGACAGAAGCGATGCAAACATTCCTTTGTTGTCATTGTGCTTTTCAACATATCAAGACATATTGGACACATAAGTTCACTATGAAGGCTTTAGGTGAAACAGCGATCTCTGTATTATCAGTGATAGCTTCTTGAGGGGTTCGATGCAACTCATACAAACTCAATTCCCATGTTTTGATCGGTGCGTGGTTAACTTCATTCGCCATGATTAGAATGAGATTCACGGTCCGGACCGACTTCAATTCAATGGAGGAACTATATTAATCTCCCTCTCCTCTCTCCTCTCTCGAGATTCGGGCCTTCGGTTTATAGCACTCACTTCTAAAGCTGAAGAGAAAACCAAGCCAGCTTCCTGTTTGAATTGACGAAAAAAACCGAAAGTTTTCAATCACTTTTTTTCTCCCAAGTTATCGGTTAACTGTAGCCTTATGTCATTTCACAAAGAAATGTTCGCAAGATATGTATAACAATAGAAGGCTAAAAATATAATGGCATTCATAACCTTAATCAAAAGTGTCAAAGTGTACACAATGCTGATTTCAAAACAGAAGGTCCTAGTTAAGAAGTATACGAAGGAGCCACACAGGAGGAAGTCAAAGGCGAAATATGACAATAAGTGACAACTCCACTAATAAAGACAGAACAAACACGAGACGTTTCGAGTATAACCCTTCGTCAGACAACAAACGAGAAATATTTAGAATCTAGATCTAAGTAATACCTCCGGTATCACACAATGTGATGTCAGAAGAAAAACATAAAGGAGAAAGGAAGAAAGAAAAAGACAGCGATGTTAAGAAACGTAGCAGAGGAGGGTGTGAAGAAAGAAGAGAGAGTGGAAAGTTCAGATCTAGAATGAAATAAAAAATATGAAAATAAGTAAGTAATAAAAGGTGAGAAGGAGATAGAGAGAATGAGAGAAAAAGAGAGAGAGAGAGAGTGAGTGAGTGTGTGTGTGTGTGTGTGTGTGTGTGAGAGAGAGAGAGAGAGAGAGAGAGAGAGAGAGAGAGAGAGAGAGAGAGAGTGAGAGAGTGAAAGAGAGAAAGAAAGAAAACAGGCAGGGAAGAAAGAAAGGGGAGAGAGAGACGTGTGAGTATGGGAAACAAGAACGAAAAAATAGGATAAATGTAAGACTAGATCTATATCTCACTGGGTCTAGAAAGAAGAAATGATAGGATAAATGTAAGACTAGATCTATATCTCACTGGGTCTAGAAAGAAGAAATAATAGAAACTGAATGAAAGGAAGTATTAATCAAGATAAAAATTTACACTGAAGGTGCGAAATGTATATAAATTACAAATTTATCGATACAATAAGGGAAGAGAGTAAACAACTTATCTGAAATTTCAAAAAAATGCCAGTTAGACTAGCTGATGCCATCCAAGTTATCCAAGTTCTATTTTATCACCAAGGAGAAATAACTTGAAATTTTGATAACTTGGTACACTATATAGACGGCCTTGGTTATACTCGAAACGTCACGCGTTTGTTCTGTCTTTATTAGTGGAGTTGTCACTTATTGTCATATTTCGCTTAGTTAAGAAGTAATAACATCATGATTTCCCCATAAACAATTAATTATGCTTGTGATTGATGTTAATATTCAAAAGTTTCATGACAATATTTGGAAGAATTCATAATATTTTATATTTGAAACCTCGATCTGAACTGTTGAACGCAAACATTGCGGAATGAAATGCAAGTTCACAACAATGGCTGATTCTAGTAAATAAATGACTTCTCTCATTGAAAGAAATAACTGCGTTAAAAAATAAGATAGTAGATAGTACACTATGTTTTATGGAACTGATATCATTGCGTGACCTTAAGATTATCTGATTCAGGTCTAAATCGAGATTATAACACCTTTGGTGGTGACAAATTTTCATTGATTCGAAGGATCATTGGTAATTTACGGAGATAAATGTTTTTCCTTTTTTTGTGGTGTCGGGTGTCGCAAATAGTGTTGGGCGATATCAATAATTTTTATCTCGATACCATAGACTCAAATAGACTTCAATAGCTTGTTCATGTCCATTTCGATGAAGTATCGATATATCAATATGTTTCAATATTTTCAAACTTAAAATATTGATAATTAAAATCGATATTTTACCCCAAAAACGGACCGTCTTTTGTGTATTTTTTGTATTTTTTGTTTTTTCCAGAAGGGGGTTTCGGTGGAAGGCTTTGGGTTGTTAAGTTGGGCTTGTTTTGTTTGTTCCTTTCGATGGACGGACGGGGAGTCTAGCATGTTTAGTGGATCTTTATTGAGTTATATTCAATTCTACCAAAAAAAGAAATGAAGAATGGTAGATCTTCTTTAAGAATGAAAGCAAACTTATGTGGAAAAACCATCTAAACGATGTCTCATAAAAAATAATCAAAGAAAGTATTTTGTGAAAAGCGCTTTTTCAGTTTAAAATTGACCCTTCTTTGAACACTACAGAATATTCTATAAAACCATTATTTAAAGCGTTAAATCTTTTTGTATACCTGCTTGGGGTGGGCATTTAGAAAAGATGATAAGAAAAGAATAGGCTCGAATGAAAACACCTTTAAAAAAAAAAATCACAAACATTGCAAACGACACAACATCCACTATATCTAATTATCAGACATCTTGAAATATCAAAGAAGCCAGCAATACATCTCAAGTAATATGAAAAGCCGAAGATATCTAAGATCATTCTTACCATCAGGAATAAGACTTTAAATTCTAAGGCATCACTATGATTTATTTATTTACAGTATTGTCATGCACAAACTGAATTCTTATACAACTATCTAACTCATATGTGATGTCGTTCATTTTAACTATATTAATAATAATAGTAGCGCATTGTAGAGAGCCTCTTATCCACCAAAATGCTTGATGGCACTTTACAGTAAAATATTAAGCAAAATTCCAGATTATTTTTTAATGTACAGCAAAAACGTATGCTAGGTACCATTTTAAAAACACAAAAATGTAGAAATAAACTTTTAAACTAAGAGGAACCAAATGTTTTTATGAAAAGTTTGGTCTTCAGATACTTTTTACAAATTTGAAATGAAGGGCTACTTCTTCTTCTTCTTCTTCTTCCTTTCTTCATCGAGATGTAAAAACCTCCTATGGGGAGGCAGGTCTACATGTACAATCTCAAAAAGGTTGGATCACATCCATACACAGTATAGCGCATATAACACATGTTTTGAAAGAGATGTTATTTTATAACAGAGGGGCAACATGACTGAAGACCTGTCAATAAAAGATGATTTCTTAGTTGGCATGGTGATTAATAGGGAATTTGGTGATCTTAATGCTCTATTAAGTTGGCAAAAAAAGACCAGTTCTTGTAACATAGGATGGACAAGACCGTTCAGATATTTGATACAATAAAAAAAATAAAAAAAATATATATCTTATACTACTCTGGAAGCCAGTGTAGTTCTGTTAATACTCGGCGTGATTGACTCACTTTGTTAATTAGTCTAGCAGCCTTATTCTGAAGCCTTTTCGATCTCTGAATCAGTATTTTGGTGCAGATGCTAAGAGAGCATTGTAATAATCCATACGACTTAGAATTAGGATGTAACAAGCATTTTTGAAGTTGTTTGGTCTAGAAATATATTATCTTTGCTAATATTCTTTAAATGAAAATTGCAGCTCTGAATTGTTTTAGTAACATGTTCTATCACTAAAGTTCATGATGTAAATAACATTCAAGGTTTCGAAAATATTTACATGTAATACCAATAATCGATTCTGATAGATTAACTTTTTTAAACAAAAACATTTTTACTCTAACTCTGAACCTTTCTTTGCTAAATTACATAATTTCAGTCTTGTCCCTGAGAACCAGAAATGTTAATACGTCCCCCAACCTGTTTACAGAGACTTTAATGGGGAAAAACAGCACATGAAGCCATTCCAATAGGAGCAAAAGAATTACACGCAATTCTGGTCAGAGGAA
The DNA here is from genome assembly GCA_037039925.1 of Doris montereyensis. NCBI lineage: Eukaryota > Metazoa > Mollusca > Gastropoda > Nudibranchia > Dorididae > Doris > Doris montereyensis. The sequence continues at coordinate 100,297 of JAXRKP010001604.1, forward strand.
TTGGAAAATCTCCACCTTGAAGTCACAGACACTAGGAACCAGGCAGAACAACAGAAATCCTTAGAAATGATATCATCTCAAACAGAAAGAAGCAAAGTTGAAGAAAAAAGACACAGAAATATCAAGATAGCAGTGAAGAGAAAAAACACCCTGACTGAACTTTGATAAAGAAGAATCGGAAATATGAAAGCTCGCAAAATCACTAAATAGAGAAAAAAATCACAAAACAGCCCAATAGCATTGGCAAAAGAAGAAAAAACATTGTCTTAAAAGGAATTTGCGACGGAATTTATGGATTTCTTTCTGTCAGTTTGCAACAATTATATCGATGAGACTCAAGAAAAGGACATTGAGCGACAAAACAAGGAGAAGGAAATGGTAGAACCAGAAGAGGAAGAAACATGCATGTCATCCCCATTCACCGTAAAAGGCTGCAATGAGCAATCAGCAAACTATTGACTAAATGTGCACCAGGACCGGATGGAATAACAAATGACATGATATTGCATTTAGGAATCAGGCCATACAGAAACTTCTACAAATTTTCAACAGCAGTTAGAAACATGGGAAAATGTCACCACTTTGAAAAAAGACTTCCTCACACCTATCACAAACAAGGAAAACCTGGAAACGAGACCAGCAGTTATTTCCTAATCAGCCTGACCAGCTGTCTATGCAAATTAATGGAGAGGATAATCAATGCAAGACTCATGGTTCCTTGAGAGTAAAAACATTCTAATGAAAGAGCAAGGAGGATTTAGAAAATACAGATCAACGGAAGACCAAGTGACATATACAGCTCAAGAAGTTGAAGAAGGCTTCCAGAACAAAAAGCAAACATTATTTGTCGGAGTAGACATGGAAAAAGCGTTTTGAGTATGGAGAACTGGACTGTTGGAGCAAACTATTGAAAATGGGAGTAAATAGAAATTGTACACCTGGGTAAAGGAATACCTAAACCAGAGAAAAAGCAACAGTGGATATTGAAAAACTAGAAGCAAAACAACACTCCTCAATCACAGAGTTCTCCAGGGTGGCGTTTTTCACCGACATCATTCTTGATATTCATGAATGACCTGGAAATTTTGGTATCCCGGAGTAAATGGATCCATTTATGCAGATCATTTAGCCTCATCAGCACAGAAGACAAGGTCTGTACAGCTCAAGGAAAGATGCAGATAACACTGAACTACTTGGAAGAATGGACAAAGAAATGGTACATGTCTGAAAATGCCATCAAGACAACCTATTCAATCTTCAGCCTCTCTACTAAATATCAAGCCAAAATGAAAATAGGAGCAAGGCTTTTGCAGAAGGAGGATAATCCTAAATATTTTGGAGCAACTTTGACCAAAGATTGACCCGGAAATCACACGTGGAAAACGCAAGAGAAAGCAACAAAAAAGAAGTGCACTACTGAAAAAGCTGTCAGGAACGGAGTGGGGATCGGGCCATTTTGTCCTCAGGGTGACCTGCACAGCATGTGTCCGCCCACTTCTTGAGGGGATGGCGGCGGAGGTGAACCACAGCGGCATCGGGCTTTCTCGAGGGTCAGAATGATCCAAAATCAAAGCCTCAGGATAATAACAGGAGCGGTGCGAACAGCACCTATCGCAGCAGTGGGGACGGGCACCCGGGCCTTGAAAGATGGAAGGGACATGGGGAATGTTGATCCAGTGTGCTGGAATAAAAAAAAAGACTGGGAGAGCACCCATTGAGCCAATGGATGAATGGATCAGTAGGGAGGGTTTACTCCCTTAGTCTTTGGTCACCAAGACCCACCTGCAAGGCAGCAGGAGTGACTCATGAAGACGGGACCGCCTTATCCCCGTACAGGTGCTTACAGATGTTGGAATTGCAACACTGAACATATTCTCCAGCAACGTCCGCTCCACACATCAGAGAGTAGCGGTGCGGCTGGAGAGGCGCCTGGAGGAGGGGCTCTGCGGCCCTATGGAGAGTCTGCAAAAGACTTGCATTTCATGAAGACAATCCGCATCCTGATCTGACCCGCTGGCAGAGAGATCGACGAAGAAGATGAAGAAGTCTTGTCCCCATTCAATTTTAGCTTTTGGATATTATCCTTGTCTTAATTGTCATAACACGTTGATCAGTCTTTTTGGTGAGAAACATTTCACCATCGACGCAACGTGGGAAATAGTGGTGGATGTCATCAGCACACAATGATGATCAACATTGAAGCTGTTTATAATAGCACTAAAGAGTTCTGTATAGAGGGTGTACAAAAGCAATCCAAGTACTGAACCTTGAGGTACACCATACGGTTAGAGGGACAGAATAAGATTCGAATTTATGGCCAATCTTTATCGATTGTGTTTTGTCAGACAAGTAAGATCTAAACCAATCAAGGACTTGTCCACTAAATTTGAAAACTTCATTGAATCTTTTCAGTAGCATGTTCTGGTCGATTGTGTCAAAGGCAACACTTAAGTTAAGTAATATCAAGAGAACATATTTTCCACTATCATGATATTTGACAATGACATTGCATTGTGTACCCGCATCAATGCACTTTCTGTACAATGGTTGTGTCGGTAAGCAAAGGAAAATTTGAAAAAAAAAACGTAATTTTCATTGAGATTTTGGTTTACTCGTTGTAACACAATCTTTTGGATTATTTTAGAGAATAAACTTTGGTTGGATACAGATCTAAAATTCAGAAGTTTCTCACTATCTAAAGCTGGTTTCTAAAGGATTGGTTTAACAATGGCATTTTTTATACTACAATTAATATCAGATAATAACGAACAATTCACGATGTAAATAATACCCGGTATAAAGGTTTTATGGCATTTTCTAATCAGCCAAGTTTGGTCAGAGTCTAACGAGCTTGCTTGAGGATCATTTCAACTATCATTTCTGCTACTGGCCTGAAGGTGTTAAATCTTTTCAAGGTGCCCAAAGCTAGTATTACGTCGATGAATATAATGCAGGTTAGTGCCTAGATACTTCCTGTTGTCACAGATCTTTTAGTAAACAAAGTTTTCAAATCGCTAGTGCCAGTTTACTGGGACATTCACAAGTATGACATATGATATAAATATACTTATACGATAGTATTTGGGTTTTTTTGTTTAACAGACAGCATCTATTGCCTGTTCTTAGAGAACACATAGACATGTTTAAAAATATATTTTGAATAGGTATAATTAGAAACACATTTAAATATTGAGTATATTTCATATGTCTGTATGTATCTTATGTATATTATGTATGTGTATATACCAACAACAGATGTTTTTCATTGTTCTTTCATCAGACCATAGTTATATTCATATGATTTTTTACATGTCCGTAACCAAATTCTCCCTTGTAACATGAATATAGTATTGTTATTATTATTATTATTATTATTATTATTATTATTATTATTATTATTATTATTATTATTATTATTATTATTATTATTATTATTATTATTATTATTATTATTATTATTATTATTATTTATTATTATTACTATTGCTATGTTTTTATCGTTAATTTTAAAAACAATTTGTATAGCTAGAATATTATCATTGTTTTACATGCTGATTCATATTTTATGTCTAAAAAAATGATTTAACTGTTTCAACCTTTCAATCGTGTAAAGCGCATAGAGCTTATTTCCACAATGGGTAGATGCGCTATAAAATATTATTCATTATTATTATTATTATTATTATTATTATTATTATTATTATTATTATTATTATTATTATTATTATTAATTTTTTTTTTTATTTAAAAAAAAATTATTACTACTACTATTACTACTATGATTATTATTATTATTATTATTATATTATTATTATTATTATTATTATTATTATTATTATTATTATTATTATTATTATTATTATTATTATTATTATTATTATTATTATTATTATTATTATTATTATTATTATTATTTTTTCTTCTAGTTATAATTATTATTATTATCGTTCTCTAGTTGTAATTGTTCTTATGTTCTTTTCTTCTTCTTCTTCTTCTTCTTCTTGTTCTTGTTCTTGTTCTTCTTCTTCTTCTTCTTCTTCTTCTTCTTCTTCTTCTTCTTCTTCTTCTTCTTCTTCTTCTTCTTCTTCTTCTTCTTCTTCTTCTTCTTCTTCTTCTTCTTCTTCTTCTTCTTCTCCTTCTCCTTCTTCTTCTTCTTCTTCTTCTTCTTCTTCTTCTTCTTCTTCTTCTTCTTCTTCTTCTTCTTCTTCTTCTTCTTCTTCTTCTTCTTCTTCTTCTTCTTCTTCTTCTTCTTCTTCTTCTTCTTCTTCTTCTTCTTCTTCTTCTTCTTCTTCTTCTTCTTCTTCTTCTTCTTCTTCTTCTTCTTCTTCTTCTTCTTTTTCTTCTTCTTCTTCTTCTTCTTCTTCTTCTTCTTCTTCTTCTTCTTCTTCTTCTTCTTCTTCTTCTTCTTCTTCTTCTTCTTCTTCTTCTTCTTCTTCTTCTTCTTCTTCTTCTTCTTCTTCTTCTTCTTCTTCTTCTTCTTCTTCTTCTTCTTCTTCTTCTTCTTCTTCTTCTCGAAATGGACATGGACGAGGTTTTGGTCAATTTTATTATTATAAGAATGCATGCATATTATTATTATTTATTTCATGTTAATCATATTTTTTGCAAAGAGATTAAAATGTGGGGACGCAGTGGTCCAAAAAGCAAGGCCTCTCAATCAAAGGTTATGGGTTCAAACCCTGGCAGTTTGAAAAATTTTTCTTAGGTTTTTTAGGTGAAACCTATCCCAAGTTCAGGTAGATGGATCGGCACATATCGCGACGGAGACGATAAAAAGGAGATTCTATGTGTAGATCATGACTATGTGCATGTTAATGATCTCTTGGCTGTTTACAGAGCTGATCCGGAAAATCCCATACAAAGAATAGGCTGGGCAAAGATCAAATTAAAGATGAAACTTTTCGAACTTTCCAATTGACTTCAACGCTCGAGCATGACAGGCAAGATCGAGCATGATCTTATAATATTTATACCGTCACAAGAGAAGAGAATCGTATATAAGATAGCATGTCTCACATTCAGCTGCATTCATGTCACTGCCCCCGGCTATCTAAAATGTGTCCCTAAAGTTCAATACCCCAATCGTCCTCTAGATCATAACAATCTTTGCAACTGAAGAAAAGTGTCACTAAGACAAAATTTCAAGAACGTTCTTCACCTTTTCGGTGCCAGCTATATGCAATGTTTTGTCCGTTAAATCTAGAAATTATACAACCTTTCTCTTGGGGGGGGGGGGGAGGGGGCGGTGGGGGAGATGCTGTAACTATATTTTATGAATCCAGGGCTGAGCGTTCATAGAAGCTTTTAGTATGGAGGCTTAGATCCAGGGTCAAACTCGAAAAACAAATCGGTACCTTAAGCCACTAAAAGACAGTTAGTGGAAGGGAGCTGTCAAATGTCAAAGGTCGAGCTTGGCTTTTCAACTTTGAATGTCGAGCATTGAAAATCGAGCCTTGCCCAGCCCCACCAAAGACTCCGAGGTTACCTAAATTGTGGATCTGATAAATATATCAATAAATTAGTAACCTTCAGCCGGGCAGTGGACAGATAAGCACATGTACAGAGATAAAGGGTCCCGCCCACCACGAGTCTCCTGTTGCCCTTCCAGGTGGGTCTTGGTTGACCAAGGGTAAGGGAATTAACCTGACAGAAAACAACTGAAGGCCTTACAAATAACAAGTCCCGGTAGGGGGCCTCAAGGTGGCAATCCCAGCATCTACCTAGTACGGTGGGCTAAGCCCCTGCTTATCCAAAACCAAACTGATCCAAGTACTAAATATGATGATATACCCGGATTAAACTTTCGACGACGATTCTGGAAAAGAACACGGACTGTGATTTTTGGAATATGGAATATTAAGACAATAAATGGAGAAAAAAAAGTTAAAATTTGCTGAAGAAAGGGAAAATTTCAAAGTAAACATTTTGGCCATTAAAGAAACAAAGAAAAAGGACAAGGAATACAAATGTAGGACCAAATCATACTATAATCTTTCTCACGAGAGAGCTATGTCAAAGAGCAAAGCAGGAACATGCCTCCTAATGCATAAGAGGTAAGAAACGCTTCTAGAAAAGTTAGAAATGTATAAGTCCACGGCTATAAAAGGTAAATATTAAACCAAAAGGAAGAGAAATCAAATTATTAACAGCTTAAGGACCAAACGAAGATGCCACCAAAGAAGAAAAAGACATCTTAAAAAATAATTTACAAATAGCTGCAGAGAATCTCAAAACCCAAACAGGAACTAATGGTTTTAGGTGATTTAAACGCTAGATTAGGCAACAATATAGAAACAACAGGAGGAGTGATGGGTAAAGAAGGAGAACAAACTTCTCCAAATGAAGAGACATCAACATATTTTTTGTATAAAGAATAGCATGAAAATAATAACATATTTTTTTCTCATAAAGATATCCACAAATATACAAGAGTAAAGGAAGACAGATGTGAAAAGTCAATCATAGACTACATAACAGTTAGCAGTTCCCTTTTTACAGTACAATTGATGTAAGAGTAAACAGAGGAGCTGAAATATTTCGTGATCATCACTTAGTGATTGCAAAAATGAGATTACTAACTGAAGAAAACAGAAAAGGAAAGAGAATAAAGCTACTAAACTCAAATTAGAAGAACTAAATAAACCAATACTTGCACAGATATACCAATCCAAGATAAAAATATTTATCAGTGAAAGGTAGATGGATCTAAATGATAACACAATAGAAGAAAAGTGGTAAATGTATAAAGAAACACTCCTCAGTTGTACTGAAGAGGTCTGTGGTAGGAAACAAATTAAAGGATATAACAAAAGAATAACATGATGGAATGATAATGTCAAAACTAAGATCAAAGAAAAGAAAGATGCCTGTAAGACACACTTGCAAACAAAGAGGGCAGAGGATAGGATAGATCACGTGAGTAAAAGAATTATCGCCAAAGAGGAAGTTAGGAAAGCAAAACATGAACAGTGGGAAGAATTTGGACAAAGACCAAGAAAGCTATCAAAGAAATCAAAAGCTGTTCTGGGGAGCAATGAAGAGCATGAGAAAGACCAAAGCAGGCCCAATATGACAAATTAAGAAGGCCAAAGGAGAAATGATAAAGCATACAGCAAAATCATGGAAACGTGGAGAAACTATTTTCAACAATTACATGATCGCTCCTGGACGTATGCAACAAGGAGCACAGATCAATTAGTAAGAGTAACAAGTAATCCAGATGAGACAGCTAAAGACGTAGATATATCAATGGAAGAACTCCAAATAGCTATAAGAAAAGTGAAATTAGGAAAGGCCCCAGGAGCAAGTCAAGTTTATCCAGAAAAGATAAAAAAACCAAGGGAGAGCGGCAGACAAACTACTACATGCAATATATCAACAAGCATGGAAGTCCAAACAGGTGCCATACGACTGGAAGAAGGAAACGGTAGTGCCAATACACAAGAAAGGATCAACTATGGAATGTTCAAACTACAGAAGGATATCACTACTTAGCATGCCAGGATTCTGGAAATGAGACTAAGGAAAAGAGTAGATAATCAAATACTAGGAAGAGGTGTACAAGGCCATACTTTTACAATTAGACAAATAATAATAAAAATACCTTGAGAGAAACAATGACTTACACCTGTGTTTAATTGACGTAGAAAAGGCGTTTTATACTGTCAGGAGGGACGAACTATGGCATTCCTTAAAAGAACACAATGTAGAGCAAAATTTAATAGAAGCCATTAAACGTTTTTACAATAAACCAACATGTGCAGTGAGAGTAGCTGGAAGTGTATGTGAAGAATTTGATGTAGATATAGGAGTAAGACAGGGTTGTATCCTAAGTCCTCTTTTGTTTATCACATTTATGGATTCAGTAGCAAAGGCATCCTCAAAAATGAAGAAAATGAATGTAGGTAAGTGGAAGCTCAAACCAGTAAATGTATCAATGCTTTCATTTGCTAAAGATTTAGTTTTGTTTGGCAAGTCAGAAAAGGATCTTCAGTCGAATATCAACATGATGAATAATGAATTAAATAAAAGAGGAATGAGAGTAAATGCAAAGAAAACCAAAACAATGCTAGTAACTAGGGAAGTTAAAACACAATTTTTTAAAAAATTAGCTACAATTACCTAGGAGTAATGATTAACCTAGAGGGAAAACTAAGAGAAGAAATCAGCCAGAGAATCAAAAAGGCAAGTGCAATATATAACCATCTGCGAAAAACAATTGTAGGTAACAAGAATTGTTAATAAAAACCAAAATGGCAGTATACAACACAGTTTATGGTCCTACTTTCCTCTATGGCAGTGAAACCTGGATCTTAGATAGTAAGGGATACATAAGAGTACAGGCAGCT